>LPNX010403481.1:1043137-1387303 GCA_001517045.1 Pseudotsuga menziesii
TACATATATATGTACATACATATGTATGTATATATATACATATATGTGTGTGTGTGTGTGTGTGTGTGTGTGTGTGTGTGTGTGTGTATATATGCATATATAGATATACATACATATGTATGTGTATATGTGTATATATGTATATGTATATACATATATGTATATGTGTGTGTGTGTGTGTACATATACATATATATATTCAGTTATTTCTTATAATTATGTCTGATATATTTTGTTTTTTGCAAAAGAAAAAAAGCATAATTTTATTAGGTAAATAAAATTACATTCGCAGAATGTATGTTTCCATATATTTTAAACTATATCCTTTTGGATTCAAAAATACAGACTATTCATTATACATTTTTAGTCCAGCCTTCCTACCTGAAGTAGGTCAAAAACTATACACAACATTCTATAAATTTCTTGTACCATCGATATATTCCTACAAAAACTAAGGGAATATAGGGAAAAAGATATTTTCCTGAATAGTCGCCATCAAATCCTGTTATATTATTTTTTGAAAAAAGTGAAGCAACCATTATGATTTTACTATTGTGCATTTGTTGTGGCTGAGTCTTCTATGAAGGGATTATGATAGAATTCATAGTGTGTCCCATCTTCAAATTCCAAAAATTTCCAATGTCCAAGTTGTAGGTTCAGTCCTTCCTTCGAGATCTTGTTCGCATACATGATGACAAATTATGGAATCAAAATTGTCCATAAGTCAACATACATATTCATATAAACATTGGAGATAAATATTTGGGTAGGTTTGATCTTTATTTATCCAATTCACTACAAGTATTGAGTATCTAAAGATGTATAAATTCCTGCAGTTTTTCTCTAATTCAAAACTTAGTAGAAGCTTTAAGGTGTGTACTTATACATAGTTGTTCGAGCCACGCCCAAGTCCCATTTTTATATGAAAGCAATGGTTTCAGTAATATGTAAAATAGCACCTCCACCATAAGCTTGTTCTTAGGAGACCCCATCAAATTAGGCCCAGGGAATTTTTTGGTTTATTTGTTCTTCACAGATAATCCTTGTAGATGGTTCGTCTTTGATTTGTGGGGAAAAAGAAAGGATATTTGAACCCTATTTTGCAATAAGCTTAGGGACATAGGGTTTGTCTTGAAAAATGGATTCGTTTCTTCCAAGCCATAAACCCTAGGGGTAAGTAAGAGGGGTAAGGATCTTATGTTTGTTGTGTTTTTAGAGTTTACCCATGAATTCCAATATTCTTCAATACTCTCTCCTTTACAATCAAAAATGTTGTTCAGAAAACTTTTTGATTCCATTTAGGTATGGGTGGAAAAACGACAGAAGATGAATATGTGATTTAAATATTCTGCATCATTTTTACATAGGAAGCACCAGCTCGATCCCTCAATTTATCTATTTTTCATTCTATCCCAGGTCAAGACTCTTTTCGCCAACGCACACCACATAAATATCTTAGCCTTGTGTGGGAATTTTGACCTCCAAGTGCTCTTCCACCACCACAGTGTGACTCCTTGTTGTGCAGGAATGATCAATTTTTTATATCTTAACTTTGGGGTGCATTGTCCATGTGCCGCAGAGATCCATATCAATTCATCTAGGTTCTCTAAAATTTGTATATGAGTACTTCTGAGTGTGTTGATTTAGGTATTCTAGGATTCAACCAAATATTCCAGGATTTCTAGGATGTGTGCATCTCTCCACCCCTGATTCCAAATGGTGGAGGCTTGTGCATTTACAATATGATTCAAGTTATATATTCCTTGATGGTGCATATGTTGTAAGAAATGGGGTGGTAATATATGAAAGTTTTGGATTCTGTTCTAGGGGTCTGCACCAATGCACATCTACGTTGCATTGCAAATTTTCCAAGCCGATCCCTCCTTGATAATTCACAGCACATTTAGAACTGCTTTCCAGATGATTGAGATTGAATGTATGTTGGTATTATTGGGGTTTCTAATCTAGTCTACCATTGAAACGGGAGAAAGGTATTTGTGAAAAATTATCTCATTCTAGAGACTATGGGTAGTGAGCAGTATCCATCATTTTTTTGCTACAAATTCCTTTGTGAACAAATGTATATTTTAGGCCCCCAACCACCAAGGAGTTTGGGTTTAGCGATATGTTCCCATTTTACCCAAGGGAGTACATAGTTGTCGCTTTTCCTTGACCATAAATACTTGAAACCAATGAAGTAAATATTGACATCAGCAAAAAATCGGCAAGGGTCTCGAATACAACTTCTCGGAAACATCGATGAAAAATCGGCAAACCATTACAAACATTTAAAAATACAAAATATATTATTTTTTTCAAAATTTTAAACATATAAAGAAACAACATCATATAAACACATTGGCACATAAATATCGAGAAAACATTGATATATAGATCTAGTGAATGCAAATAACTCGAAGCAGTTTGATTTCAATGACTTGGACTAGTAAAAAATACATAAAATTTTACAATTTTAATGAAATATATATATTAAATATTCCAAGCGATGATTCTAAACCATTAGAGACAAAATATGCAAAGTCTAGTCATGTATATACCATATAAGGGTAAATATATCAAAATGGCACGTAATAAAATTTTGGATTTCGAGCCAGGAATTTGCACCAATGCACATCTGCGTGGCCTTGCCAATTTTCCAAGCCAATTCCTCCTTGATAATCAGGCGCGTTTAGAACTACTTTCCAAATGATTGAGCTTGATTGGTTGTTTTTATTGTTGGGGTTTCTTATCCAGTCTCAATGAATCGGGTGCAATGTATTTTTGACAAATTATCTCAGTATAGAAACTATGGGTAGTGAGCATTATCCATCCTTCTTTTTCTACCAATTACTTTGTGAAAAATGTATACTTTTAAGCCCCCTACCACTAAGGAGTTTGGGTTTAGCGATATGCTTCCATTTTACCCAGGGGAGCACATAGTTGTCACTTTCCCTTGGCATAAGAACTTGAAACCAATGAAGTAAATATTGACATCAACAAAAAATTGGCAAGGGTCCCAAATACAACTTCTTGAAAACATCGGTGAAAAAATAGGCAAAAATCGGCAACCCACAGCAAACATTTGAAATACAAAATCTATTCATTTTTTCAAAATTTTAAACATATAAAGCAACAACGGCATCATATAAACACATTGGCACATAAATATGGAGAAAACATTGATATATAGATGTAGTGATTGCAAATAACTCGAATCAGTTTGATTTCAATGGGTCGAACTAATAAAAATATATATATAATTTTACAATTTTAATGAAATATATATCTTAAATATTCCAAGCTATGATTCTAAACCATTAGAGACAAAATATGCAAAGCCTAGTCATGTATATACCATCTAAGGGTAAATAGATCAAAATGGAACAAGTACAATTTTGGCTTCCAAGCCAGGGGTCTACACCAATGCACATATGTGTTGCATTGCCAATTTTCCAAACCAAACCCTCCTTGATAACTGGCAGTGCGTTTAGAATTAATTTCCAGATGATTAAGCTTGACCTTCTGTTGTTATTGTTGGGGTTTTTGATCCAGTCTATCAATGAATCAAGAGCAATGTATTTGCAACAAATTATCTCAGTATAGAGACTATGGGTAGTGATCAATATCCATCTTGCATTTGCTACCAATTCCTTTGTGAAAAAATGTATAATTTTAAGCCCCCAGCCACCAAGGAGTTTGGGTTTAGTGATCTGTTCCCATTTTACCCAGGGGATCACATAGTTGTCACTTTTCACTAACCATAAGACCTTGAAACCAATGAATTAAATACTAACATCAACAAAAAATTGGCAAGGGTCCCAAATACAACTTCTTGGCAACATCAATGAAAAAATCAGCAAAAATCAACAAACCGTAGCAAACATTTAAAATACAAAATATATTCTTTTTTTTTCAGATTTTCAAACATAGAAAGAAACAATAGCATCATATAAACACATTTGCACATAAACATGGAGAAAACATTGATCTATAGATGTAGTGGATGCAAATAAATCGAAGAGGTTTGATTTGAATGACTCGGACTAATAAAAAATACATAAAATTTTGCAATTTTAATGAAATATATATATTAAATATTTCAATCTATGGTTCTAAACTATTAGAGACAAAATATGCAAATTCTAGTCATGTATATACCATCTAAGGGTAAACATATCAAAATGGCACCAAGTGGAATACATATCGAAATCAAAATTGAAATTTGAAAATACAAAATCATCAAAATCATTGTATATGTTGGGATCATATTCGTCAATAAAACCATGTTCCCCCATCCTCTAGGCTCTATCCCTTGCTTCTACCTTGAATCTTGAAGTTGATCCTTTGAGGACATTAGTTAAGACCCTATAATTTTGATGAACACATTTTGTATTAAGGTCATGACAGGGGAGTTCAATATGTTGATGTATTTGTAACTTTGGAATGTATTCATTTGTATATCTTGTGTATTGTACCATGATGTCCCTACCTGGAAGTATCTATAATGTAAACAAGTCATTTAATTCATTGAGTTTATCCCTCCATTGTAAGTCTAGGCAATAGTCCCCATGATTGAGTTAAGGTTAATCCTCCTTGTTGATCGAAGGGCAAAGTCCCCACAGTTGTGGGGCACTAGGGTTATTAGAATCTCCTAGAGAAGTCGAACTTGGTAAGTAATTGTTAAGTGAGGCCAACTTTTTGGAGTGGACATTAAGTGAGCGAAAGAATATAAATAAAGAGTGAGCCTCTCTATTTATCACACACACTCACTCACTGAGGCGCATGAGTGAGAGAGGAGAAGCTCTCTCATGTGAGAGACAGAGAACAGTTGTTGGAGATCATGTTTTCTATCATTCAGTTTTACTGCTACCATTGGTGGTCATTATATCTCTAAGGAAGTTTCATGTTTTTCTCCTTTATGGTTACCCCGAGGAAAATTATTTTTGTCTCTTGTCTCTTGTGATTATTGTTCTGCATGTTAATCTCTCAGATAAGATCCTAAGATCATATTGCTTAAATGATAAAAATCTAACATGGTATTAGAGCTAACATGAGAAGAAGACACTATGCAGCTGCAAAATCTATGGCTTCTTACTTTTTAGGTCTCTCTCCATAATCCATCAGCAAAAGGATGCTAGGTTGAACCTCCATTAAAGGACGCATCTTTCTGTCGAAGCAGAACTTGATTCCGGGCATTTTTAGTTTTTGGTGCGGGAAATTAGGTATTTTTATAGAAGAGGAATTTTTGAGTGAGACAAACATAGGATTACTCTCCTCATCAAAATCAAAGTTTAGAGATCTGGGCCGAGATTTTTGGTTGGGTAAAACTCTAGGAAAGTCAAACCCTAGTTTGACCCCGGGCCTAAAAAACGCTAAAATACTAAAACTGATAAGTTTTGGTATATTCCCTATATCTCTGGATTGAAGATGTCTCAGGGGCCAAAACTTTCACTGGACGAATATAACTTCCTTATTTACATTGTGTAAAATTTTCAGCCTCATATTTGCTATATTTTGGGAGATATGATTCCTCCAATTCATTGTTCCAGCCTCTTCCAGGATTCATCCCTAAACAGGACACCTAGGGAGAATTGCTATATCTTGGGCTACAAAGGTCCAAATGAAATTTTTCAAGATTTTCTAGATAGGGAATAGAATTTAATTTCTGTGGTAAAAGTTTCAGACTCTGACGATTCAAAAGTGACACGTGGCAGTTTTTACAAGTTCACTATTCGAAACAGTCTTGAAATCAGTCGCCTAGGGAAAACTCTCATAAGTCCCAATTGATGAAACCAAATCTCGTCAAACCTATGGTATTGGAAAAAGGAAATACTATATTACCTCAGTACAAAATTTTAGACAAAGAGGATGATTAATTTCAGAGATACCGCAGAAACAGTATCAGGAATTTCTGCATAAGAAATTGGAAAACTAGGGCTTCTTACTTCGGGAGATTCCCTCCACTGTTTTCAAAAAAGGATTACATTGGACAGCTCGCCTTGAAGAGGTATATATTTATATCCAATTAGATCTGAAATATTCCAAGTTTTGAAAATTAGGGATTCTCTGACAAACCCTAGATCAGCCAGCTCCGGAACAAGGATGGACACCTCAAATTGGTAAGATCTAATATTTTGCTATTTATAGTTGAGGTTCTCATTTAAAGATGACTAATCACACCAGCTTGATGACAAGATTGGTGAGGCTGACAACTTCCAAGCATGGAAGTATAGTATCTCACTATTTCTTGAAGGAAATGAATTGGACACCTACATAAGTAGAGAGGTTCCAGTTCCAGAGGGAGATGAAGCTAAAAGCTTTATACAAGAAGAACTTGGTCAAGGCCAAGAAGATCATTGTTGATTCAATCATGGATCACCTTATACCACAAGTGTCTTCCCTAAAGACACCAAAAGAGATGTTCAATTCCTTGACCAAGCTATTTGAAGGGAAGATAATAAATCAGAATATGACTTTGAGAAAATAGTTGAAGAATGTGAAGATCCAGAATGCAGAGACCATGCAGTCATACTTTACAAAGGTCTCTCAAAGAACAACTTGAAGTAGTAGAAGAAGAAGTAGAGAATAAAAAATTTGTGATAACCACCTTGAATGGCCTCCCAGGATCAAGGGATTTATTTATTCGAGGAATGTGTTCCAGAAGGAAGTGATTACCTTCAGCAGACTCTGGGAAGAGCGCACACAAGACAAAGCTCAGCTCATAATAAGAGAAAAGAATATGGGAGCAACTAAAAATCAATATTTCATGATTCAAAGAAGATACCTCAAGCGATGAGGAATATGAAGAACTTAATTCTTGAAGAACCTCTTATGCATCTTAAGCATTTGGATAAGAAATGATGTTGATATGAATGAAGAAGATGATGAAGATGAAAGAAGGTGTCTACTCACGAAACAAATAAAGATAAGTATTCATTTGTCATTTCATGATATTATTTTGTTATACATTTGTTTATATTCAGTTGATGTGTTGTGCATGATAGAATGTTTGCATTAATGATAGTATACTACTAATATGCATGTGATGGGTAAGTATCCCATGGTGCTATATAACTCTCCATTGCTACTTATCTAGAATGAAACCTCTTTGCTAACATATTGGAGTACTGCACAATCTCAATGTTGTCCTCATAGAGATGGAAGGCATCTAGAAAGTTTCCGTGAGATATGGATGAATGTTGTATTGGCTAAAATAGTTGCATGACTATATATTTATGCATAAGAATTTTTCATTATGAACATACCTAATGAAATGTTTCTAACCATACAACTAATGCATTTGACTTGTGGGAAATATCATGTACAATCTTCTCCAAGAAAAGAAGGATGAGACTTGTTCCAAAGAACAAGTGAAGACAATTCAAGAAAGAACCCAAGATGAAGAATCATATGATGATACTTTCAAAGAGAGAAAGAGGCCTTAAAGAAACTCCAGTTATGTGACACTGGTGAGTGACATCATTGATGCAGATCCTTCCAGCTATGAAGAAGTATCCAAGAAGAAAGGGAAGGAGAACACCAGTTCAAGAAGAATGATGTCTAGGATGCAGTATCGAGACCTGAAGAGAAGTATATGGGATACAAGGCAAGATTCATAGCACGAGGCTTCACACAGAAAGAAGGCATAGGCTACAAAGAGACAGTTCCAGCCACTAGAAGTTGAGGCACATGACCAGCAGACTCATGTGTACAAATTAAAGAAGGACTTGTACGAGCTTAGAAGACACCCATGGGATAACACATACATGAAGAGCTTGAAGATCACCTAGAGTGATGAAGATATTAACCTTTGCTTTGAAGGTTGAAGATGAAATCCTATAGAGGATGATAAGCTCACAGATGGGTGCAAGAAGAAATGTTTTCAAGATAGAGGATCTTGGCATCCAGTGACCCTAGATGGATACATAGAATATTAGTAGCAGAGGAATTTGCTTGTTACTCTAGTACAGGATGTTTCAATGCATAAAGTATGAAAGGAAGAGGGAGAATGATACTCCGCTTCAGAGGGAGTGACTACAGAAGATCCTGAGGTTCGACATGCTACGATAGGATGGACATATTACTGATGACTCTAGGCTTTACTAAAAGTAAAGCACATTCCAACCTTTGCTTCAAGGTTGAAGGTGGAAGACCAGTGATGCTCTTGTTACATGTCGATGACTTGTTCCTGACAAAAAAGAGGAACTCATTAAAATTGCAAGAAGGATACTTGCTACCGAGTTCGAGATGAAGGAATTGGATATGATGCACTACTTTCTAGGCATGGAGGTGTGGCAGAATGTGAATGGAATATCCATGGGACAATGGAAGTATGTAGTAGAGATCCTGAAGAGGTTCAGGATGATAGATTGCAAGGCCATGACCACACCTATGGCATCGAACCTGAAGCTATTGAGTGTTGCTTCATCAGAGATGGTTGATGCCATGATGTATCATCAGATGATTTGTTCCTTGATGTACCTGATGAATACAAGACCATATATTTGGTTTGCTATGAACACATTGAGACATGTTAACCTGATAGTTGCAAAGCATGCAGTGAGGTACCTGAAGGGTACAATTGAATATGAGCTCAAGTATAAAGCGAATCAAAAGATTAACCTGGAGGGTTATGTGGATTCAGATTAGGCAGTCAGTGCCATTGATAAGAAGAGCACCTCGGGATGCTGCTTCAGTATGAGATCAGAGAGGAGCAGTGAAGCTCTTATATGTGATCCAGATCGATATCTCTCAAAACAGGGAGTTATGGCATAGCCGGTGAGACAGGTTGTCTGAGCATAAAATCCTGGAGAAGCTCATAGGTGGCTCAGACGTAAATGGTCCTGTAGGTTGTCCTCAGATGTAATAGGTCCTGGTGAAGCTCGCAGGTTATCCTTGGACGTAATTATCCCTAATGTGATTCTATTCTAGAAATGGAAAAAATGAAGTTTGAGTACTTCAGGGAGAAGCTTGGTGTTCTCCATATCGATGTTCCTTCCAAGAGGAAGTGATTTGTCTGTGTGCCCTTCTGACATGGTGGTAGGATTGGTTCCTCCCATGGTCAGATGTAAGTGTTGTCCCCTTCTGACATGGTGATAGGATTGGTTCCTCCCATGTTCAGATGTAAGTGTTGTGCCCTTCTGACATGGTGAGAGGATTGGTTCCTTCCATGGTCAGATGTAAGAGTTGCGTCTTTCTGACATGATGACAGGATTGGTTCCTTCCATGCTCAAATAGATGTGAATATTCCACATCCAATATGAAAAATGACTGGCTCTGTGATGCCACATCTAATATGAAAAAGGACTGGCTCTCTGATGACACATCTAGTATGAAAAAGGACTGGCTCTGTGTAGATACCACATCTAGTATGAAAAATGACTGGCTCTGTGATGCCACATCTAGTATGAAAAAGGATTACCTCTATGATGACACATCCAGTATTAAAAAGGACTGGCTCTGTGTAGATGCCACATCTAGTATGAAAAAGGACTGGCTCTGTGATGCCACATCCAGTATGAAAAAATAATGGCTCTATGTAGATGCCACATCCAGTATGAAAAAGGACTGGATCTGTGATGCCACATCCAGTATGAAAAAGGACTGGCTCTGTGATGACACATCCAGTATGAAAAAGGACTAGCTATGTGTTGGTGCCACATCCAGCATGAAAAAGGGTTGGCTTTGTGATGACACATCCAACATAAAAAAGGGTTGGCTCTGTGATGATACATCCAGCATGAAAAAGGGTTGGATCTATAGAGTACTACATCTAGTATGAAAAAGGACTACCTCTATAGATGTGCAACCAACATGAAAAATGGTTGACTCTGTCGATAAAGACCTGCATGGAGGCTAGGCCTACACCCAGCATGAAAAAGGGCTAGCTCTGTAGAACTTCCTATGATGAGTAGAATTGAGAGATAGCACCAGTGATGATAACCCAGTGATGATCCAGCAGTGATTATCTAGACTTTATGATTATCTAGTGATGATCCAGATCAAGTGATGATCCATACTTAATGATGATCCAGTGATGCTCCAGATCAAGTGATGATCTAGACTTGATGGTGATCCACTGATGCTCCAAATCAAGTGATGATCTTGACTTGATGATGATCCAGTGATGCTCCAGATCAAGTGATGATCCAAACTTGATGATGACCCAATGATGCTCCAGATCAAAATATGATCTACACTTGATGATGATCCAGTGATGATCTAGACAAGATGAAGATGACTTGAAGATGAATATGAATTGATGATGATCCAGTGATGCTCTAGATCAAGTGATGATCTAGTGATGCTCTAGATTAAGTAATGATCGAGACTTGATGATGATCTAGTGATGATCCAAACAAGATGAAGATGACTTGAAGATGAAGATGAATTGAAGATGAAGATGACTTGAAGATGAATATGACTTGAAGATGAATATGACTTGAAGATGGAGATGACTTGATGATGATCTAGATGATACAGAGAAGAAGACTTGTGCTGATACATTGTGTCGAGAGAATACCTTCCTAGTTACGAGGGATTGTTGATGTATTTGTAACTTCATAATGTATTCATTTGTATATCTTACGTATTGTACCCCGATGTTCCTTTAGGGGAGTATCTGTAATGTAAACAAGTCATGTAAAGTCATTGAGGTTAACCCTCCATTGTAAGTCGAGGAAATAGTCCCCACAATTGAGTTAAGGTTAACCCTCCTTGTTGATTGGAGGACAAAGTACCCACAATTATGGGGAACTAGGGTTATTAGACTCTCCTAGAGAAGTCGACCCTGGTAAGTAATTATCAAGTGAGGCCGACTTGTTGGAGTGGACATTAAGTGAACAAAAGAATATAAATAGAGAGTGAGCCTCTCTATTTATCACACACACTCACTCACTGAGGCGCATGAGTGAGAGAGGAGAAGCTCTCTCAAGTGAGAGAGAGAGAGAACAATTGTTGGAGATCATCTTTTTTGTCTTTGGGTTTTACTGCTGCCATTGGTGCTCATTCTATCTTTGAGGAAGTTGCGGGGTTTTCTCCTTTATGGTTTCCCCAAGGAAATTTCTTTGTGTCTCTTGTCTCTTGTGATTATTGTAGTACATGTTATTCTCTCAGATAAGATCCTAAGATCATATTGCTTAAATGATAAAAATCGAACACAATCAACTTCAACAATCAATTTTGATTACCGCTCCTTTTATCTTCCTTGATTTTATATTTTGGATTCCTTCTTGGGAAACCTCTATAGCCTCATGAATCTACTAGTTTTCTAGAAACCCAAATTGTTCATGTGAAATGATTTGTGAAAGCACCTTTCTTAGTCTTCTTGCAATGATTTTTGCCACCACCTTGTAAGTGCTATTGCATAGTGAGATTGGTTTGTATTCTTCCAGCATGCCCGAATGATCCAATTTTGGGATAAGGGAAATAAAGGTGGAGTTTAGGGGAGGATACATATAACCCCTAAAGTGGGATTCCTCAGCTAGCTAGAGGAGGTCATATCCAATTTTATAAATCTCAAAAAAAATCTACAGTCCTACCATCTAGGCCGGGGTTTTGTCCTTCTAAAAGATGTGTAGGGTTTCTTTTAGCTCGTCTTCCGAAATTTTCTCCATAAGCTCCTAGGCATTTTCCTCTAAACTTAATCCAAGGAAAAGTTGAGAAAGTTGGATAACCTCAACAATAGTTTCCCTGTTCTCTCCCCATAAGAGGTACTGAACATGTAATTTGCTCATGTTGGCCAAATTAATAAAGGAGGAGCCCTCTACTTTATTTCCATTGTTTATACTTCAGATGGTGTTATAAATATTTATTCCTTTTGCAAAAGATTGGAATACTTTTGTGTTCTCATCCCCACTCTTAAGCCAAATGCATCTACTCTTTAGATGTCGAGCCTCCTCCTCTTCTTTCAAAATGTGCCTTTTCCTAGATTCCAATGTTCCCATCCTTTCCTTTGCATATTGTGATATAAACTCTCCTCCTTCAAAGTTCTGAATTTCTTGTAGTTCTTTTTCCACCTGCTTTAATTCTTGTTCCTCTTTTTCTTTTTTGACCTTGGCCCAATATTGTAATTTATTCTTTATTCTGTATAAATGATGGGATAAATGTATGACATCATGTGTCCCCTCCTCCTCATTGTAGGGAAACCAGTTTAATTGGATGAGTTGAATGACCTCCTCATTCTTTAGCCAAGATGCACACCTCTAGAAGGGGTTGGAAGGAATTTTGGTATTTCTTAGAATATCTAGGAAAATTGGGTAGTGATATGATTCCCCTCTCGAATCCACCCACTTCCTTATCATCATATTCTGATATAATAAACATTCTACAATTAAAAAACAGTCCAACCTCTTAGCATTTTTTTTCTTCAGTTCTCATGTTTGTCCATGTGGGATTCAATTTGAATGGGTCTAGGTCTAGGAGATGGCACTCTTGTAGTTTATGTTCAAAATAACTCACCAAGGGGTCCACGCTTGCTCGTGGTCCCCAAATTTCATCGGCACCCTGGCTGAAATTTAGGTCCCCACCAATGAGCACATTCTCTTCTTTGAATAAATAAAATTTGTTGATCATGTCCTAGGAAGGGACTTTGTCTTCATAAGGCTTGTAGATGTTTAATATTGTGAAAAGATTTTTTCACATCTGCAAGATGGATCTGCATGCCAAGGCCTTATTTGAAACCCCGATGAGTTGACACAATTCACAAATTTTGGGTTCCAACCAATGGCAGTGCCCCCTGAGTTCCATCTAGCATCTTGTCCTACAAAGTCAACGTTTTTGAAGGTTTTTTTTAGTAAAATGGAGACTTCTTCTTGTGAACCTAAAGTTTCTTGAAAAAGGATAAAATTTGGTTGGTGAATTTTTAGCAACCTTATGATGCCAAGTTTTTTTTGTTTCTTGCCAAGCCCTTGAGAAACCCCCTTTGGGGCTTTAACTGCTCTAAGTTCCCCCTAGATGATATTTTGTTTTCATTTGTATGTTATTTCAAATCCCTATCTTGTATTGACGATAGGTGTGAAGGTCTCCTGCATCCTTTTCCATTTATGGATAAAGAATGGTTTTACCCTAATCATGCATCATGTAAAGTGTGGTCCGACCACTCAGGTGTGTCTCTTGTTCTCAGATTCAAATAGATAGGTTGGTTTACAAAGAGAAGTGAGGAATACAACTCTGAGGGTACAAGGGTTTGGGAGGGGATTGAGATATTGTTTGGGGAAGTTGATTCCCAAGTCCCATGTAGGAGTTCCAACGCAGGATTGGAGGAGAAAATTGGTGTAATGTGTGAAGTGGAGGGAGAATTCTCCATAACATTTTCCTTAAAACTCAAATCATTTAGAGAATTTTCAAGAGAAAGAATGTTATTAGGAAAGTACACCTTGTTACCCATAGTTTTACTCCCATGAGACATTGGTTGATGCAAAACTTCTTCCATTTCTATGACCTGGTCTGTTAAGCATAATTATTGTCCCCACTCCTCATGAGTTTTCCTATCCAAAACAGAGATGAATTCCACTTCCTATTGGGGATGCCAAATCCCAATTGATATTTTATTCCTTTCCTCCCATTTTAAGTTTAGCCTCTTCTAGCCTTGAGTCTCTGTTATCAGGAATATTGCACCTTCTGCGAACAGAAGCTGTTCTTCAGGTCTGAATGGTTCAAATCCAGAACAAATGAGTGAATGACAAAGGATCAAGACCTTCCTTGAAGGTTATAGACACCTGGAATACTGCTTCGATCATGAACCTGTGTACCTGTAAACATGTCAAACATACAAGCACATCAAAGCTACCAAAAAATCATCTACATATCCATACTAGTGACTAAGGAATTTAGTAATCATATACATGTGAAATCAAAACAACATATATGTGGGATGGAAATCAGCTTTGCATTAAGAATGAATGAAGAAGCTTACAACCATTTCCTTAGTGTTGACAAAATCCTCCACAAGACAAACACTTCATCCCCAAAATCTCCAACTTGTTCTCTATGCTCTCCAATGATTTGGACTAGGTAGTCAACTCAAAAACATAACAATACCATTCAATTCCCCCCCTCAACTATGGATATGAGCTTGTATTTATAAGGCTCAATGGATAGGGATAGTTGAGAGAATTGTGGGTGAGGTGGCTCCAAGATCATACCAAGGGGGATCTCAAGCTCAAACTAACCCATATTGATAGGGATAAGGGAGGACACAAGGCTCATGATCTAGAAGCCTCGAGAAACTTCTCTTTTTCCCATTTTTCCCAAGGTACCGTTTTTGTTCCCTTATGACAGAGCGGTTTAGGTGAGAACCGCTTTAAAAACAAACCCTATAGGTGGTGGCACTACTTCTCTACAATGGGATATAGGAGGTGCTGAAGAAGGTACCGCTCATCAGCCAAAGGGTAAGTGTGGTGCTAGGTTTTCTTAAGTAGAATTAACATCTAGAGCAAGTTTCCACTCCAAGTTTTGGGATTAAGGGAAAACATAGGGTTTAAGGGTCTCATCACATGATGGTGATAGGATTTAGGTATATCGAGAACCCAAGCAGCTGAGGCAAGATTCAAGGTGTGGCAGCAAGCACCATCAGCAAATCCATAGAAAGACATCTGCTCTGCATGACCAAAACATGGTATAAACAGATACAAACACTAAACTCAAAACCAAATTGAAAATACCTAAGCACACTAAAATTTAAGTAATATACATATATACAAGATACTATCCAAGAGAGATCTAGGCATAGTACCTCTTCAGGTACAACCCATTGTGAGGTTGTCCTAAGGGGATTCCATCATAGTCCACGAGCTTGTAGTCCCTGATATCTCCAAAGATAATTTATTTTTTATGAAGAATTTAATTCAGGCAATAAGGAATATGAATGTCACTAATAGTTTGAAAGCCTCTGTGGTTGATAAAAATTTCACTAAGTTGTAGCTTCGGTGGCTTGGGGGAGGATCAGAACATCTGATTAGCCATCGACAGACTATGGCTTCTATGGTCAGATGAACTCTTCGGCTATCAAAAGAAATAAAGACAACAGAGTGATGAGCTAGTTCACAAAGGAGCCGCAACAGAGGAAGACAGACAGACTACAGATCAACGAGTTTACAATGAAGCTCCTCCACAGTTTCAATGACACAGAAGACTAAAGCCCTGATCAATGACAAGAAGAATTCTAATAGCACGAACAATAGAAAATCATCGACGGTCGAAAGAGCTAAAGACTACAGAGCGACGAGTTAGTCCACTGAGGAGCCATAACGGTGGAAGATAGACTGAATAAGGCTTTCAATCAATGACAAAATCATTCCAATAAGCACGGAAATAGGATAAACATTAGTGATCGGGAGAGCTACAAACTACGGAGCGGCAAGTCTAGAGCTAAACATCTCCGTAGAATCGGGGCATAGAGAACTAAAGCTCCGGTTCAAACTCCTACTGACCTCTTATAGCGATAAAGCAAAATCACCGACAGTAAAAAATATAAAGTTTTGAAAAAGAAAAAGAGATAATGCGCATCGGAAAATAGCAAGACTTTACATCGGCGGCATAGAAGACTAATGCCTTGATTCTTTCGTCAATCAACTTCTGGCAGCGATGAAATTAATTTGTTTCATCTCCGAAACTACGGCAGCATTCAGATAAAATATTTCAATGCATTAATTATTTCAGCTCCCGATCGTCGACGAGTTAGTCATGGAGAGCGTCGGCATTGAGATTTGGAGCGTAGATGGGATAAAGGAAAAATCTCCTGATCGTCGAGGAAGAAGCCATCACGAAACTAGATCGTTCCACCTCCGAAACAGCGGCAGTGCTCTGGTCTACGGCACTGATGGGTTAGAATTTACAGTGTCTAATTAGTAATCATGGTGACGAGGTAGAAAAATCTTGCGATTTAAGAAAGAAATGCCACTTCAGTTAAACCCTGAGACACTGGCTATTGGCGGCAATTTCAAACTGAACCAGCAGTGGTGATTAATAGTGGCCACTTCAGCTATTAAAATTTCTCTCAATGAACTAGATCTTCACAGTAGATAAACAAATAGTTAGCAAGGATTTGAAGCCCTAATCTAGAAAAACTAGCACTTTCAAGTATTTGTTTGTGTAAACAGATCGGATTTTCAGGATCCGTGATTTTTGTAGAAGGATATAAATCCCATGATTAATTTATTAATAAAGGTTCGACTACGGGGATTTTAAGCTTGTTATATTAGCAAGCATCTCATTTGGTTTATTCTAAATATAAGCTCTTTTGTTGTGATTTGTTCAACCATCTTCTTTATCTTTACTGTACTTGCGCCTTAACGTGCATTTAGGTGATTTCGAGTTGATTAATAGCTAATAGTTGTCATCCTATTGGTGAGTTAATGTGATTTGATTTATAAGTACCATCCTTGTCAGGATTTATCCATTTGCATGCATTTGTTTTGCATGTAATTCCACCAGCTTGATGAGTTCTCTATCCCTACACCTTTTTGTCAAACTACTGAACAAGTTGTAACTAAAAGCCTTGTAATTGAGTGAGATTCATGCATGTCTTGAGAGTGGTAGGTTATATAGGTTATCTGGCTTGATCCATAAAAAAACCCTAAAAACATTTTAAGTTACCAGGCATCCTCGAGCTACAACTGAGAGGAGTTTCCTGGAGTGATAACAAAGTGGCACCATTGTCGGGGAGAGGAGATTGAATCTCAGCTTCCCTGGGAGACAATATAGATCCATGCTTTGATGATAGACAAGGATTAGACATTATTATGGTTGTAATAATCTATCTAGAGACTCCATTGATATAAGGTGGCTTCAATAATACCAAGTACCAGAGAAAACCCAAAGGGGCCACCAGCAACACCCGTTTCAGATCCAAAAGAAATATTAAGGAAAGCTAGGGCTTTACTAAGATAGACCAGCAGTGCTGCACAAAACACTACATCAGGTATTTCAAAAAATCTTTCTGCTATTATTTCTTCTACGGAAACTCTTAATTCCCAGAAATTTTTAGATACATCAGAAAAATCTAGGGCTTGGGCATCTTCAAGCACTACTGCTTGTGAAGATCCAATCCTTGGTGACTCCACTAGGATAAGTATGCCACCACCTTCTCAGCAAATATTGTCATTAGTGCTGCCTTCCACATCCCTGTCCATACATATTTCCAATATGGCTACCCCTTAATTGACCAATATGGAAAGGATCCTGGTAGCTAGGTATGCACCCCTAATTTTTCCAAATCCTCTCGCAACCATGCCTACCGGGGATTACCTCAAGTATATGCCTAAGTTTACCCGGGAAGGGGATTTCACTGCTGAAGAACATCTAGAGGATTTTTATAGCTATGCTGAAAATATAAATATAGAACATGAAGATGTATGGACCAGATTTTTTGTGCAAAGCCTAGATGGCCAAGCTAGGAAGTGGTTTAAAGAACTTCCCACTAGGTCAGTGGCAAGCATAGAGGCCCTAGATGACGTTTTCCTAAAGCATTAGGGAGAGAGGAGAGACCACCTCTACTATATCAGGGAATTCAGAAACCTGAAAAGAGAAAATGGTGAGTCTATCTCCAACTTTACCAAGAGATTCAACAACATGTACAGCAAGATCCCCACTAAGATTAAGCCCGCCGGTACCTCAACTATGATAACTTATGTGAATGCCTTTGACTATGACTTCTGCCTACTTCTCAGAGAAAGGAGTTCTGCCTCCTTATCACTCATGCAGGATGCTTCCCTAGAGGTAGAGTCAAACATTCTGGCATCTCAGAAGGTCAAAGGGAAGGTAGACAGGAGAAAGCAGCCAGCAGACTATAGTGGGGATTCTGCATCAAAGAACAAGATTGCAAAAATGACCAAACTTTTAGATAACCTGACTGCTGAAATGTCTAAATTGAAAGACCAAGGAAATCTTCCAGTAAGGGGTAAGGGGCCAAGTGACATCACTCCTTGAAACCCAAATTTTGTTCCTTATAGAAGAGGAAACCCCCCAGTTCAGATTCTCAGAAGGGAGAGAAATCAAGGGGAAGATCAAAGGATAAGAGCTCCATTTCAAAATGTTGTATTAGAAGAAGAGCCAGAGTTTATTGAAGAAGAAGGAGAAGCTGAAGACAATATCCACTGCATGAGGATGAGGTGGACTACTCTTTTCTGACACAAGAAGAATATGAAGAAGCCCTGATTGATGAGCATATCACTGAAGAGGTTGTCTATCAGGTTGATTCTTAGGTAGGTTACCAACTGAGGTCTAGGTTGGTTGCTCCCCTCAAGAAGAATTTTGTACCTGTCAAGATGCATGCTGCACCAGCTAGAAAGGTTGTTGTTTTACCAAAGAAAGTGATTGTCCCATCCAAAGCATTGCATAAACCAGCATCTTTAGCCACACCTGATCAAGTCCAACTCAAACCTACAGCTCATGAGGTAAGGTTTCCAGGTAGGCTGCATTATTCTTTTAACCTTGAATCTGAAATTCAAAAGTTGAAAATCCCTTTCCCTTTAATTGAGTTGATGAAGAATGATGCATTTAAAACCTCCATTCTAAATTCCCCTCAGCCCAAGGTGCACCATGACACTGAATTTGTGAGCCTACAATATGACAAGCCTATTTTAACCCTAGGCCCCATGATCAAAGACATAAAGGACTCCTACCCACCATTATATATATCCTTGAACATCCATCATAAAATCCTCCATAACTGTCTGCTAGATTCAGAAGCCTCTTATAACCTAATGCCAAACGCTGTGATGGATGAAATCGGCCTCAGCATTACCAAGCCCTACCACTATTTATTCTCCTTTGACTCTAGGAATTTCAAGTGCTTGGGCCTCATCAAAGACCTTGTTGTAAACTTGACTCAACTACCTTCAAAAAGCTTAATGATGGACATCGTAGTGGCCGATATTCCTCCAAAATTCGGCCTCTTGTTGTCCTGGTCATGGAGCAAAAGATTGGGTGGCACCCTTTAGATGGATCTCACATATGCCACCATTCCCATGTTTGGAGGAGAGACTAAGAGATTGTACAGGGAAAATCAGCTAGCATACATCATAAGCAAGGAGAGTCGCTCAGTGAATCACCCGATCTACGCCATGGACACCAATTTTGGGTCTTGCATCTTGCAAATAGATGATAATCAGCAGACATCCATTCAGCTCACTCAGCTCACCCATCCACATCCCAAAGAAGTCACAACAGCGATTTGGACCATGTATTTCGATGGGGCAAGCGCTCAAAACTCAGCAGGCGCGGGTATCGTGTTGATCTCCACATCTAAGGAGAACATTCACTTATATTATAAGCTCCATTTCAAAACCACGAACAACGTAGCAGAATATGAAGCCTTGTTGTTAGGAGTTAAAATGGCCAAGGAGATGGGGATCATGTGCGTGAAGATTTTTGGGGACACAGAACTCATCATATAGCAGGTCAACAACACTTTTCGGATGAAAAATATCAAATTGAAGGCCTACAGGGATGAGGTATGGAAACTCAGAGACTCCTTTATGTTTTTTGAACTGTCATATATTCCTAGGGATTTGAATCACCTAGTTGATTCCCTGGTCGTCTCTACAAGTCTGTTTGTTCCTCCTTTACCCCCTAGGCTCAGCTACGATGTTCAGGTCAAGTACAGACCCTCTCTGCCAGACAATGTAAAATTTTGGAGGGTGTTTGAAAATGATGGGGAGATTAGTAAATTCCTTCAGTTAGTGGATGAATTCTCTGACATACACATAGACCAGGAAAACCTTAACAAGGAGGAATCCAAACAGCTCAAGTTAAAAGATAAAGTAACTGAGCAGAATATTGTCCAATTTCCCAACAACTACATACCCCGAGGTCTAGTACTGTTGGAAGAACTGTTTGATCACAATGACATCCCTTTCAAGCCTGCCAAAAGGGAGCTAGATCTTTCTTTCCAAGAGCAAAACATAGGCAGCCAAAGCCATCCAAAACCGATAAATCTATCCACTGGGCTGACTGCTGGACAGAAGTATGAATTTTGTAGCTTGATAAAAGACTTTGCTGATGTCTTTGCATGGGAGTATAGTGACCTAAAAACATGTGACACCAACATCATCCAGCACGGGATTCCTTTGGAGAAGGACACCATTCCTTTCAAACAGAAGCTGAGACCCATCAGCCCTCTTCTATTACCAGTGATTGAGAAAGAGATCCACAAACTCCTCAAAGCCAAGATCATAATTCCCCTCAGATATTCCAAGTGGATTGCAAATCTAGTAGTGGTAAGAAAGAAAAATGGAGAAATCAAGTTGTGTGTGGATTTTAGAAACCTAGACAAGTGTTCCAAGAAAGACAACTATCCACTGCCCAAGATGGAGCACCTATTGCAGAAAGTCTCAGGGGCTAGAGTTATGTCTTTCCTTGATGGCTTCTCTGGATACAACCAAGTTGTTGTACACCCTGATGACCAAGAGAAGACTGCCTTTACCACCCCCTGGGGCACCTTCATGTATGCTAAAATTCCATTTGGGATAATGAATGTTGGGGATACTTTTCAGAGAGCCATGGAATTAGCTTTTCTAGGGCTAAAAGATAAATTTGTGCTGATATATTTGGATGACTTAACAGTTTACTATCATAGCCATCATGACCACTTGCAGCATTTAAGGAAGGTATTTCTAAAGTGCAGAAGGTACAGAATATCACTGAACCCCAAGAAGTCCCAATTTGCACTCAATGAAGGAAATCTCCTAGGCCACATAGTATCAGCAGAAGGTGTAAAGATCGATTCGGTAAGGATGGAATAAATTCAGCAGCTGTCAATACCAAAGTCAAAAAGAGACATTCAGTCCTTTTGAGGCAAGATAAACTTTGTCAGGAGATTCATTCCAAATTTCTCTGAGCTGGTAAAGCACATAACAGCCATGCTAAAAAAGGATGCAGATATCAAGTGGACCGACCAGGCAAGAAATTATTTTGAAGACATTAAGAAATCCATTATGGAGGCCCCAACCCTGATTAGTCTTGACTACACCAAGGGTTCTTACATTTTCTCTTTTGCATCTTATGACACAGTGGCAGCTGTACTATTACAAAAGAATGAAGAAGGTCTTGATCATCCAATTGCTTTATTCAGCAGAACCCTGAGAGATGCTGAGCTGAAGTATGACCCAATTGAGAAGCAAGCTCACGCTCTCATAAAATATTTGAAGAGCTTCAGAATCTACATTCTCCATGCAAAGATCATTGCATATGTCCCTTTAGTTGTTGTGAAGGATGTTTTGACTCAGCCTGACATTGATGGGAAGAGAGCTAAGTGTATTTCCAAACTCATTGAGTTTGATGTAGAGGTGAAACCCACCAAGCTGGTAAAGGGATTAGGTCTGTCCAAACTCATGGCCAAATAAAACTGTGAACTGATGGGAATAAATTTTACATGTGTCAAATCAACAAAGGTGCAGACTATGGTAGCAGCTGAAACAGAAGTAAATCAAGATCAAAATAACAGTCCAGTAGTATCTAGGAACATATCTTCATGTGAGTAGTACTCAGGTATCATTCAATTTTTGCTAAAATTAGAAGTTTCTCCTGATATTACTCCTAACCAAGCACGAGCTCTTAAGTTTAAATATGTTAAGTTTTGCATAATTGACAATTTGCTATATTGGAAGGATCAGTCTAGAATTTTGTTAACATGTCTAGATAAAGAGGAAGCAGAGCAGATCATGCATCACTTTCATTCCACTACATGTGGATGCCACCACTACTGGAAAAAAATAGGCCACAAGATCTTAAAAGTAGGATGCTATTGGCCAGTCCTCTTTGCTGATGTATGCACTTTTGTAAGGGCCTGTGACCAATGTCAAAGATTTATAGGGAAGCAGCAACTCAAATCCTTTCCCCTTAGGCCTGTTACACTGAATGGGCCTTTCCAGCAATGGTGTATGGATTTCATAGGTGAAATAAATCCATCTTCCAGTGGATAGCATAAATGGATCTGGGTATCCACTGACTACTTTACCAAATGGATAGAAGCAGTACCCACCAGAAATGACACTCATTAAGTCATCATGAGATTCTTATATGAGAACATCTTCAGCAAGTTTGGTTGCCTAGTAAGGTTAGTAACTAATAATGCACCAGATTTTAAGGCTGGGGCATTAGTTAGAATGTGTGAATCAATGGGTATTCAATTGGTGCACTCCACATCCTATTACCCAAAAGGAAATGGCCTGGCTGAGTCATCCAACAAAAGCTTAGTCAGAATCATCAAGAAACTGCTAGAGACAAATCAGAAAATCTGGGATTCAAAGCTGAAGTTTGCTTTATGGGCTGATAGGGTGACAGATAAAAGATCCATACTGGGACTTCTCCATTCAAACTAGTTTATGGCACTGAGGCCATCTTTCCTATCCAGCTCATCCTTCCAGTGGCAAAGTTCTTTCAGGAAGAGGAGGATGAACCAAATGATATGATGAGAAGGATGGTAGATTTGGTGGAGTTATAGTAGATCAGGGAGCAAGTTATAGGAAAATCATAAGCTCATCAATAGAGGATAAAGGGCATGTTTGACAAAAGAAAAAATGCAAACAACTTCTAGGTCGTAGATTGGGTCCTCAAGTGGGATGCTGTCAGACAGGATAAGGGGAAACATGGAAAATTTGACTCTTTGTGGATTGGCCCTTTTGTTATAGACCAAGTATATGAGAATAACACCTTCAAATTGCAAAATCTGGAAGGTGAAGAAGTATTCGATGGCCCAGTAAATGGGTGGTTCCTGAAACTCTATTTTATTTGAGGCTTTGAGGCCTTATGATTGTAAATTAGTAGATAGTGGGTTGTTTTGCTTTCAGAATAAGACTCCATGCTCAATGGAACAATAAAGAATACTGTTAAGTAACTTAGTTTCTTTTAGGGAAAGGAATTTTGGTCTAGGGTTCTTGGGACCTCACTGGGAGGTTCCCATCCCCAAGTAGGAGCCAAATGTTATCTCCCAAGATAATTTATTTTTTATGAATAATTTAATTCACACAATAAGGAATGTGAATGTCACTAATAGTTTGAAAGCCTCTATGGTTGATAAAAAGTTCACTAAGTTGTAGCTTCGGTGGCTTGGGCAAGGATCAGAACATCTCATTAGCCACCGACAGACTATGGCTTTCATGGTCAAATGAACTCTTTAGCGATCGGAAGAACTAAAGACAAGGGAGTTGCAAGCTAGTTCACTAAGGAGCCACAACGACAGAAGACAGACAAACTATGGATCGACAAGTTTACAATGAATCTCCTCCGCAGTATCGACGGCACAGAAGACTAAATCCCCAATCAATTACAAGAAGCATTCCGATAGCGCGAACAATAGAAAATAATCGACGGTAGGAAGAGCTAAAGACTATAGAGCGGTGAGTTAGTCCACTGAGGAGCTGCAACGATGGAATAAATACTGACTAAGGCTTTCAATCAATGACCAAAATCATTCTGATAAGCCCGACAATAGGATAAACATTGACGATCGGGAGAGCTAAAGACTACGGAGCGAAAAGTCTAGAACTAAACATCTCCGTGGAATCGGGGCATAGAGAACTAAAGCTTTGGTTCAAACTCCTACTGACCTCTAATAGCGATAAAGAAAAATCACCGAAAGTAAAAAATATAAAGTTTTGAAAAAGAAAAAGAGATAACACGCATCGACAAATAGCAAGACTGTCCATCGGTGGCATAGAAGACTAATGCATCGATTGCTTCATCAATCAACTTTTGGCAGCGATGAAATTAGTTCGTTTCACCTCTGAAACTACGGCAGCTTTCAGATAAAATATTCTGATGCATTAGTTATTTCATCTCCCGATCGTCGACGAGCTAGTGATGGAGAGCGCCAGCGTTGAGATTTGGAGCGTCAATGGGCTAAAGGAAAAATCTCTCGATCGCCGAGGAAGAATTTTTCATGAAACTAGTTCGTTCCACCTCCGAAAAAGTGGAAGTGCTATGATCTACGGCGTCGATTGGTTAGAAGTTATAGTGTCCGATCAGTGACCACAGTGATGAGGTAGAAAAATCCGATGATTTAAGCAAGAAAGGCCACTTCAGTTAAACGCTGAGACACTGGCTGTTGGTGGTAATTTCACAGTGAACCAGCAGTGGTGATTATTAGCAGCCACTTCAGTTATTAAAAGTTCTCTCAATGAACTGGATCTTCACAGTAGATAAACAAATAGTTAGCAAGGGTTTGAAGCCCAAATCTGGAAAAACTAGCACTTTCAAGTATTTTTTGTGTAAACAGATCGGATTTTCAGGATTCGTGATTTTTGTAGAAGGCTATAAAGCCCATGATTAATTTATTAATAAAGGTTCGACTACGGGGATTTTGAGCCTGTTCTATTAGCAAGCGTCTCATCTGGTTTATTCTAAATATAAGCTCTTTTGTTGTGATTTTTTCAGCCATGTTCTTTATATTTACTGTACTTGCGCCTGAATGTGCATTTAGGTGATTTCAATTTGATTAATAGCTAATAGTTGTCATCCTATTGGTGAGTTAATGTGATTTTATTTATAAGTACCATCCTTGTCAGGATTTATCCATTTTCATGCATTTGTTTTGCATGTAAGTCTGCCAGCTCGATGAGTTCTCCATCCCTACACCTTTTTGTCAAACTACTGAACAAGTTGTAACTAAAACCCTTGTAATTGAGTGAGCTTCATGCATGTCTTGAGAGTGGGAGGTTATATAGGTTATCTAGCTTGATCCATATCAGAAAACCCTATAAAAAAAAATTAATTTACCAGGCATCCTTGAGCTACAACCGAGAGGAGTTTCCTGGAGTGATAAGAGGCCCCTTTATCTAAAACTTTGGAAATGACGAAAGGACCGTACCACATGGATTCGAACTTCTGTTTCCCTAGTTCATATCTTTGATCATAAGTCAAAACTAGGTCACCCTCATTAAAGCCACAATATTGGATAGACTTCTCATACTGCACCTTGACGTGTTTCTTGTGTGCCTCATTAGCTAAGGTAGCATCTCTTCTAGTTTCGTCAAGGTTATTCAAGTATAGAAATCTCTCTTCCTCTGCGGAAGTGTCTGGGAGAATTCTGACAACAAGTTTCAAGGATGGAATCTGACATTGAATCGGCAAGATAGCTTCTAGTCCATAGACAAGATGGAAAGGTGTGAAACTAGTAGTTGTTTTCACCGAATTCTTGTAATCCCAAAGAGCGGAAAAAAGGATATGGTGCCAGTTTGATTTATGGTCTCCAACCATCCGATGAAGCATCGTTCTTAAAACTTTGTTAATGGCCTCAACCTGACCATTAGCTTGTGGATAATAGGGGGTAGAGTTTTCATGATGAAAACCTAGCTTGGCACTTACTTCCTCCATCATTTGATTATGGAAATGTGATCCGTGATCAGTAACTATGGACTGCAAGACTCCGAATCTCGCTATCACATGATTGAATAGGAAGAGAGCAGCAGTCTTACCGTCCTTTGTATATGTAAGCATGGCCTCAACCCATTTTGTAACATATTCAACGTCTACGATGATGTAACCATGCCCCCCATCAATCCCCCATTTGGTGAAAGGGCCAACAGCAATGACAGGGTGTAACAGAGCAGGATGAGTGTGCTTTTTTGGATAAAAATGTTGACATGGTGGGAATTTCTTAACAGCCTCGTGATAATATTTAAACACTGAAGGCAAAAAATAGCCAATGTGAAGGATTTTCTGGGTTGTAGCCATCCCAAATAAATGAACGCCAGATGCTCTAGAGTGGCAATCATTCAAAACTTGTCCAGCTTCCTCATGGGTAAGGCATCGCCGAAGAATGGAATCGATACCACGTCGATACAAAGTGTCATTCAAGATGAGGTAGTATTTTTCCTGGTGATGGATACGGCAGTGATCTTCATGGGATAGAGTTGGATAAAAAATTTGTGTCTGGAGATAAATGAGCAAATATCCATACCATGGGTCAGTAGTGCTTATTAGGAGTAGGAATTCATCTGGGAATGAATCACTGGGCTCAGATTTCGTTGAAGCACAGGGAAGATCACACATGGGCTCAGTAAAGACCAAGAATTTATTTAATGTAGCTTTGTCAAATTCCAGATCAAACTCTTGTAGTATATCTATCCATCAGGAGTACTTTCCCCCAAGCACCTGATGAGTCAGGATGTAATACATAGGGTTCCGGTCTGCCAATACAGTGGTTGTGCGGAGCAAAATGTAGTGACAAAATTTTTGAACATAAATGACCATGGCCAATGCTAATTTCTCCACGCATGAATATCGAGTTTCGAAATCCATGAGATTCTTACTAGCATAGTAGATCATGTGCTCCTGACCATCAAGATTCTCCTGCACTAAAACCATAGCGATGGTAGTGGTGAAGGCAACAATGTATAGGAGAAAATCCTTTGATAAATATGGGGGGTGTATCATGGGTGAATGATTCAGAGCGTGTTTGAGATTATCAAAGGTGCGTTGGGCTTGGTCATCCCAAAAGAATGGATTGTCCTTCTTAAGGAGACACATATAATCGTGTGTTTTCTCTGCAAAATTGCACATGAAACTGTGGAGAAAGTTTGTCTTCCCTTGCAAACTATGGAGTTCTAAAAGGTTGGTTGGGGCTAGTAGAGCTAGAATAGTGGCAATTTTCAATGGATCTATCTGGATTCCATCTTTAGAAACCACAAAACCTAACAGGCGTCCCGTCTCAATGCAAAAAACACATTTATGAGGATTGAGCCGTATGTTATAATGATGGCATCTCAAGAAAATGTCTCTAAGATGACCAGGGTGGTCCTCCCATCGCTGTGAATGAGCTAGGAGGTCATCAAGGTACGGTTCAATAATATGTTTTATATCATGAAACGCATAGGACATAGCACACTTGAAAGTGGCTCCAGCATTTTTCAGGCCAAATGGTAACTTCCTATATGAAAAGGTTCCCCATGCACAAATGAATGTTGTCTTTTGCTGATCGGTGGGTAAAATCTCAATCTGATTATAACCCGAAAATCTATCCGTGAATGAGAAGATGACACTTTCGTCACAGTTGTTGATAATCTGGTTGATATGCAGAGTGGGAAAGTTGCCTGAAATCGATGCAGACTCTAATGGTGCCTTGCTACGGGATAAATAAACCCTGCTTTGAGAAGTTTCTCTATTTCAGCTTTGATAGCTACGACTTTCCATGGATGGACTTGCCTTATTTTTTGTTGGATAGGTTTTGCAATGGGATAGGTTTTTATTTCATGGACCACAATGGACGGGTTTTTATTTCGTAAGACTAGGCAAAAACATCGTGGAATTCTTTGAAAAGTGCTATGTATGCTTCAAATTCTTCTGCTGAGCAGTTCTGCCCAACATGAACATGCTCAAGGGTACCAGGCTTGGATGATATGTCAATTGGATTTGTTTGAGTAATGTTTCATAGGTTTCCTTCAGAATCTGTGTCTTGCAACAATATAGGAGTTTGAGGTGTGTTGACAATATCAGTGGAAAAAAGAGATGCAAAATCATGGTCTATCGAACTGGTGATGGGGAGGAACGAGAATCTATGATGATGATCCTCCCATATAGGCCCATTCGTATTCATGATCTCCATAATGGACTCATCAGAAGGAAAATTTTGGGAGAGTTAATCCAGAATAGGAAGAGAGGGTTCTAACCAGGAGGGTAGGTGGTAAGGGTCCGAAGTCACCAGATGAAGCTCATCGGTGTGGTCATCGAAAAGGGTTTGGATAACATTGTACATTTCTTCATGAGGACTCAACGAGGTGAACTCAACAATTTTTTTTCCCTTTGGATCATAATCAAATGAATAAATCATATTCATTGTCGTCGTGTCTGTGTTAGGAGGGTTTGAGGGAAAAATCCCCATAAGGGATGAATCCTTAAGCATGCCTACACCAATCAACTGGTAATGAGGAGGGGACTGACCTAACATAGGGATTTTATTAGCCATAGAGGTAGTAACATCTGGTGTACATAAATCGAGCTGGTCAATGGAGACAATTATCCCTAGATGCGGAAATTGGACAGTTAGAAATACCGTCGAAGTGATAGTAGTCATGGCATAAAACCAATTTCTTCTTAAAAGGAGGTTGTAATCTAGCGGGGCATCTACTACTTCCACTTGAATAGAAACAACTTTTCCCCCAAGCTCAACTAAAAGGGATGGTATGAGACCATGGGGATGGAAACCTCACCCATAAAAGGCTTTCAGAGTCGTCGGTGATGTTACAAGCTCGGGAGAGCCAATAGCTTTCCAACAAGACAGGGAAAAAAATGAAGTTGAAGCTCCTTCATCTAAGACAATTCTAAAGACCTTCTTTCCAACTACTTTCGTTATGATTTGGAAAGCAATTTTGTGAGGTAGTCTAGACTTATAGTTCTCAACATTGAAATAAATCAAATTAGAATTGTCTGGGTCTAAAGCTCCTAACGCAGTTAACATGTTTTTGCGCTGTGTAGGACAACTTTGGAGTACTTCCAAGGTACACATTGCACATGGTGCCTGAGCAAGATCTTCCACTACGTTATAAAATTGAGCGACTCAAGAATTAGGGTTAAAAACAACCTTCCTACGAGTACTCTTGTATTGACACAAAACCATGTCAAGATTAGGTTTCTCGATGGTTAGGGGAACAGTAGACTAGGACTCGGGAGAACCAATAGAGGGAGATTTTCCTGAAGAAGAATTGTCTTCTTTCTTGTATGCAGGTTTGTCATAACTCTGACTTCGAGTTTGAAAACTAATAGTTTCCAAAGACATCATGTGAATTTCCTCTGAAGAACTAGAATTTCCCTGATTAGACATGTGGTCTATTAGTTTTTGTTGAGAGGGAAAAGGATCCGTGAGAACTGCGGGTGGGGGATTAGTTTCCAAGAATTGGGTGATTTCGTCACGACAAGGACACTCTTTCATGAAATGGTCACCTCTACATAGCAGACATGGATATTTTTCTTTTCTTTTCCCTTTATCTTTGTCATTGGTGGTTGGTTTTGGATTCTCCTATTGGTTTCCAGGTTTTTTGTTTTTAGATTTACCTTTCTTTTTATTGTTACTGGGCATTTGAATACTCTGAATGAAATTGACCTCGGTGAAAAACTTCGGAGTTGAAGGAGTAGAGGTGGAAGTCTGGGGTTGCTTGGCAGGTTTTGCTATCGACGAGGATTGGATTGAACCAACAATCCCATCAACAGGGGTTCCTACTAGTGGCTTGGCAGGATCGATGCTTGGGCGAGGAGCTTGAGGGATCAAGTCATACAATGTTCCAAACTGGGAATATACCAAGTCTAGATATTGGGCTCAACTAATGGCTTTCTATTTAGTAACGACACCACCCATAGCCACATCTCAGGCGATTGGAGGCAACAAATATTTAGTAAACTAATCAACTAACAATAGATCCGGGATAGAATCCTTAATAAGTCTTCTCCACCTTCTCCACTCATGGATATGATTGGATATGTGGGTGAAGGTGTTCTACCACATATAAGTTAAGAGATATGTACCCATTTCATAACAGATAGGAAGCTGAAAGTGTGTAAGAAACACCATTTCCAATGAGCCAAAATCCACGAACGAATGTTGTGGAAGTTCAATGTACCATTTCCCGGCGGTACCGGTCAAATTTTGCTGGAAGAGTCTTAAATGAACTGAATCATCCATAAGGGATTTCAAAGAACACCACAGATAGAATGTTATGACATGGTTTTTCAGATCATCTCCCTGCTTCCCATCGAATTTTGGAATTTTTTATGGTAACTTTACCGAAATGGGAGGCCATGGGGGGTTATGTTGAATGGGATCATTAATCAACTTGGACAAATAAGGCAAGTCCAAAGTTGCTAGGAAAGGTAACTGGTGATTATATTGCACATATTGGTGGTATTGTTAGGGCATATAAGTACCAGTAGGACCATAAGTAGACTGATAGACAGGTTGTTGTGATGAAGAACCACCGAAAGATCCGCCCATGGGGGGTTTATTTCCGAGATCAGAACCGTTAGGACTTTCGAGGCCTCTGGGTCCACCAGGACCATTGTGACCACCAGGAGGAGGAACACCAAACCCTTAGGGACCCCTGGGAGGTAAACCTCCAGGACCACTAGGAGGGGGGCCACCAGACCCTTCGGGCCCATTAGGAGGGAAGCCACTAGGACCATTAGTACCATAAGGAGGAAATCCACCAGGCCCTCCAGGACCATTAGGCCCCCCAGGGGGAGGACCTCCATAAGGTGGTCCTCCAGTACCCCCCGCAGTATGTATAGGTATCCCTCCCATAGCTGCCATGTAGGACCATTTAGGTTGCCCCCATGGCATGAAAGTATTACTAGGATATGGAATTCCAGCATAAGGCATTCCTATAGGGTTGAGTTGGTAATTAATGTTTCCTACAGGTACTTGATTTGCTGTGTAACCATACCCCCAATAGGTTTGATTGGTTACAAATTGTTCCCCCAAGGGCTGACCTGAACTGAATGGGGGGTTAACCACATTCATGTGGGTAGGAGGGACATAAACTGTAGATTTCTCTATACTAGAGGTCTGCCCATGACTAGCTACAATTCCAGTGACAGATAACGTAGGTCGTGCTGGGGGTTTCCCCCTGGCACTAGAAGGTATTGATGAAACATGAATTGATTGTTGAGCCCCAGGTGCGGAAGACCCAGGAGGATTTGGAATAGACATAATATGGGAGGTGGTGGGGTTGGTAGTTTGACCTGGATTACATGGAGTCACAGTGCGATCTAGAATAGGTTCAATGTTTCTCATAGAATCAGCAAGTGAGTGATATCCCATAGGAAAAACTGTTGAACGAGGTGGTGGTGTACCCAATATGTTATCTATTTTATTCTCAATTTATTATGCACAGAGAATAGCTGCCTATTATTGTCTACATTCTTCTAAATTTGGTGAAACTTCTTCAGAAGAGTTTAAACGGGTTCCAAACGAGGCAATGACTTGTCCTATAGAGGATTCCCAAAATGGAGCATTGGGACCATAATCTGGATGGGTAGTATGATCAACATGAACTTCTATGGGAGAATGGAATGAAGTATTACCCCGAGAAGGTTGTTGGACCAAGGGACGCATGTGCGAAGGATATGGATCTCCGCTTTCTGCAACCACATTTTCTCCCACTTGGGAGTTGGAAGCAGCTCCTTGGTCGATAACTTCCATAGGATTTTCTCTTGAAACAGGAATAAAATAAGGTGGCAATCCCCGTACTCTTCTGGACTGTCTTAATTCATCCAGTTTGTACAGTTCCTATCTAACCTACGGTCTCAAAACTAGAAAACGCACCAAAAATTTCCCTACTCAAGCTATAGGCCAAACAAGCAAACTTAAATGACAGGAGGAGTTCAGATAGTCAGGTCTCTTACCAGGATTGTCAAGAAGGTACCACTCGTTATATACCTCAAGGGTATGTGCATATTAATCTCCTTGAATGTTGTTTTCAGTGTATGAGTCCAAGCAAGACGACCAAAGGGATTTTCTCAGATAGATAAGGTATCCTAGTGGGGTCTCCCGATGAACACAAGGTACATGGGAGCTCAAATCATTAGTAGTGTTGTCTAATGCATAACTGTTCACAAGGGGCCTTCCTATATACAATTGAGTACATGAAGTATCTTTCTATATACCTCAAGGGTACATGAAAGGTTGTTTGATATACCAATGGTACGTGGAAGAACCGCGTGAGTCCCGGGATGTAATGTGCATGAGTAATGACAACTCCTACGCTTAACAACGCCCGAACACGTCTCTAGCCTATCACTCAAATTGCTATGTAAATTTTAGCCTATAACTACCATTAATTTTAAAGTGGATGGTTAGGTGAAGGCATGGAATTTTGATAGAAAAAGTAAAACCATGCAAAATGTAGATGCAAATATTTCACTTTACCATTCGTGGTATGCCTACCTACGGGAGGGAAAAAGAGTATTTTCTTTTTGTTTTGAAAACCAAAAATTCCCAAACAACTACTTTGAACAAATCAAAATCAAAGACAAGCAGCACATTCCAAACTCATTTTTCCTTTTTGAAAGAAATCAAAGGGGTAAGAGTCTCTTTTCCTAAAATAAAAACAACAATCACTCTACATGCATATGCACTCTATTTTCTCGATTTTTCTTAAGACATAGATAGATCTAACTTAAAACTACACTATTTTTCTTTTGATGAGATAGTACTAATGCAAGAGAGACAAAAGAACAAAGAGAACCAGAAAGCTTGTGAGGCTAATCAGAGATCCAATGCCCTATGCTCAGTAATGATAATGACCTAATCTCAATCAAAAAATTCCTTTTTAAAAGCAAAAAGAAGTCCTCTATGGAAAAAATGATATTAAGATGATAAGCAAATGGTTTTTCTTTCAGTCTTTATAAAAGATATGAAAAGAGAACTAACGGAAACCTAAGGTTTCAAAAATTCCTTTCAAAATCAAAACCAACAAGCATGAAAGCAATAAAATAATCAACAAGCCTAATATAGCTTTTGAATTCTTTAATAAAACCAATTTTTACCACAGAATTTTCAACCATGAGCATACAGATTCTAACACACAAACCTGATAGTGCAAGGCTGAAAGCAAAGAAAATCCAACTTTTTGCAAAAATTGACAAAAAACTAGTTCTAGAACAAGGCCTACCTGGCACCGTGCTGGAGGGGTCTTGATGAAGCGGTTCTAGATGAGCATTGCTTCTGGATAAAGGGACTCAGGCAGTGGCACTGCTCATGGCTAATAGAGTTCAGGTTGTGGCACTGCTTGTTGCCGACAGCATATGTGCGGTTCGCTGAATAGATCCAAAACACAAGGAGAATGAGAAATCAAGTGAAAAATTGATCAAATTAAGGTAAAGATTAATGAATTGACAGTAAAAAAGAGCATATAAAGTTGAAATAGCTCATATCTGAACAGATCTGAAAGTTTCAAACCAAAATTCACTAAGTCAGATGGCAGATCTGACTGAAGAGAGTTGGAGATGGAGCCTGGATTCAGACAAGGGTTCAAGAACTGAGGAAGATCAGATCAAATAAAATTTGCTTTTCTCCCCATCGGAGTCACCAGATTTGTTATCAGGAATATTGCACCTTCTGTGGACAGAAACGGTTCCTCTGGTCTGAATGGTTCAGATCTAGAACAAATGAGTGAACAACAAAGGATGAAGACCTTCCCTGAATGGTGTAAACACCTGGAATACTGTTTCAATCATGAACCTGTGTACCTGCAAACATGTCAAACATAGAAGCACATCAAAGCTACCAGAAAATCATCTACATATCCATACTAGTGACTAAGGAATCAAGTAATCATATACATGTGAAATCAAAACAACAGATATGTGGGACGAAAATCATCTTTGCATTAAGAATGAATGAATAAGCTTACAACCATTGCCTTAGTATTGACAAACTCCTCCACAAGACAAACACTTCATCTCCAAAAGCTCCAACTTGCTCTCTATGCTCTCCAATGATTTGGACTAGGTAGTCAATTCAACAGCATAACAATACCATTCAATTCCCCCCCCTCAACTATGGATATGAACTTGTATTTATAAGGCTCAATCGATAGGGATAGTTGAGAGAATTGTGGGTGAGGTGGCTCCAATATCTTACCAAGTGGGATCTCGAGCTCAAACTAACCCATATTGATAGGGATAAGGGAGGACACAAGGCTCATGATCTAGAAGCCTCGAGAAACTTGTCATTTTCCCATTTTACCCAGGGTACCGATCTTGTTGCCTTATGACAGAGCGGTTTAGGTGAGAACCACTTTAAGAACAAATCCTATAGGCAGTGGCACCGCTTCTCTACAACAGGATACAGGCAGTGTTGAAGAAGGTACCGCTCATCAGCCAAAGTTTAAGTGTGGTGCTAGGTTTTTTCAAGTAGAATTAACATCCAAAGCAAGTTTCCACTCCAAGTTTTGGGATTAAGGAAAAACATATGGGTTAAGGGTCTCATCACATGATGGTGACAGGATTTAGGTATAACAGTCTCCATGCACTCCCCACCACTTTCTTGCAGAGTTCTTTGAGAACTGCATCTTTCAGTTCCAAGATAGATATCCAGGCTCGTGGCATCTGTGACAACACAAAGCGATGCCTTCATAATCCAACTTCTACCTTCACCTTTTGCTTCACCCATATTATGTTCGGATCCTCTCTAAGCTCGGTTCTTACATTTAGGGAACATAGGATCTAGGATGTGAGCCATTGAAATTCTTCAAGTGCTTTTAAAGGACATATCAGCATCAATGAACACCCTACAACATTCCTAATAACCTTGATGGAATACATTTTATAGAATTCCCATGGAAGTGAGGATAGACAAACCCAAACTGGTTATGTTTCCATTATTTCACAGTCAACATCAAACATTCGTGTCCACTTTTTGAAAAGGATGGGAGTGGTTCCAAGACTCCAATCGGTCTGTAAAACTCTGTTTTTGTCACCTACGCTTTTGAATTTGAAGATGAACCAAAATTTTTCCATCACATTGACCTCTGACATGTAGTTTATCAACTCCACCCAGTTTCTTCTAGCCAATTCCTCCAACCCTTTAAGGCTAGGTAATATTCTTCTAGTTTTTCCCACTACTACCATTTCCTCCATCTTTGTGGATTGGGACATCATAAAATTCACCCAACAAACTAAATTGAGAGAGGTATTTGGGATATTTAAACACTTTTTCTTTCTTCATTTCTGACCAGATCCCCCAAGTGTTCCATTACTACTTCTCAAGACTATTCTTCCCACCCCGTTGCTTTTTCTGAGATCGATTGAATAGGGTTTCCTTGTTGATCTGATGTCCAGAGGAAAGAAATGATAACTCTTCTGGGATTTGTTGGAAATATTCCTCCACCGAAAACCGTCATTATTGGTCGTAGCTTGAGTACTCGACCTGGGGCCAACCAACCTATGATAACTCAAACCCAATGAAGTGGGAGGGTTCCATGAAAAATGACTATTATGGGGTCATGTCTACAAAATTATCTGTGTGTATAATGGTTTAGTCAATTGGAGTAACAAACCCTCAATTAAGTGTTGGTTGTGTTTAAAATAAGGTGAATGAGTTTCCTCCCAAAACTAGGTGTTAGAGTTCCCGTTTTAATTCAAATATGTTAGATATTTAATCTAAAATATATACAAGCACAACAACACACAAGAAAAAAATATTTTCCTCAAGGAAATCATAAAGGATAAAACTGCTCAAACTTCTTCATAATAGTTACGTCACTAGGTACAATGTCAAACCAAGACAGAATACCCAGAGAAATATATATTTGCTTACTTCTTCTTCTCCTACCACTGGTGCACTTGTGTCTTTCTCTCCTTAGAAAAATTGAGTCAGTGAGTGTATCCAAATGAGGGAGGGAACCTCCTTGATTATATTCTTCAGTTGTGTGACTCACTTACCTAAATAGGATGGAAAGGTTCGCTAGTTGGGGTCTACTTATATAGGAAGACTCAAAATACATTTATATAATACTTCTTCTGGGGACTATTGCCCCGTATTAAAATGGAGGTTTTACCTCGATTTTTTGGCATGACCAAATATAATAATGACATCCCTAAAAAGGAAAAAAATACAACGAAGGTACATTAAAATACAATACTAAAATACAATAGAATATCTTCTGAAGATACATTTACAACAACACTCCCTCTTAACTAGGAGGTATTCTCTTGACCCGGTCATCGACACAACTAGACATAGTCTCGTTGGATCATCACTACATTATCATCTATGGATCATCATCACTGGATCATCATTATTGTATCATCATCTATGGATCATCATCGTTGTATTGTCATCTCTGGATCATCAATTCTCATATTGTCAACCATTAACTAGTGACATCTTTCAAAGCTATCTGTCCTCGGAAGTTTCTATAGAGTCATCCCTGTTTCATGATGGATTTATTCCTATCCACTTCTAGGTCTTCATTATCTCCATGAGAAATCCATCACATAGGTACATCCCAGGACCATCCATTACATTCCCATATCAATCAATTGTGTCTCCTAGTGTCATCTCTTCATATCTAGATCATCTCATCATGACACAGTGAGGGAAGCCCAAATGCACACCTCATATCCAACATACCACCTATGTCTCCCAAACAATGGGTACATCTTAGGTGCATCATGTCTCTCAATAGACATCATGCATCTACCAGCATGGGAGCACATCCAAGAGCACCCTAGGTGCATTAAGTCCCAAGGACCACCTACATCTTCCACCATGCAAGAACCAGCCTAGGCACACACACCAAGTGTCTTTGTTGACCAGAGGACTTCTCATTATATCTAGCATGGGAGAAATTTTAGGAGAACCCTAAGTGTATTACATCCCAAGGACCACCTATGTCTTCCACCTTGCGAGAACCATCTCTATTGAATCTATGTATTTTGATGAACCCTTCATTGTCTCAAGCATGGGAGCACTACCAAGAGAACCCTAGGTGTATTACATCCTAAGGAACACCTGTGTATTCCACCATGTGAGAACCATCTCTAGTGCATATTTGTCTTCCGTTGGACTTCTCATCATCTCTAGCATGGGAGTACAGCCAGGAGCACCATAGGTGCATTACATCACAAGAACCACCTATGTCTTCCACCATGTGAGAACCATCTCTAGTGCATATGTGTCTTTCAGTATCATCACTCCCTCTTTCTAGGGACCTTTAACTGGATGACACCAAGCCTCTCTTTAAAGTATTTGAAACTTCACTTTGGATAATGGTTTGGTCAACACATTGGTTATCTGCTCCTCTATAACAACATATTGGATCTTCATTGCTCCTCTCTGCATCATTTCCCATATATAGTGATACTTGATCTCAATGTGGTTCGAATTTTCATGGAACATAGGGTTCTCCGACAAATTTATGCAACTCTAGTTGTCTCAAAAGATACAAGTCACCTATAACTCATGATCAAACAAATCAGACAATAGCTTCTAAATCCATACTACCTCATAATTAGCTGAACATGATGCAACATGCTCTACTTCAGCTCTACTCAGTGCCACATATGAATGCTTCCTTCTAAACCAGGAGATCATACTGGATCCCAAACTAAAGCAACATCTCGAAGTGCTCATCCTATCTATAGCACTTCCTTCCCAATCCAAATCAACATAAGCATGAAGGATAATATTCTAATTCACTTCATACTTGATCCCATACTCAAATGTACCCTTCAGTTACCTCAATTTATGCTTTGCAACAATCAAGTGAACATGTCTCAGATTCATCAAGAAATGGATCACAGTGTTCACAACAAATCATATGTCTGGCCTCGTGTTCGTTAGGTACATCAATGAACCAATCATCTGTCGATACATCATGGAATCAACTAACTCTAATGAAGCATCACAGAGTAGTTTCAAGTTCCATACCATTGGTGTGGACATTTCCTTTCATTCCATCTCCATGGCATACTTTCCTTGACCAAGGAATATCCCATATGCACTCTTCCACACCTCCATGCTTAAGAAGTAATGCATAATCCCTAGGCCTTCATCTCAAATCTCTTCAATATCGCAACCGCACATTTTCCTTATCTAAGGAAAATATCATATGGGTTCTTCCACACCCAAGAATCATGTCAAGATTCTCGGACTCTGAGATATTATGTAGTCACTCCCTGTGAAGCAGGGCACCATCCTCCCTATGCATTTTGTACTCTATGTATCGAAACATTATGTACTGGAGTGATAGGTGGCCTCATATGCTTCTAATCTTCTATGTATCCATTTATGTCATCTTTCAAGGTCAGTAGATACCAATATCCTCTATCTTGAACTTTGTTGAAAGTTCTTCTTGCACACATCTATGAGCTTCTCGTCCTCTATAGGATTCTATCTTCAACCTTGTAACGAAGGTTGAGATATTCATCACTCTAGGTGATCTTCAATATCCTCATGTAATTGTATGTGCTATCCCATGAGTGCCTTATGATATCGTATAAAGCCTTTTGTGCACATCTGGTTCTATGCCTGATATGCACTTCTACTTGGAGAAGTGTGTCTGGTCAATGGAGTACATCACACAATAACCTACTCTCTCTTTCTGAGAGAAAACATGAATCTTTCTTTGTATTTCTCAATGTTTCCATATGTTCCATGTTTGATCTTGTAGATCCACATGGAAGACACTACAGACTTCCCTTCAGGTCTCGGAGCCACATCTTGGACATCATTCTCCATGATCAACTGGTACTCTTTGATCATAGTCTCTTTACATTTATTCTCAATTTCTTATTCATATCTATAAGGATCTGTATCAATCATCCCACACAATAGTGCCACATAACTGGACTGTATCTAAGGAATCTTACTTTATTTGGAAGTCTCGTCATATTTTTCTTCATCTTGGATTATCTCTTGTGCCCAAGATGGTCTTCATCTCTCTAGGTGGATCTACCTCTCTGTGTGGCTTGGTTATATTATAATTCTTATATTCTTCTGAATATCTTTCTATTGGGATTATAATCCTCCCTTGTCCAATTTGGTCAATTATGTCTAAATCAGGAGTCCTTTCAGTCTATATTTAGTCACTAGCACCATTGGGTCAACTTGGCCTAATTGGGGCACATGTACCAGTTACTAAAGTGTGGGGAACACTAATTGAGGCCAATTTCCACTGATTTCACTTACATGCATTAGTTTAGGAGACTCCTATATCAATCCCTACAAATTAGGAGCCACTGGGAGTGTCGACACCAACCTCCATTAGTTGAGTTCAGTTGGTGACTAGTCAAGCTCAGTTAGGAGTCAGTTACATTCAGTTCTATTAATTTAGTGCTAGTTTTGCATGGATGCATGCAGGTGAGGTGCATTTACTCACCTACCTCAATCAGTTAGACTAGTTAAGATTGAATTAGACACTTGAGTTTGGATTTTGAACTCTGATAATGATTTAGACAAGGTTAGTTAACCATTCAGTCAAGTAGAGTCAAAGCAATTCGAATTCTCTCACATGGATTCAAATTGCATGAGGATATTTAGCCATTGTACTTCATTGTAATTAATTATCTAATTACTTTTGATTAATGAAAGCATTCACAGTTGCAAGCCATTTTTACGCTGTTTCATTCTTCAATTTCTGAGTAAAATTGTGTGATCTATCTTATGAGTTGTGTGTTGGTCCACAGATCTATGTGCTCAGTTTAATATGGTAATAGAGCCTCGACATGACAAGTCACTTCTTCTACTACAGATTCATACTTGGATAATAAAAAATTGAGCAAACTTGCTCCTTCCAGTACTGCACCATAAGCGGAGAATTTACCACTTAATATCCCAAGTAAAGGAATTGTTGATCAAGCTTGCTTGATCAAATATGCTGGGTGTGAAGAAAATTCCAAAAGTGTAGGCTATCAACCTTACTTTATCTATTTGATTGTGTGATTTACAGGTTTATCAGTCTCCTTCACTACATTCTAAATGGCCCCTCCAATGGAGCTTCTAACTCCTTTCAACTACCACCAGTGGAAGGAATACATGGATATGCAGCTTCACTCCAAAATACTCTTCAGACTCACAATGGAGATAGAGGTAGATCTGGTTCATTATGTTGAAAAAGAAAAATACTGGAATAGGCTTGATGAAGCATATGGATGTCTGTTCCTCTCAATCTCTAGATATATTCTCTTCCACATCAATGGATTGAATACTCCCAAGGATTTTTGGGATAATCTTGCTTCCTTATTTGATAAGAAAGATGACCTGAAGATCTATTGTCTAGAGAATGAGCTGATTCCTCTTCATCCAACCAATTTCGAAACACTGAATGACTTCGTCACTAAATTCAAGCACCTAGTGTTCCAGTTGAAGTTGTGCAAGGTTGAGAAGGAGGATGATCACCTCATCCTTGCCATCCTCTCAAAAATTGGTGTTGACTACTCAGTATTTGTATCAGCCTTTCATTCAAAGAATCTCACTACTCCAAATTGGAGGATTCCCACTCTTAATGCCTTCATTGAATCTCTCACCCATGAGCATGACAAGTTAATCCAAATGGGGATCATTCAATCTTCCAGAGATCAAGCACTGTTTTTTGGAGAACCTAAGGTTGCAAATGGTAAGGGGAAGCTAAAGAATGAGTCTCCTTTGGATAAAGAGTAGTCAAATGATCCTTCAAGTTCGAAGAGAAGCAAGAAGAATGGCAAAGGAAAGACCCTTTTTTCTTACTGTGGAAGGGAATTTCATCTAGAAAGCTCTTGTATGAGAAGAAAAAATCATGAAATGGCTCTTCTTCTGAAGAAACATAACATTATTGCACCTCCTAGTGCAAGGAAGTTTGACCATAGAAAATAAAATGAAGAACATGAAGAGACATGCCATGAACTGAAGGCTAGTTTTTCAAAAGCACATGCCTTCCTCATTGATTCTAGAGCTTCCAATCATATGGTTGCATATTATTCATATGGTTGCATATTATGGTCCTAGTATTCATATGGGTAATAACAGTCAAATTTGATCCAAAGGGAAGGGTTCTATCAATATTGAACATGGAAAGTTCAAATATGTGCTTTATGTGCCCTCCTTAGATGCAAATTTGTTATCTGTATACCAGATGACTCATACTAGCTCTCCAAAGCGAGTGATATTTGGTCCTAACTTAGTGGACATCATAGATATCTCTATTGGGAACATCATAGAAAAGCATGTTGCAAATCATGCCTACAAGGAATATGAGTTCTCACACTTCATGCCATTTTTAGAACTAGTGCACTCTCAGCTGCCACTTGAAAGGGAAGGTAAAAACATTCCATCTACTTCTTTTTCAGTTTCCATTAGTATTGCAAAACGAGTTGTATCAGTTTATGAGATTGAGATTTAGGGTGATTCAGATCTAGATCCAGTCCCTACTCCCAACCGAGAAGCTAGGAAGATGACTGGAAATCCATCTAACACACAAAAGACAAATAACCTTGCGCTATTGTTAGATTTTAACATGAATCTAGCATTATATAAGGATCTTTGACTGAGAGAATAATAAGCACAGCAATCAAACACAAGAGACAATGAACATAGTGTTTTTCCTTAGGGAAACCATAAATGGAGAAAACCCCACAACTTCCTTAGAGATAGAATCAGCATCAAAATTAAAACCCCAAAACAGTAAGATGATCTCCCGACAACAATAGCCTCTTTCTTCCTAGCCCCAGTGTCTTCTTCTTCCTCAGCTATGCGCTACAACTGAGTGTGAGTGAGTGTGTGATAAATAGAGAGACTCACTCTCTATTCATACTAATTTCCAACTTGACAATAACCTACTAGGGCTGACTTCTCTAGGAGAGTCTAATAACCCTAGTGCCCCTGAACTACGGGGACTTTAACCCTTGATCAATAGGAGGGTTACCCACAATGACTTGACATGACTTATTTACATTATAGAACCTCCCAATAGGAACATCAAGGCATGACATGACTCAAGTACATTACAGACACATCCCAAAATAAACATTGGGGTACAATACATAAGATATACGGATGAATACATTCCAAAGTTACAAATACATTAACACTCCCTCTTAACTAGGAAGGTATTCTCTCGACACAATTTATCAGCACAAGTCTTATTCTCTGTATCATTTGGATAATCATCAATTCCTCTTCATCTTCAAGTCATATTTATCTTTAAGTTATCTTCATCTTCAAGTCATCTTCATCTTCGGATCTGGATCATCACTCGATCTGGATCATCATCACTGGATTTGGATCATCACTCGATCTGGATCATCACTCAATCTGGATCATCACTCGATCTGGATCATCATTGCTGCATCATCATCACTGGATCATCATCACAGGTGCTATCTCATGATTCTTCTCGTCATAGGAAGTTCTACAGAGCTAGCCCTTTTTCATGTTGGTTGTAGGCCTAGCCTCCATGTAGGTCTTCTTCAGTGCTTATATCTGACAATAAGTTAGAATGGCCTGCCCAACACTTACATCTGACCATGAGAGGAACACATCCAACACCATGTCAAAAAGGCACACCCATCACTCACATCTGACCATGCGGGAACACATCCCACAACCCTATCAAAAAGGCCCAGCACTCACATCTGATCATGCAGGAACACATCCCACAACCCTATCGAAAAGGCTCAACACTTTTATCTAGCCATGTGGGAACACATCCTACAACATTGCTAGAAGGGCTCTGCACTTACATCCAGCCATGCGGGAACACATCCTGCAACCTTACTAGAAAGGCTCTGCACTTATATCTAGCCATGAGGGAACACATCCTGCAACCTTACTAGAAATGCTCTGCACTTACATCCAACCATGCGGAAACACATCCTACAACCTTGCTAGAAAGGCTCTTAACCCCAGGTTGAGAGTTCCTGGTAACTAACCAAGTGCCTCCATTCTCCCAGAGAATGGCATCAGCCCTTATATCTGATCAAGTGGGAACACATCCCTCAATCACATCAGAATGGCCATGCACTCATATCTGATCATGTGGGAACACATCCCACAGTCATGTCAGAATGGCCCTCAATCCTAGACCGAGTATTCCTGGTAACTAACCAGGCACCTCCATTCCAAGAATGGAAATAGCCCTTATATCTGATCATGTAAGAACCAATCCTACAGTCACATAAAAATGGATCAGCACTCATATCTGACATGGAAGGAACCAATCCTCTCACCATGATAGAATGTCTCATCCCTCACATATGACCATGGAAGGAACCAATCCTCTCACCATGTAGGAATGGCTCACGGACTCATCACTTCCCCTTGGAAGGAACCTTGATCTAGAGAACACCAAGCTTCTCCCTGAAGTATTTAAACTTCACTCTGGCTAATGGCTTCATCAACATATCAGCTATATGTTCATTCGTTGCAACATACTAGAGCTTCACTGCTCCTCTCTACACCATATCCCTGATATAGTGATACTTGATCTCGATATGCTTCGACTTGTCATGGAACACCGGGTTCTCCGACAAATTCACACAACTCTGGTTGTCACAATATATACAAGTAGCATCTAACTGGAGATCAAATAAATCAAACAGTAGCTTCCTCAGCCATACTGCCTCACAACTAGATGAAAAAGTTGCGACATACTCTGCTTCAGTTGTACTCAGTGACACATAGGATTGCTTCCTACTAAACCAAGAGATCACACCTAATCCCATTCTGAAGCAACACCCTAAAGTACTCTTCCTATCGATGGCACTTCCTGCCCAATCTAAATCAACATAACCCTCCAAGTTAATCTTTTGTGTCGCCTCATACTTGAGCCCATAATCAACTGTACCCCTCAGGTACCTCATAATATGCTTTGCAACAATCAAGTGAACATGTCTTGGATCTGTTAAGAAATGGCTCAAGGTTTTCACAGCAAAGCAAATATTTGTTCTCGTGTTCATCAGGTACATCAAAGACCCAATCATCTGACGATACATCGTGGCATCAACCGCTTCTAATGAAGCATCACTCAATAGCTTCAGGTTTGATGCCATAGGTGTGGTCATGGCCTTGCAGTCCATCATCCCGAACCTCTTCAGGATGTCTACTGTATATTTCCCTTGTCCCAGGGAAATTTCATCTGCATTCTGCCACACCTCCATGCCTAGAAAATAATACATCATGCCCAAGTCCTTCATCTCAAATTCGGTAGAAAGCTTCCTCTTCATATCAGCAACCAACCCATCCATACCTGTTACAAACAGATCATCTACATACAGTAGGACCATCACTGGGTTGCCATCTTCAACCTTGTAGTAAATTTTGGAATTTGCTTTACTCTTGGTAAAGCCCAAACAAGATAGAAAGTTGTCAATTCTGTCGTACCATGTCGTGGGTGCCTATTTCAAACTGTACAAGTATTTCTTCAATCTACACACATGAGACTTCCTGTCATGTGTCTCAAAACCGAGTGGCTATTCCACATACACTCCCTCTTCCACTACACCAATCAAGAAAGCAGTCTTGACATCCATCTGGCGTATCTTCCATTTCATTACTGCAGCCAGAGCAAGTACTAATCTAATGGAAGTGTATCTAGCTACAGGTGCAAAAATTTCTTCATAATCTATTCCTTCTTTCTGGGAGAAACCACAAGCAACAAATCTTGCTTTATATTTTTCTATGCTGCCGTTTGCAGCATGCTTGATCTTGTAGATCCATTTGGAAGTTACAACCGACTTCCCTTCTAGTCTTGGGACAACATCCCAACCATCATTCTTCATGATCAATTGATACTCTTCAATCATAGCATCCTTCCATTCTTTCCATTCTATCACTTCTTCATAATTGGAAGGTTCCTTATCGATGAAATCACATAATAATGCTACATATCTTGAGCAGGATCTTGTTCTCTTTCTTTCTCTGTGATTCTCTTCTGGAGCCCCATATCTTTCCACACCTTGGATAGATTCTCATACCCAAGAAGGTTTCCTCTTATGAGGATTCTTCTCCTAAGGTGGATCTACAGGTTCTTAAGGTTCTTCAAATTCTCGATATTCTTCTTGATATTCTTTGTTCATGGTTGTGTTAAGAATTCTGGGTGCTTTTGTTTCTTCAGGTTCTTCAGCAGGTCTCTTTCTATATTTGTTGTAAGATGATTCTTCGTCAAATGTTACATCCCTGCTGATATTGATCTTCTTGAATTCTGGGAAGTATATTTTGTAATCCTTCCAGCTTTCAGAGTATCCCACAAATATACCCTTCTTTCCTGAAGGATCTAACTTTTTCCTCTTTTCTTTCGGAATGTGTATGTACACTGGACAACCAAATATTCTGAAATGGATGGCTTCTGGTTTCTTGCTGAAAAATACTTCTTCAGGGTTATTTTTCTCGAGTACTCTGTGTGGAGTACGGTTCTGTACATACACCGCTATTCTGGCAGCTTCTACCCATAGATGCATGGGAATATCTTAATTATGAAGCATAGCCCTTGCAACTTCCATGATCATTCGATTCTTTCTTTCTGCAACCCCATTCTGTTGTGGATTATTATATGGAGTAGTTAACTCCCTCTTAATCCCTGAATCTTTGCATAATGCTTTGAATTCATTTGAGATGAATTCTCCACCATTATCTTATCGAAAGGTCTTGATCTTCTTTTCTGTGTGGTTGTCGATCAAGGCTTTGAATTCCTTGAACTTGCTGAATACTTCATCTTTGTTATTCATGAAGTAAATCCATGTCTTCCTAGAAAATTCATCAATAAAAGAAACATAGTATACATACCGGCTTAATGAACTTGATGACATTGGACCACATACATCGGAGTGAATGATTTCCAAGATTCCTTTTGCCCTACTCTCTCTACTTGGAAATGTCTTCTTTGTGTTCTTTCCTTTCACACATCCTTTGCAAAATCCATCGTGTTTTGCTTGTATTTCTGGAAGACCTTCAACAACTTTACTTGCAAGTGGTAGTGCTCTATAGTGCACATTTGCAAGCCTTCTGTGCCAAAGCTCATTTTTCTCTACTATGTCATGGACTAAATCTTGTTCTGGATGACCCTTCAATTTGTATAGACATCCCTCTTGTTCCCCAATCACTACTGCATCATCAAAATTCTTTCCCTTTGGCCACATGAGAACTTGGCCATCTACAAATGCAACCCTCATGCCTTTTGCATCTAATGCAGATATGGAGAGGAGATTCTTCTTTAGTCCCAATACAAACAATGCATCTTGCATCTTCATATACTTTCCAAAGTCTAGATTATAGGAGGATTCCCCACTACCTTTTATTGGATACTGGTAGTCATCCCCAAGTTTCACCTTGTGAGGTGAGCCATGTTTAGATAGTTTCACAAAATATTCTTTGCATACCATCATATGTTTGGAAGCACCACTGTCTATAAGGCAATCATTGCTTCCATGTGAAATAGTTCCCCTGAGAGCAGAGATCATCACATATTCTTTATCACTTAAAGAATCATCACTTTCTTGTTTGAATCTCTTTGTGGAAGGTTCATCATCCTCTGCAGCATGAGCACAATGTCTTCTCTTGTTTCCCTTCATCTTATGGGAATTAATCTTGTTTCTAGGACAATATTTGGCAAAGTGTCCTCTTTCATCACATGTATAGCATCTTAATTTAGATAAGTCCTTTCTAGTGATATCTTTCTGGTGGAAGTTCTTACTTCTGGAGTGATGAGAGCTTCTTCTGCTTTTCTTGGAGTGAACTGTGAGAGCTTGATCTTCACTTCCCATATTTTCTTCTCGAGCTACTATTCGAGCTTATTCTTGAGAGCATTCTTCCCATAGTTTGCTGAACTTAACTAACTTCTTTCTGGCATAGACTCCTTGAATAAAGGAGTCCCATGATCTAGGGAGACCATTCAAGGTGGTCATTACAATCTCTGCATTTTCCACTTCTCCATCTACTGCTTCCTGCTATTCCTTGATCTGAGAGACCCTTGTAAAGTAAGACTGGATGGTCTCTGCATTCTGGATCTTTACATTCTTCAGTTGGTTTCTCATAGTCATCTTCTGGTTTATGTTCTTCCCTTCAAACAATTTGGTTAGGGAATCAAACATAGATTTAGGGGTCTTTAGGGAGGACACCTGTGTTATGAGGTGATCTTTGATTGAATCAGAAATAATACTATTTTCCATAACCATGTTATTTTTGTGTAAGGCCTTAGCCTCATATCCCTCTATAACTGGAACATCCTCATTAATATAGGAGTCCAACTCATTTTCTTCAAGGACCAGGGAGATCCTATACTTCCAGGCTCAGAAGTTATTAGCTCCCACAAACTTTTCATCAAGATTGGTATGATGAGACATATTAACTGAGAACCTCAAATGGAAATACAAAATATTTAGATCTTACTAGGTCAAGATATCAGATCTGGATTTGGAGCTGAAATTTTGCAATGCTGGTTCAGGAGCATATTAGGGTTTTACTTTTTCAGAGTTCTGTCCAACCAAATTATTTTACCTTGATCTCTAAACTTCAATGTTGAGGAGGAGATCAATCTAGGCCTAGGATCATTGAAAAATTCTACTTTTATGGAAAGCCCTAATTTCCAACAGTAGTGTGGGGTCCAAAACTGAAAAAGCTCAGAGTTGGATTCTACTTCGATAGAAAGATGCTCCCTAGGGAGGATAGTTAATACAACCTTCTTTTGTTTAAAATCTATGGAGAGAGATCCACAAAGTAGGAAGCCCTAGTTTCCACAGCTACACAGTGTCTTCTTCTCAGGTTAGCTCTGATACCATGTTAGATTTTAACATTAAGCTAGCATTATATTAGGATCTTTAACTGAGAGAATAACAACCACAGCAATCAAACACAAGAGACAATGAACACAATTTTTTTCCTCGGGGAAACCATAAATGGAGAAAACCCCACAACTTCCTCAAAGATAGAATCAGCACCAAAATTAAAACCCCAAAACAATAAGATGATCTCACGATAGCAGTAGCCTCTTTCTTCCTAGCTCCAGTGTCTTCTTCTTCCTCAGCTATGCGCTACAACTGAGTGTGAGTGAGTGTGTGATAAATAGAGAGACTCACTCTCTATTTATACTAATTCTTGACTTGACAATAACGTACTAGGGCTGAATTCTCTAGGAGAGTCTAATAACCCTAGTGCCCCGAAACTACGGGGACTTTAACCCTTGATCAATAGGAGGGTTACCCACAATGACTTGACATGACTTGTTTACATTATAGAACCTCCTGATAGGAACATCAGGGCATGACATGACTCGAGTACATTACAGACACATCCTGGAATAAACATCGGGGTACAATACATAAGATATACGGATGAATACATTCCAAAGTTACAAATACATTAACATCTATGTCATGCACTCTTACCTCCTTCAAAGAGATGCAACAAACTCCCTTTGAGATGCTACATGGAAAGGGATGATCAGTTACACTACCTTTAGAAGAATAGAGTGGATCATACACCTCTTCATCCAAAAAGAGGACAAGGTTACATTCCTCCTTCCTTCCATCGTCATTTTGGGAGAATATGGAGAAGTCTACATGCCAGGCCCCAAGATACCTGTGCACAGAACATCATGCATGTTTCTTTGCTACATCACAGAGATGAAGGTTGTAGCAATATATTTTCAAGTTTTTAAAACTTGAATCCTGATTCTATCTACTTCGTTATAGGGGGGGATTTTTTCCCATGTGTTTTTTCCCCAGCTCCTTGTATTGAGCAATTACTCTACTTGTTGTAATGGGTGACCTATGGTCTTAATTACTAGGGCCCACAAATTGTCGAAGTTATAATTCAGGGGGGGCTTTAGGATTATAATCCTCCCTTATCCAATTTGGTCAATTATGTCTAAATCAGGAGTCCTTTCAGTCTACATTTAGTCACTAGCACCATTGGGTCCATCTGGCCTAATTGGGGGACATGTACCAATTACTAAAGTATGGGGAACACTAATTGAGGCCAACTACCACTGATTTCACTTTCGTGCATCATTTTAGGAGCCTCCTATCTCAATCCTTACAAATTAGGAGCCATTGGGAGTGTCGACACCAACCTCCATTAGTTGAGTTCAATTTGTGGCTAGCCAAGCTCAGTTAGGAGTTAGTTACATTCAGTTCTACTCAGTTAGTGCTAGGTTTGCATGGATGCATGCAGGTGAGGTGCATTTACTCACCTACCTCAGTCAGTTAGACTTGTTAACACTGAATTAGACACTTGAGTTTGGATTTTGAACTCCGATAATGATTTAGACAAGGTCAGTTAACCATTCAGTCAACTAGAATCAAATCAATTCAAATTTCCTCACATGGATTTGAATTGCATGAGGCTATTTATCCATCATACTTCATTGTAATTAATTATCTAATTAATTTTGATAATGAAAGCATTCACAGTTGCAAGCCATGTTTGCACTATTTCATTCTTCAATTTCTGAGTAAAATTGTGTGATCTATCTTGTGAGTTGTGTGTTGGTCCACAGATCTATGTGCTCAATTTAATACTTTCTTCTTTCATGTTGTCTATAAAATTGGGAGCTCCGGGTTCCTCATCATGTACGTTGTTGGAGTGAATCTTCTAGTTTAACCGTCATCATGTGTTCTTTGGAACAAGTCTCATCCTTCTTTTCTTGTAGGTGATTGTACATGATCTTTCCTGCAAGTCAAATTCAATTGCATGATTATAAACGTTTCATAATTTCCAAAACATATTAATAGTGACAAATTCTAATGCATAAAGTAATATGTCACACAATCATGCAACCATTTTATAAAATACAACATTTATCCATATCCTGTATACATGCGGTAACTTTCTAGATGCCTTCCATCTTCACCAGAACATTATTAAGAGTGTGCACTACTCCCAATATGTCAGCAAATAGGTTTCATTCTAGATATGTACAAATGGAATGTTGTACACCACCATAGGCTACTTACCCATCAAATTCAAGTTAGTGGTATAAATTTCATGAATTAAAGCATCCTAGCATGCATAATTCATTTTCTAAATCTAGGCCTATAAATATATAAACAATATCATATGACAATGCAAATATTTATCTTTGTTTGTTTGTTTGGTGGAATCCCTCTTGATCCTTCTCGTCTTGCAGGAATTACTGGAATCTTTTACAGTGTGCTCTACTTCATCATCGGATTCTCAGGACCTGTGTCTGTCTTTCTCATGGTGAGCAAGTCCTCTAAACCATAGATCACAAGGGATTGTGTGTTGGTTTTGAATATGAGTGTCACTTCTTCATTCACAACTGCATCCCTTCTTTTCCAAATACTGAGATGGATAAGAGGTTTTTCTTTATCATGGGTTGAATCCTTTTGGATTAAAGCACGTATTCCTCATCACTTGAGGAATATTCTTTTGTTATTTTCCTTTCTTGTTCATTGTCTTCAGCAATGTGAGCATGATGCCTCTTATTTGTGTTTGTCTTGGAGGATCCTTTATTTCTGGTACAATCTCTTGAGTAGTATCCTTTCTCACCACATGTGTAACATCTAACACTGGATGGATATTTTTTGGGTATCCTTTGTCTTTTTTTATGCTGGTCCTCCCTCTTGTTGTTATTTCTTCTAGTGTGAACTATGAGAGCTTGATCATCATTTTCTCCCATCTTCTCTTATCTTGTTAATAGCCAATATTATTCTTGAGTGCATTCTTTCCATTCTTCCCATAGTTTGAATGAGTCCCATGATCTTGGGAGACCATTCAATATGTTCATGACGATCACTCCCTCTTCTATATTTTCTTCAACTGCTTCAAGTTGTTCCTTGATTTGAGCGACCCGTGTGAAGTAGGATTGTATAGTCTCTAAGTTTAGGATCATCACATTCTTGAGTCAATTCCTTAATTTCATCTTTTGATTGATGTTATCCCCTTAGAATAACTCTGTCAAAGCATCGAACACTTCCTTGGGTGTCTTCAAATATGACACATGTGGAATGAGATTAAATTTAATGGAATTTGCAATAATTCTCTTGGACTTAACCAAGTTTTTCTTGTGGATAGCCTTGGCTTCATCACTCTCTGGTGCTGGAACCTCCTCACTAATATATTTGTCCAAATCATTTTATTCAAGGATAAGGGAGATATTATACTTACATGCCCAGAAGTTGTCAGCTCCCCCAAGCTTATCATCAAGATGGGTGGGGTTAGTCATTTTGAAATGAGAACCGTAAATGGAATTAGTATAGATTTTGGTCTTACCAATTTGAGATACCAAGCCTGGTTCTAGAGCTGGCTGGACTAGGGTTTGTTAGAGAAACCCTAATATTCCAAAGTAGGAATTTCAAACTTCTGATTAGACTGGAAGATGTGCCTATTCAAGGCAAGTTTTCCAATGTACTTCATTTTCCAAATTGATGGAGGAAAACCCTGAAAGCTTGATGCCCTAGTTTTCTCGCGGCACTAGTGTTTGGTTCAAAAATGAAAAAAAATATAAAATTTATTATGCTTCCTCCAAAATATGCACCCTCCTAGGGCTAATTAGCCTAGCCCTCTTTTTATGATGATCTGTGGAGAGAAGTCCTTGAATTAGGAATCACTAGTTTCCCCCGACAGTAGTGATGAGGTCAAAAATGAAACTTCTTCAAACTAAAAACTTTCTTCACCAAAAGATGCACCTACTTGAGGTGAGTTAGCCTATCCCTCTTTTCTATAAAGTTTGTGAGAAAATTTCTAGAACTTGGAATCCCTAGTTTTCGCAGTTGCATAGTGTCTTCTTTCAGAGTGTCTCTGATACCGTGTTAGAGTTCCCACTTTAATTCAATAATGTTAGATATTTAATCTAATATATAGACAAGCACAAGAATACACAAGAACACAAAGATTTTCCTTGAGGAAACCATAAAGGAGAAAACCCCACAAACTTATTTAAGAGAGTTATGTCACTAAGTACAATGTCAAACCAATATAGAATACCCATAGAAAGATATCTTCAGCAACTTATTCTTCTTCTAGCACTGGTGCACTTGTCTCTCTCTCTCTAGCGAAATTGAGTGAGTGAGTGTGTCCAAATGAGGGAGGGTGCCTCCCTATTTATATTCTTCAGTTATGTGACTCGCTTACCTAACTAGGTTGGCCAAGTTCTCTAATTGGGGCCAACCTACCTAGGAAGACTCCAAATACATTTTATATAATACTTCTTCTGGGGACTATTTCCGCAACTTACAATGGAGGTTTTACCTCAATATTCTAGAATGACCAAATACAATAATGACATCCCTGAATGGAGGAAAAACATATCTGACAGAGATACAATAAAATACAATAATAATATATAATACAATATATTTAGAGGTTACATTTACAACAATATCAGGTCTAGTGGTCTAATGGCCAGGGAAAGCGATGGGTCTGTAACAGTCATCATGGAAGTTTGGTGAAGGTGAACTAACAATTGTGTCCATTTTTCCTAGGAAAATGTTTGTAACCCCAGCTATCACACCATAGAAATTTCAAGTAGGGCTCAACGACTGAGGGTTTTTAGATATCCTGATATTCTCTCTGAGGAAATTGCCAAAAATTTGTATATGTTCGAGAGGGTCCACCATATAATCAACTTCCTCTTCTCCATAATAGGCCATGTGTTTGATATGTGGCACCATACTGCTGATATGGAAACCTTCATCTGTAGCTGCTGAAACAACGCCCAAAAAAAGAAAAAAATTAGGGGTTGCAACCGCAACCCCTGATCACTATGAAAACCCTCATGTGAACCTTCATATGTTGGCTGGAGCTCAGTTCCTTATGAACTATTCAGTTAGATATATCCTAATATTTTTTATTTAATCATATATGTAGTAATTACGTATTGTATGTCCATTTCATTAGGTAAGTGCCAAGTTAAAGATATGAATGTATATCTTGAGCCTCTTATCGATGAGTTACTAGATTTATGGAGGGGCATCACTATGTATGTGTTGATGTATTTGTAAATTCGGAATGTATTCATCTGTATATCTTATGTATTGTACCCCGATGTTTATTATGGGATGTGTCTGTATTGTATTTGAGTCATGTCATGCCTCGATGTTCCGATCGAGAGTTTCTATAATGTAAACAACTCATGTCAAGCCATTGTGGATAACTCTCCTATTGGTCAAGGGTTAAAGTCCTCGCAGTTGTGGGGCCCTAGGGTTATTAGAATATCCTAGAGAAGTCGACCCTAGGTGAGTCATTGTAATTTAGGGTAATAGTCCCCACCATTGTGTTAAGGATAAACCTCCTTGTTGATCGGAGGAGGAAAAGTCCCCACAACCTATGGGGCACTAGGGTTATTATACACTCCTAGAGATGTCGGCTCTAGTAATTAATTGTTAAGTGAGGCCAACATGTTGAAGTGGGTTTCAAGTGAACGAAAGAATATAAATAGAGAGTGAGCCTCTCTATTTATCACACACACTCACTCATTGGGGCGCATGATTGAGAGGAGAAGTTGTTGGGATCAGAGAGAGAGACTACTACTGTCGGGAGATCATCTTTATGTTTTCGAGTTTTAATTTTGGTGTTGATTCTATCTCTGAGGAATTTTTAGGGTTTTCTCCTTTATGGTTTCCCTGAGGAAAATTCTTTGTGTCTCTTGTCTCTTGTATTTTATTGTTGTGCATGTTATTCTCTCAGTTAAATATCCTAAGATCATAATGCCAGCTTGAATGATAAAAATCTAACATGGTATCATAGCTAACCTGAGAAGAAGACATTGTGCAGCTATAGCAGCTAGAGCTTCTTACTTTTTGGGTCTCTCTTTACAATCCATCCACAAAAGTATGCTAGGCTGACTCTCCATTGAAGGGCGCATCTTTCTGTCAAAGCGAAATTCGATTCCGAGCATTTTTCAGTTTTTGGTGCGGAAATTAGGGATTCTTACAGAAGAAGAATTTTTTAGTGATCCCAGCATAGGATTTCTCTCCTCATCAAAATTGAATTTTAGAGACCTGGATCAAGATTTTTGGTTGGGTGAAACTCCAGGAAAGTCAAACCCTAGTTTGACCTCGAGTTGGAAAAACCCTAAATACTAAAACTGATAATTTTTGGTACATTATATATATCTTGGTATTTGAGAAGGATCGGGATCTAAAACATTCAAATTCTAACGATCAAATCTTGATTTACACTGTGTCCAAAATTCAGCCTCCAATTCGTTGTATTCTGGGAGATATGATCCCTCCAAGTTAGGGTTCCAGCATCTTCCAGGATTCATCCGTAAACAGGACACCTAGAGAGAATTACTATATCTTGGGATACATAGCTCCAAATGAAATTTCTAAATATTTTCTAGAAATTCCCTGGACTTCACTTTCTCTGGTCCAAGTTTCAGACCTAGAAGATGAAACAATGACACATGGAAGTCCATACAATTTTGTTGTTCTGAACAATCCTAAAACAAGTCATCTTCGGAAAATGATCATAAGTCCCAATTGGTGAAACTAATTCTGATGAAACTTGTGATGTTGGAATAGGGACATGTGATTCTACCTCAATGCAAAGTTTCAAACATATAGGAGTAGTAATTTAAGAGGTACCACAGAAACAGTAACAAGAATTTCTATAGAAGAAATTGGAAAACTAGGGCTTCCTATTCCGAGAGCTTCCCTCCACTATTTTCAGAAAAGGAGTACATTGGACAGCTCAAATTGAAGAGATGTATCTTTCTATCCAATAATAGTTGAAAGATTCCAAGTTTTGAAAATTAGGTTTTCTCTGACAAACCCTAGATCAGCCAGCTCCGGAACCAGGACGGACACCTCAAATCGGTAAGATCTAATCTTTTGCTATTTCATTTGAGGTTCTCATTTCAAAGTGATCTATCACATCATCTTGATGATAATATTGATGAAGTTGAAAACTTCCAAGCATGGAAGTATATGATCTCTCTGAAGAAAATGAATTGGAAACCTACATAAGAAGAGAGGTTCAAGTTTCAGAGGTAGATGAGGCTCTAAGCCTTACACAAGAAGAAATTGGTCAAGGCCAAGAAGATCATTGTTGATTTAATCATGGATCACCTTGTGCCACAAGTGTCTTCCCTAAATACACCAAAGATGTTTGATTCCTTAACCAAGCTATTTAAAGGGAAAAACATAAATCAGAATATGACTTTGAGAAAACAGTTGAAGAATGTGAAGATCCAGAATGCAGAGACCTTACAGTCATACTTTACGAGGGTCTCTCAAATTAAAGAACAACTTGTAGCAGTAGAAGAAGAAGTGGAGAATGTAGAAGTGATGATAGCCACCTTGATTGGCCTCCCATGATCATGGGATTCATTCATTCAAGGAATGTGTGCCAGAAGGAAGTGATTACTTTCAAAAAGACTCTGGGAAGAGCACACACAAGAAGATGCTCAACTCATGGTAAGAGAAAAGATGGGAAGATCAAACTCTCACCATCCAAAGAAGATCCCTCAAGTGATGAAGAATACGAAGAACTCAACTCTTGAAGAAACTCTTATACATCTTAGCATTTGGATAAGAAACGATGCTATTATGAATGAAGAAGACGATGAAGCTGAAGGCTTAAGAAGGAGTCTACCCACAAAACAAATAAAGATAAGTATTCAATTGTCATCTCATGATATTGTTTTGTTATGCATTTGTTTATATTCAGTTAATGTATTATGAATGATAGAATGTTTGCATTAATGACAGTATACTACTAATATGCATGTGATGGGTAAGTAGATCATGGTGCTATATAATTCTCCATTGCTACTTATCTAGAATGAAACCTCTTTGCTGACATATTGGATTACTGCACAATCTCAATGTTGTCCTCGCAGAGATGGAAGGCATCTAGAAAAGTTTCCGTGAGATATGGATGAATGTTGTATTGGCTTAAGTAGTTGCATGATCATATATTTATACATAAGAATTTTCCAGTATGAATATACCTTATGAATGTTTCTAACCATACAACTAATGCATTTGAATTGAAGGAAAGATCGCGTACAATCACCTATAAGAAAAGAAGGATGAGACTTGTTTCGAAGAACAAGTGATGACAGTTCAGAAACGAAGAATAACATGATGAATGCAGCGACATCATTGATGCAAAACCTTCCAGCCATGAATAAGTAACCAAGAAGAAAGGGAATACCAGTTCAAGAAGAATGATGTCTATGATGCAGTATCGATACGTGAAGGGAAGTTCGTAGTTCCATCATGCAGTAGATGGAAAAATCATGGGATACAAGGCAAGATTTGTAGCACGAGGCTTCTCATGAAAAGAAGGCATAGACTATGAGGAGACATTTGCAGCCAATGGGAGTTGAGACACATGACAGGAAGAATCATGTGTGCAAATGAAAGAAGGCCTTGTACAAGCTTAGAAGACACCCATGGGATAACACATACATGAAGAGATTGATGAAGATCTGAACCTTTTCTACAAGGTTGAAGATGAAATCTTATAGAGGATGAAAATCTCACAAATGGGTGCAAGAAGAACTTTTGAAAAGGTTCAAGATAGAGGATCTTGGTATCCAATGATCCTAGGTGGATGCATAGAATATTAGTAGCAGAGGAAGCTACTTGTCACTCTAGTACAGAATGTTTCAGTACATAGAGTATGAAAGACAGAGGGAGTGACTGCAGAATCCTGAGGTTCTACATGGTACGACAAGATGGATAGATTACTGATGACTCTAGGATTTACTGAGAGTAAAGCAGATTCCAACCTTTGCTTCAAGGTTGAAGGCGGAAGACCTGCGATACTCTTGTCATGTGTTGATGTACTATTTTCTAGGCATGGAGGTGTGGTAGAATGCGGATAGAATCTTCCTCGGACAAGGGAAGTATGCAGTAGAGATCTTGAAGAGGTTCAGGATGATGGACTACAAGGCCATGACCACACTTATGGCATCGAACATGAATCTATTGAGTGATGCTTCATCAGATACAGTTGATGCTACGATGTATTGTCGGATGATTGCGTCCTTGATGTACCTGACGAATACGAAACCATATATTTGCTTTGCTATGAACACATTGAGACATGTTCACCTAATGGTTGAAAAGCATACAGTGAGGTACATGAAGGGTACAGTTGAGTATGGGTTGAAGTATGATACGAATCAGAAGATTAACCTGGAGGGTTATGTGAATTCATATTGAGCAGGCAGTGTCATTGATAGGAAGAGCACTTCGAGGTGCTACTTCAGTATGAGATCAGGTGTGATCTATTGGTTTGACAGGATGGAGTCCTGCATGGCGCTGAGTATAGCCAAGGAAAAAGATGTTGCCACTTGCTATTTGGGAGAGAGGAGCAGTGAAGCTCTAGTTTGTGATCCATATCAAGATCTCTTGAAAGAGGGAGTTCTAGCATAGCTGGTGACATAGGTTGTCTGAGAATAAATCCTGGAAAAGCTCGTAGGTTACTCAGACGTAAATGGTCTTGTAGGTTGTCCTCGGATGTAATAGGTCCTGAAAAATATCACGGGTTATCCTTGGATGTAATCAGCCCTGCTGTGATTCTATGCTAGAAATGGCCAAAGTGAAGTTTGAGTACTTCAGGGAGAATCTTGGTGTTCTCCAGATCGAGGTTCCCTCCAAAGGGAAGTGATGATTTCATGTGCCCTTATGACATGGTGAGAGGATTGGTTCCTTCCATGGCTAGATGTAAGTGTTGTGCCTTCTGACATGGTTAGAGGATTGGTTCCTTCCATGGTCAAATGTAAGTGTTGTGCCTTTCCGACATGGTGAGAGGATTGGTTCCTTCCATGGTCAGATGTAAGAGGTGTGACATGGTGAGAGGATTGGTTCCTTCCATTGTCATATGTATGTGATGATCCCACATCTAGCATGAAAAAGGGTTGGCTCTGTGAAGATACATCTAGTATGAAAAAGGACTAGCTCTGTGTAGATCCCACATCCATCATGAAAAGGGTTGGCTCTGTGAAGACACATCTAGTATGAAAAAGGACTAGATCTTTGTAGATCCCACATCTAGTATGAAAAAGGACTAGCTCTGTGAAGATTCATCTAGTATGAAAAAGGACTAGCTCTATGTAGATCCCACATCCAGCATGAAAAAGGGCTGGCTCTGTGAAGACACATCTAGTATGAAAAAGGACTAGCTCTGTGTAGATCCCACATCTAGCATGAAAAAGGGCTGGCTCTATGAAGACACATCTAGTATGAAAAAGGACTAGCTCTGTGTAGATCCCACATCTAGTATGAAAAAGGACTAGCTCTATGAAGACTCATCTAGTATTAAAAAGGACTAGCTCTATGTAGATCCCACATCTAGTATGAAAAAGGACTAGCTCTGTGAAGACTCGTCTAGTATGAAAAGGACTAGCTCTGGGTGGATGCCGCATTTAGTATGAAAACAGACTAGCTCTGTGTGATGATACAGCCAGTATGAAAAAGGATTGGCTCTGTAGATGTACATCCAACATGAAAAATGGTTGGCTCTGTAGAACTTCCTGTGAAGAGAAGAATCAAGAGATAACACCCATGATGATGATCCAGCAGTAATGATCTAGATCAAGTGATGATCTATATCTAGTGATGATGATCCAGCAGTGATGATCTATATCCAGTGATGATGTCCCTGAGATGATCCAAATCGAGTGATGATCTAGATCCGGTGATGAAGATGACTTGAAGATGAATATAACTTGAAGATGAAAATGACTTGAAGATGAAGATGACTTGAAGATGAAGATGATGAGATGATCTAGTTAATACAGAGAAGAAGACAAGTGCTGACAAATTGTGTTGAGAGAATACCTTCCTAGTTAAGAGGGAGTATTGATGTATTTGTAACTTTAGAATGTATTAATCCATCTATCTTATGTATTGTACCTCGATGTTTATTTTGGGATGTGTCTGTAATGTATTTGAGTCATGTCATGCCCTGATGTTCCGATCGGGAGTTTCTATAGTGTAAACAAGTCATGTCAAGTCATTGTGGGTAACCCTCCTATTGGTCAAGGGTTAAATTCCCCGCAGTTGTGGGGCCCTAGGGTTATTAGACTATCCTAGAGAAGTCAACCCTAGGTGAGTCATTGTAAGTCAGGGCAATAGTCCCCACTGTTGTGTTAAGGATAAACCTCCTTATTGGTTGGAGGAGGAAAAGTCCCCACAAGTTGTGGGGCACTAGGGTTATTAGACACTCCTATAGATGTCAGCTCTAATAAGTAATTGTTAAGTGAGGCCAACATGTTGAAGTGGGTTTCAAGTGAACAAAATATTATAAATAGAGAGTGAGCCTCTCTATTTATCACACACACTCACTCATTGGGGCGCATGAGTGAGAGGAGAATTTGATGGGATCAGAGAGAGAGACTACTACTGTCGAGAGATCATCTTTATGTTTTAGGGTTTTACTTTCGGTGCTGATTCTATCTCTAAGGAAGTTGCAGGGTTTTCTCCTTTATGGTTTCCCCGAGGAAAATTCTTTGTGTCTCTTGTCTCTTGTGTTTTATTGCTGTGCATGTTATTCTCTCAGTTAAATATTCTAAGATCATAATGATAGCTTGAATGATAAAAATCTAACAATATGATATATCTAAACCATTAGATGATCCAAAATTGGAATTTGAATTCCATACAATGCTTGTATGGACAATTCACGTTGTCCCGAGGCAAACACATTTATGTGGTATGTTATAACGTTACAATGCACTTTGATATTGTTTAATTTTATGGATCTCATATCATGCATGTCTTTTAAATAATCCCTTCATTACACATACTTCAAATAATTGATATGCAAATTCCTCTATCTCTTGCAGGACTTCAAACAAAGGGTAAATTTGCATGTCTAGTTTGTGGTCATAAGATGAAATCTTGTCGTTCGCAAAGTTTACGAAAGGAAGTGTTTGATGAGTATAGTAACTTCCTCTCTAAGAACCATATGTATCAGACTAACGAAAATATATTTTCAATGTGAAATAAGAGACTGGATTAAAACCTCGAAGAATGACACCTCATCTATGGAAGCTGCAATATAATAGATCAAATCGTCAAGGTATGGATCAAGTTTCCTATTCATCATATATATGAAATATTTGGAATATTTTATATTTTTATTGCATTTTGATCGCTTTACTAATTTTTAAGTATTGTTGTAATATCTTTAATTATGCTTCATAACTAAGGTCGTGATCAAGGTGTGAATAATGAGGTGGTTCCACAAGGAATGAAAAGTTATCCCGGATGATTCAATAGACTCCCTTATTATAATAATCTATAAATTTTTCATTTATTTGATACAATGCACATCAGGAAGAATGTAACTAAAACGTTATGGAAAATATTAGATGGAAGGAGTGGCAAAGAAAAAAATGTCAACATTTTAATGACATTAAGGAAACAAATCATGCAATGAAAAGTGTGATTCATTAAAATGATGATGGAGACCAAAATATAAGCACCCTTCCATTGTTATTGACAAAGGAGCAAAGCAAGGATGTAAAAGAGGTTATTGGAAAAAATAAATTTGCCGCTGGATTGTTTTTTACATAAAGAATATCCTAACAAAGAAAGGTGAATTAAGTGGGGTAAAAACTCATGATTGGAATACCTTCATTAAGGTAATTATTTTGGTGTATATATTTGTATATTCGTGAAACATCATGTTAGTGTTTTTTTTACTACTTTAGGAATACCTAATGATGCATTTTTTCTAATGGTATGTTCTTCCTCTTTCTCTCCCAAACAAATTTGACAGTAGTATCAAACAAGTTATATATGATCTTGGAAAATACATGAGGTAAGTGGCAATTTTAGTGCAAAGTGTAATTTGTTCAATATGATGTACAACATACTTATATTTGACTACATGTGTTTTACTTGTAATGCATACTATAAACTATTTTTTGTTGAAAATTGTGATTTGCTTACATCACATGTAGATGGTTGTCATCTAAAGAGATCAATAAAGAAGATATAAAGTATTGGAGGATACAAATTCCTTATCCAATGTGTGAAATGCGAAATTATCTACCTCTGGCATTTTCAATGCACAAGAACACCACCTTATGCACCAAGTTGAGGATATTGAAATGTGTGAGCCTATATACAAGGTCAATGTGGATGGTTGAAAGGCACTTGAAATCATTGAATGCTTTGGTTAGAAAAAGAGCATGTCCATAGGGTTCTACGGTAGAGGTATTTAAGGTATATCAAACCATGGTTTATATTAATCAATATCTTCCTAAAATAACTACATCTATTAATGTGGATCGCATTTGGGATGTCAACTCCATCAACAAATTTGAAGGGGAGAACCTACTAGGGAAAGGTAGAATGAGGAAAGTGAGATGTAAGTATAAGGTGGAGATTAATAATACATATGTATTTTTATTTTTATGTATTTTGTACTTATTTAAATTTTAGTCTTCCTACATAATCCATTATTAATATGAAGGTATATCACGGTAACTAATTATATGTAAATACGATTTTATTTTAATACAAATGTATCCCAATACATTTATACATTACAAACAAGGTTGATTGCATAAAGGTATGAATTGAACGATGTATAGAATTTAATCATGGTAGGTTAACATGGTAAGGTGTGTCTACATTGGTCAAAGAAGCTAAACGTTAAGGAGATGTCAGTCTTACGTGGGAGGAAATCAATTTAGCATGGTTTAAAATAAGCATGAAAGCATATTCACCCATACTATTTAGTTCTTTTAATATTATATTGATGTATATGGCGTGATTTTTTTCTTAATTTGCATAATTTCCAAGTATAAATATTTTTATCGATTGGCATTATAATTTTTTTACGTGTCTGGTATATTGCAGGTGAAACATCACAAGGCTATTTGGTGCAATGGCCGCAAATTTCGCATCAAAAAGTTGCATGAAAAGAGGAAAATTTTTGATAGTGGGATAACTGCAATATTTGAGGTTACCAATGTTTATCATAGAAGAGACAAACAACTAGAAGTCTCTAAAAGGGTATTTGGAAGATATCTTTGAGTGTGACTTTGAATCCTTCAAAGTAGTTTTGTTCAACGTCAAATGGTACATGATACGAATGAATGAAAGTGATCCTGATAAAACTTTTATTGAGCATGCTAACAGATTTACCATGGTTAATACAAGGAATGTTGATCTAGGATAAGAGCCCTATATTCTTCCTAGCCAATGCGAACATGTATTTTACTCATAGGTTCCAAGTAGAGCGGGTTGGTCATATGTTGTTATATATGATCCAAGAGGAAGGTTGGTAAAGTATAAGGTATCGAAAGAAGAGGATATTGAAGTAGAAGATGATGCAGAGGAGCATTTAATTCCTGTGCCATACAAATATTTCAAAGAAGTTCAAGGAGATATTGGAGACAATGATCTGGATTAAGATGATATCGAGAATGTGTCAAACGAAGAACTTGATGAAGAAGTACAACCAAATCTAGGAGAGAATGTTCTTGATGATGATATGATTGGAAACGATGGCATTGATGATGATGCTGATATGGCCAATCCTTTCAACATTGATTATGAACCAAATGATTCAGATGATGAGTTCAATGAGGAAGAATATTAATGATATCGACATATTCATTTTTCATATAGCATTCCAAGTTTTGCTTCAGTTTGTATTTTATGAAAGTTGTGTAAAGTGGGGAAACATAGTTATGTAGGAAATTTGTCAGCCCTAATGCAAGGTTAATATAGGTTAGGTGTTTCTCTAACATTGTCTCATTTCAAATTTAATTACAAGGAACGTACTTGGTTTGGTTGGGTAGTGCATATTTGTCCCGACTGTGATCATTGACAGATATGATGAAATTTTACCAATAGACTTGGATTTCAGTGTATAACATTTCCTTTTAGGAAAATGAATATGAGATGTTGTAGAAAATGTGTTTATATTTATGTTGGACTGATCATTATTGTACTTTCAATTAAGTACATGTCCTGGTTTTTATTTATTTAAGGCATAGAAACCTTGACTTTTACCCTTTGAAATCAATTATGTAGGAAATTTGTCAGACCTAATGCAAGGTTATATAGGTTATGTATTTCTCTAACATTGTCTCATTTCAAATTTAATTACAAGGAACGTACTTGGTTTGGTTGGGTAGTGCATATTTGTCCCGACTATGATCATTGACAAATATGATGAAATTTTACCAATAGACTTGGATTTCAGTGTATAACGTTTCCTTTTAGGAAAATGAATATGAGATGTTGTAGAAAATGTGTTTATATTTATGTTGGACTGATCATTATTGTACTGCCAATTAAGTACAGGTCCTGGTTTGTATTTATTTAAGGCATAGAAACCTTGACTTTTACCCTTTGAAATCAATCCAATTTGGAGTATTCTTGCACAACATAAATTTATATGTGAAAAATTAGAAAAAATTACTTGTGTTAGTGTTCTTAATGCTTAAAAAATTAATCCAAAAGTTGTATCATTTAATTTTTCCTTGTAATGAAGGTTGGGCGTGCATTTCTGTGAATCAAGCCAAAATTTCCTTCCTTCACTAAAATGCACGCCCATGCTTCATTTATTGGTGAATTTGATTGATTGAAATTCTAGACTATTTACTTAATGATTTTACACGCTTTTGCATCTTTATGTGTACTTTGGTCCTTATATAATTCTTCTTCAGATTTCTTACAACATCCCAATATTGCTTCAACTTGCATTATGCGAAAGTCATTGTGTATAAGTAGGAAACATAGAGTAGGGAACACATTCATTAATTTTTTATATATAAAGTTATGATAAATTACAAGTATCTTTTAATTGAAGAAATGTAATATCTCTTCTAATTTAAATTTTGTTGTTTTAATGCTGAGAAAGGATGTTGATTCACACTTGATTGCCCCCCCCCCCCACCACCCCACAATTGTTGTTTTCTCTTTTCTCACTATATTTTCTTCTGCAAATATTGTCATTGTATTGTAAATTTGTTCTACTATCCTAAATTTGTCGTTATGATGCACTAAGCATATTGTAAGTGTGTTCTATTATGGAAAAAATATTTCAGGTATAAAATTAATACATTCCATGGCAGGGATTTCTCATTTCAGTAAGGTATCCGCTTATAACATTCCATTACATTGTCCAAAAATAAAAGAGTAACTATATCCGAATGGGACCACCAATAGATAAAAAATACATGAATGAGACATAAAAGTAAGCCCTAAAAAATGACCGACAATTTATTCAATAATTCAATAATACACACACACACACACACTAATAATAAAAGTTAGGGACGTGGTCTAAGAGGGTAGACATTCCATTGTGCAGAGAAGACGAGAGTCCATGGTTCGTTTCTAAAGGTTTTCGCATAGTTTTTGGGTAAATCATAATGGAAGAAAATAGGATATTTGAGTCTGATTCACTCTCTTGAGGATTTAAAACATGAGAGTTAACCTCGCATTGTTATAATTGCAACATACCTTAACCACACTAGTTTACCTCACATTGTTTCACGTGTAGTTGAAAAATATTTATGATCGAATTAGGAATTTGATGAGTCAAGTTATTAACAACATGAATTACATTTTAATTAAGTTTTACTCCATTCCTTATTTAGGATACATTTTGGGGTTGGTAATTTCTTATGATACATATTAGAGGAAGGTCGTTCAACATCAACACTATATTTATTTCCATGAGTACCTTAGGTCTCATTATCACCTTTATGAAGTTGTTTTTAGGTTCTTTATGAGCATAGTCACCCTTTCCAAAATTTGACCTAATAAAATTTTGAACCCTCCTAATTCTAAATTGTTTTCCAATAGTATCCTAATATGTACTCTCGACCTTGCACAAAATGACTTGTGAATTGGCCAACATTGAAATTTTTTCAGTTTGTGCTTGTATGCACTGAAGATTGACATGGTTAGAGTAGATCCATGCACATATGGTATAGGAGGGTTTCAAGCCTAATATGACTTACACCAACAACTTGACAATCGAACAACAAAAGTATAACATAAATTTAAAAGAGATCAAAAATCATTTGCTATGTTAGTCACAATTTCCTATAGTCATAGTATTTAGATTGACAATACATTGCTTGAAGCATATAGGAATGAGTATCAGTGTAATACCCCCATGACACTGCTTTTATTTTCATGGTTTGAAAATTTTTATTTTTATTTTTTTATCATGTAATGAGTTATGAAACTCAAAAACTCAAATGACATTTGCACAACAAACCTTTTTATTTATTTATTAATAAAGAAAATAACACTTGGAGAACTCAACTACATGAGGGGACACCAACCATGGCACCAAAGAACATGTGTAAGCAAGCTAGACTGATTGATACCAATCAAATCCAATCCAAAACTCAACAACCAGACAAGATCCTAAGTCATAGGGATTTAGAGATCTGATTGGAGATTTGATTGGGATGGCATAAGACCTGGGCAAAAGCTATATATATGAGTGCACTGGAATAGCACGGGACGTTGTGTTGTGCATGGAGAAACTTTGTTGTGAATGCATCTGTTGATTGTTTCTCCCATTTCATAAGTCCATCGCTCAGCTTGTTACGGACTCTGAGAGAGAGTGCCACATGGAAGCTTTCTTGTTGTATCTTGTTACAGACTTTGATAGAGAGTGCCGCGTGGAAGCTTTCTTGTTGTAGCTTGTTACGGACTCTGATAGAGAGTGTCGCATGGAATATTTCTTGGTGTAGCTTGTTACGGACTCTGAGGATTGAGTGCCGCGAGGAAGTTACTTGCTATTATGGTGCATGGTTGGTGATCCAGCTCGGGGGTGGAGTAGAGAAAACCGTTGAGTTGTTGCTTCCTATGGTTGGGAGGAGTTGATTCTCCAAGTGTGTTTCCCCTGGATTCAAGTAAGTAGACCTGATTTAGTTTCTCATATATTTCGGCTTGACTTATGGTTATTTGCATGATCAATAAAACATCTTGAGAGTCAAAACAAACACCTTGTTTCTATTTCTTTTATTAATTAGAAAAAATTTTATGTATTGCAAATGGGGATGTTACATATGGTATCAGAGCCCACGTTCAAACACTGGACCTCAAGGGCCCTTCACAGGTGTTCCAAATCTATGAGATTTGTTTATGAGTCTGTTGTTTGTCACGATAAAGAATTACTGAACTAGACAAACTCTGCACATGATTCCTTGTCTGTCATTTACATTTGTTTGATTGCGTTTTAACTCTGTGTGACTGCGATTCACATATGTATCTTTGCATACATGTTTAACTGCATCATACACCAGTTTTATTGTGATTTAGGTACACGCAATAATAATTATCTGGATTTAGATCTTGTTTTCCTTTGCATATGATCTGAAATGTATGTTTGCTTTTAATGGACTGTGAGATTGATTTCATGCACTGTATGTGATCTGAAATGTTTTATATGTTTGTTTTTATGGACTGCAAGTTATATCTTGATTACCTTAGCATGTGATCTGAAACATATCCTTAGTATACTTGTTTTTATGGACTGCAAGTATATCGGAATTGCCTGGGATTTGGATCGGAAATATATCCACCCATTTTTGTCATACCTCTTGGGAAAGGGATCTACGATGGTTGTGAGATATCGAACAAAGGAGAAAGGAGGGAGAGAGCCCAAATTTTTACCTTGGATCTGGAATAAGAAGGTGTTCCTATGATTTTCTTCAGAATTGCATTTGCAAACTGAATGAACTTTTTACCTTGGATCTGGAATAAGAAGTTGTTCCTATGATTTGCTTCAGAATTGCATTTGCGAACTGAATGAACTTTTTACCTTGGATCTAGAATAAGAAGGTATTCCTGTGATTTTCTTCAGAATTGCATTTGCGAACTGAATGAACTTTATATGTCCTGGATCGAAGGGAATAAATTGGTGCATGAATTTGTTTACCAAACGTTTGTGATTTTAATGACTTTTTATTGGATCTAAATATATAGTTCACCTTCAATCTCTAGAAATGGGGATTAATGTTTGAAATTATAGATCCCCTTTGACTACCTGCGATCTACTATAGTTGCGGTTATGGATAAAAGAATTTTCTGCAATGTATATATACTTACGACTGTAGATAAGAGACTACCTGTGAGTTTTGATGTGGGATCAAGTTGGATAATCCCTGTGTTTTCGTTGCTTGAGGAACTGTATATATATATTGCTGCATGCGTCTCATTTCCTGATGATTTGCACATATTGTAATCTACATTTTTATTATGTTTGCATGAACTAAAACTATTGCTACCTTCGATTATTTTGTTTTTTAAATTATACAATGAAGTATCCATGTATGAAGGTTGCAGTTTTCCTTATAATCTGCATGTATGATGCAATCACTACCGAAATTGGTTTGTATGTGTGCGATTTTTCCATTTTGTATATATGAATTCCCTCTATGGAAAAAAAAATAGATCTGAATATGGAAATATATGAAGTAGTGAATATGTTATTTTCCTGGCTGAAAATTGAAGTCTGAATATGAGAAAATCTGAGTTGAATCTCCAAGTTGTTATTTTTTTTTCAAGTAAGTATTTGAAAACTTTCAAATTCTTCCATGTGATTTGTACTATACATATAGATCTGGAATTTATACCTCATGGCCAGCGATTTGTATAAACCTAGGAATTGATATTGGAATTTTAAAGTTTCCATTCCAGCGATTTGAGATCTGAACTTTATATTGCTAAGCGTATGCGTTTTTATTTTGTGCTTGCATTTCCTTTAAAATTGTTGGATATGGACAATGTCCCTTTTAATTATTGGAACTGAATAGATCTCATGAATTTTTCAGTGACTTCTTTAATTAGAAAACGTTTCAGACCTGCAGATGTATACCTACGTGTGATTCCCTTCCACACTTTTGACTGCCTGCGTTTGTCTTTCTGAAAATGAGTTAACCTTCAATTCTTATTATCAGAGCCTGTGATTTCTTTATTTGTGTGGATCTATTCACAAAATCGTTGCTGGTTTAAGAACCAGATCCTTTTAAATCTATGTGTGTAACCTCCACGATTTGATTATGAAATCGTTGTATCTCTGTGTTTTGGAGACAAAACAGTTGATTGTTTTGTGCATGCCCACGTTTGAATCCCTTGGTATAAATCTATTCATTCATTATTTTGGTTTTAGTTTTGAAACTCTTTATACCTTCTCCAAGGTCTGAGTTTGATCAATGACCGAGGACTATGCAAATCTTTTCCCAACGCCTACCTTGGTTTTGGTTGTAGGTGTGTTTTATTTTTTTTTTAGATCTAGATCTCTGGTATATTCACCAATCTTGTATGCATTTGATCAGGCAACTTTCAACTCTGTACACCACTTTAGAACTTCAATATCTCCTCTATATATAAAAACCCTGTTGCGTTTTCTTTTGCCTCACTCAATACTAGATCTAGATGTGTGTATTTTGAAATTTTGGGCTGATACTCTCTTGCCAGCAATATTGCATAGATATGGATGTGTGTATTTTGAAATTTTGGGCTGATACTCTCTTGCCAGCGATATTGCATAGATCTGGATGTGTGTATTTTGAAATTTTGGGCTGATACTCTCTTGCCAGCGATATTGCATAGATCTGGATGTGTGTATTTTGAAATTTTTGGCTAATACTCTCTTGCCAGCGTTTATTTAATTAACAGTGTATTAAATCTATATACTGAATAATAGTATCGGTGTTTACTTGTTAAGCAGTTTATAAAAGCACTGTGAGTTTTTTTTTTTACCATGCAATAGTTTCCAACCATGTCATCGGCTTGCTTAAATAAATATCTATGTGAATTGATAGACCGTATTGCCATGAGGTTGAATAATGTAATCATTTTTATTATTAAATATATTTTTTTTCCTGACATAAGTTTTACCTCATTGAACTCATACATAAATTTATAGAGTAATTATAAGTGCAATTGCATTGTTTGTAAACTCATTTAACTATCGAGTTTACCTTACATTGATATATTTTTGTTTGTAAACTCGTTTAACTATCGAGTTTACCTTACATTGATATATTCATAATCAAATTTATGTATCATTGGAATATATATATAAAATATTAATTGTACTATCTTTAATTAGAATTTAGTATATAGAGTTAATGGCTTTGATTACTTACCCAACCACCTGTCCACGAATGGGTAGCGGGACTGTAGGTATTTACATGTTCTTTTCTGTTTTATGCATGTGTCACTAATGTTAATGGTAACTCAACGTTTCACTATGTACAGGGGTATTGTTAGCCTAGAAATGTATTATAATTATGAAGAACCAAATCTTGTTACCATGTTTTTTATAATTAAGTTTAATGGTGACTTCGGTACACCACTTATATAGTTAAATACAATAATTTCACTATTGATATATTTTTAAGTTTGCTTTTATTCACGTAGACTTAATTCGAGTATTATTTTAGGTGAATAGCTGAAATGTGAACTCTAGTATCTTGGTTATAAGAGAATGTGACAAGATATGATGTAAACAATGGATGAAAAAGTGAAAATTGATTAGGCTTTTGTTTTTATTATAATACATTTGGATGTGTATAAAAGAGATGTTATATATTGATTAGGAATTTTATGTTATAGTTTATATGGTTGGAATGTTAGAGTATGTTACATCGTATTATGTGAATATTAGTTAAGTATATGATGATTATCTAAGAAAACGATTTATAACCTTTTTTTTTTATTTTTTTTTATTATGTTTAATTCATGGAAGAGTTAGTAATGAATATAATTGGTTTTATAGAAATTATTTATGTTAAGTAACATCAGTGCAGGGTTGGAACGTTAAGTGAACTTGAAAATCAAGGTATCCAGCAGTTAGTTTTTATTGGTGTTACATGGTTTAATATATATGAATCCATAGATAATCAAACCTTTACCTTTTTGGCAACCTGTTAAGTAGAAAAGCAGAGACTTTTTGGGTCAAAACGTGAAAGCCATTTTTGCTGAGTTGTATTTTAATACATACGTCTATCTCTTTTTATTTTCATATAGATAAAGTAAAGTGTTAGTTTTTCTTTTATTATATGTATGCCTTGAAACGAATGTGTAAATGAAATTAAAAGACACTTATCCTTCATTTTGAGGTTTTATATTTTTAAAGTTCTATAATATGGAAATTTGAGATGGACAATTTATACCAAGGAAGGGGTTATATAAGGAATGAGGTTATACAAGTAATATTAATTTCAAGAGTTTTAGAAGAATTTATAAACATCCTTTGGACGAGAGTTGCTGGTGGTTTATATTATTCAATGTATATATTTTTGGATATTTTATCTAAAGGTGGATTTCTTATTTATGATGAAAGAAAATAATTTTCTTTGAAATGATTTATAATTATCTGAAAATATAATTGAAATAGATTAATTTTTTAATTAATTTTGTTTAGAAGATCCTTTTTCTATCTATTATGTACTTGACAGTATATAACTTCATAAGTTAATACTATGGGGTTGTTACATAGTTGATTTGAGGTGAATATTATTTTATGTCATACTAACAATTGATCTATGTTGTCTTGACCCACATTTATAGATTCTAGTAGATAATAGTATGTTGTGGATATAAGCATATGAATCTATATTGATTTATGCTTAAATACACATCCGGTACACCTGTAGTCATTTGTAAGTAGCAGTGGTGTTATATTAAGATTGATAGTCAAAGTTAATCACGTAAATTGATAAAATCACATACATTAATTGTGAGAAATGCAAATATGATATAAAGGTAGTTTATATGTAAATATATTTTACTATGATTATACATGGGTTATTCACTTTGATTGTAGTGATGGAGTCACTAGAAAAGGTAGGAGATCCATGGTAAGGAAGCATTTGGTATCCTTACTTTTTCTTTATGATGGTTATGAGTTGATTAGCCAACTCTAATTTAATGTCTTGATCCCGTAAGTAGTCATATAACATTATATGGGTATAAGGCTCAATGTTACCTTCAATCATACCCATTTTAGGGTTGGGATGAATGGCTAAGGTAAAGATGAAATGTTTTGGTGTTAAATATTTATCCTTTATAAATAAATATAAATGATGAAATAAAAAGGAAGTGTCATTACAATGCTTTAGTCAAATATAACCATTGTAATTGATAGTGAAAGGGTAGTATTGAATTCGTACGTGTTTAATGGTCATCGTGAATAGGAAACAAGGATTTTGTTACAATGGATGAATCTATATTTTATAGAATATCATTGACATTTTAAAATGGAGGATGATCGTTGTATTTTATAAATCAAAGGATTCTATTATGGAAGATTAAAAATATTTTAGATTAGGTGACATAAATTCGTCAACACAGTTTCAGTTTACAAGTCCGATTCAAAAGAATTGCATAAAAGAACTAGGTATGAGGTTAATAGCAATTTTACCTAATGAACTCTCATACGAACATGTACGTTCTTTGCTATGTGAAGCATTGACTGTTTGAATGCAAAATTTTGTGTTTATTTTGTGTGTACATAAATAGAAATGCTTAAATAAATGCATGAAGAGTGGAGTTGTGAAGATAGAGAATATGATATTTTTATTTTTTATTTTTTACCTCCCAATATATAAGGGATAAATGTGGTAATAACTAGTGAAGTTTTATAACCTGTAATTGGAACAGACACTGTAATAATGCTTAACTAAGTTGTAGTTGGAACCTATAATGTTATGAAGAAGACATAATAAGCATGTTTCGGATATTAGCAAGATGTCGATATCTGCTTGGGTTGATATGTAAAATGTTTAGAATCTTAAGATAATGATTGACATGTTTATCTTCTTGTATGTGGAAGAGGAAAAAGTATGGTTACAAGAAAATATGTATGCATTGAAGCATTGCTTAATCCCTCTACACTATAAAGATTGTCAAGGAAGTGCAACCAAATTTAAAAGTTGCCCAGGATCAGCAAAAAGGCTATGTGGATTTAAAATGAACTCCAAGAGAGTTCAACGTTGGTGATCACGTATATCTAAAGGTAGAGTCGAAGAAGAGTTCTTTGAGTTTGGGAAGGTGTTCCAAACTAGCGCCGAGGTATTGTGGACCTTTTGAATAGTTAGCTAAGATAGGGTCGGTAGCCTATCAGCTTGCACTTCCACCTAATATAAAAGTACATGATGTATTTCATGTTTCATTGCTATATATATATGATGCTACTCATAATTGACTAGAATGTGATTCAGGTAGAACCCGCGAGCAAGTTCCAAACCAAACCTTTCCACATTCTAGACAAGAAGGAATGTATGCTCCAGAATCGAGCCATCATTTAAATAAAAGTGCAATGGAAGCACTTCATCCTTGAAGAGGTAAATTGGGAAATGGAGGATAAAATGCGGGAAGCATATCCCTCCATGTTCCAAAATGAACAAGGGAGATCGGAATAAAAAGAACACCGAGGAAGGTGTTAAGCATAAAGGGGGGAGAAATGTAATACCCCCATGACACTGCTTTTATTTTCATGGTTTGAAAATTTTATTTTTATTTTTTTTATTATCATGTAATGAGTTATGAAACTCAAAAACTCAAATGACATTTGCACAACAAACCTTTTTATTTATTTATTAATAAAGAAAATAACACTTGGAGAACTCAACTACATGAGGAGACACCAACCATAGCACCAAAGAACATGTGTAAGTAAGCTAGACTGATTGATACCAATCAAATCCAATCCAAAACTCAACAACCAGACAAGATCCTAAATCATAGGGATTTAGAGATCTGATTGGAGATTTGATTGGGATGGCATAAGACCTGGGCAAAAGCTATATATATGAGTGCACTGGAATAGCACGGGACACCATGTTGTGCATGGAGAAACTTTGTTGTGAATGCATGTGTTGAGTGTTTCTCCCATTTCATAAGTCCATCGCCCATCTTGTTACGGACTCTGAGAGAGAGTGCCACGTGGAAGCTTTCTTGTTGTAGCTTGTTACAGACTCTAATAGAGAGTGTCGGGTGGAAGATTTCTTGTTGTAGCTTGTTACGAACTCTGATAGAGAGTGTCGCGTGGAAGCTTTCTTGTTGTAGCTTGTTACGGACTCTGAGGATTGAGTGCCACGAGGAAGTTACTTGTTGTTCTGGTGCATGGTTGGTGATCCAGCTCGGGGGTGGAGCCGAGCAAACCGTTGAGTTGCTGCCTCCTATGGTTGGGAGGAGTTGATTCTCCAAGTGTGTTTCCCCTAGATTCAAGTAAGTAGACCTGATTTAGTTTCTCATATATTTCGTCTTGACTTATGGTTATTTGCATGATCAATAAAATATCTTGAGAGTCAAAACAAACACCTTGTTTCTGTTTCTTTGATTAATTAGAAAAAAAATTATGTATTTCAAATGGGGATGTTACAATCAGATATGCATAAAATTCCTCTTGATCCTACCAAAGGTGACTCACCTTCTGAGTAACCATAAAAATAGGCCCAAGGATTCATCCTATCAATAATTTCTTCATATATCTAGCATTGAATCTTTGGTTATTTTGTTTGTTAGTAATAGGATAAGACTCTTATGCACTATACAACACAAAAATATCATCATCATCATCATCATCCTCATACTCATCATCATCACCATTATCATCGTTGTCATCTTCATCCCCACCCTCATCATCACCATCATCATCATCGTCGTCTTCATCCCCATCCTCATCATCACCATCATCATCAATGGCATGATCGTTATCGTCGTTGTCATCGCCAATGTCATCGTCAGCATCGTTGCCAATGTCATTGTCATCATCATCAGATCATCACCATCGTCATCATAATCAATGTCGTCATTGTTGTTGTTGTCATCAGCAGCAACATTGTCATCATCGTCATCGTCATCGTCATCGTGGTCTAGAATTAGTGTTGCTACATTCTTTGATTTAGGAAAGTTTTCTTCGAGATTAATTATATATTAATATTAAATGTTAAACATAAATAAATTATAAATTATATATTACATAATATAATATTTAATATAATATATAATATCATTTAATATTTAATATTTAATATAATATTAAAATTAAATGAAACAAAAAAAATTATATTACAATTTTTTTAAATTAAAATAAAAATAAAACCAAAATATATATTTATATTTATATAACAAATCAATGCTTGTTCTGACTACATGAGTGCGGTTTTTTTTTAATTTGAAACCATCACTAAGAAAAACCATCGAGTTCCATTGTATAGCTCATTGAAGGCGATTCTTTCTAAGTTCAATCGAATCCAGTGACCCCCTGCAACGATTGTAGTGACTGATGCATGGTGATTCTCAGTGGAAGACAGGGAATGAGACAGAACAAACGTAGAAATATGGTAATTCTTCTTGTAATTTTTATTGGTTTTGTTTTTCTTTCCCTTGATAAATGGGCCTACGTTTTGTTTTTTTCTTGCTCTCCTCAGCCAGAAGAGGAACCACCCAACATTGTTTTCTTGTTACTAATCAATCCATTCCTAATGTTTTTCATTTTCACTTTCTTTACATTCAAAATTTTAATAATAAAGAGTTCTTACATCCCAAAATACTCATCACAATCCCAAAAAGAAGGTAACCCTTTCTTCATGAGCTTGGAAAATCTGGCTTTGAAACCATTTACTTTCAATTAAATACTAGAAGATGAAACATTTAATGGAATAATGAGATAGGAGAAACATACACATAGGACAAACATAAACTTCAAAACATCAACACATGAATCTCTGGTAGGAATAACTCTATACTTCTACAGTGATATTTTATTCATTCTCGGAAAACATATTTACAAGCATAATGAGTCTTTCTCTCAAAAACTTTGAACCCCTCCATTATTTACATATTACAAATATAAACAAAAGTTCTTTGAGAGCCTGTTTCTAAAGTTAATAATGATGCATTATGAACCACATTCAAAAATTCAAATGCATTCACATATCTCATTAAGGGTCTCTTTAACAAAGATTCATTAATAATTATACATTTATTTAAAGCCTTGACTGCTACATCATTCTTGTCTTCCATAAAATCCAAATATTCTTTGAATTTGGTGATCTCAACTATCAATGAGTCCTAAAGGAAATGTTTTTCTCCTTACAATGGACCTTTCCCCTTTAATTTCAATTCGAAGGCTGGAAACTCTTTCCTGTAAAAGTTTGATATGTTTTTGAACTTGATCATTTTTCTCTTTTAGCTCCTTGATTTCAACATCTTTGAGATTAATTTGAGATATAGAGTTTGTGTGATTTTCAAACAAGAACCAGTCACCAGATTTTTGTGTATGGACTGGGATGCAAATTATTTTTCATCTCATCTATAATCCTACAATAAATGTTGCCTAGATCAAATATGTTGATGAAATTGTCATTTATTCCAACACGAAATTGCAGTGTCCCCATAGGTTTTCATTGATTCCACCAAGTCCCACTTTCAATTCCTTGGACCTCGTACAGACTACGGTTTGTTCCTTGAAGCACCTTGTACCCAGTTGATAAGGTCCCTGTACCCACAAGGTTGGTTCTTGGAGCCACCACCTTGTTGAAGATGTTGAAGACCCTGTTGATGGTGATGAACACCCTGGAGATGGTGTTGAATCTTTGTGGATGATGTTGAAGCCATAGATGGGTTAGAGAACCATTAATGACCCATTATGTGGTCATTCATGCTCTGATGGTGTCACAGTACCCCAAGAGAAGGTCTAGAAACCTAACGGGTGATGTCATGATGGATCTTGACCCTTGTAGGTATCCTGGTGTGGTTGAGGTGGTTGAATAAGCCTATGAATCCCCTTTCTTGATGAAGAAACCCTGAATAATCCCTTGGACCCACATTTGATGGCTTAATGGTCCTTGTTCCCTTAAATGTGATGATGTGGTCATTAATGACTTGATGAAGACTTGGAACCATTGATGAAGATATTGATGCACGTGTATCCCTTGTTGGGGCCATGTAACCCTTGGAGATGGTAATTATGCATGAGAAGGTTTGACACCCACATAAATGGTGGCTTGATGACCCTTAGACACTATATGATCATTTGATGGTGCATTTGGATATTATTTGGGTCTTGGAATCCATACGTACGGTGGTTTGTGATTGTTGGAGCCTTTCATATGATGGAATATTTATTCATGATGCCCTCATCACTTGGCGATGGATTCCTATGTGATGGAATTGAAATCCATGGAAATTATCTTGTTTAAATATTACATGATATCTTTTAAAGATTCCTTGAAACCATTGCATGTGATACCTTGGGTCTTGAACCCACACACTTTGTAGCTTGTTGATGGTGATTTATGGTCCTCTTTGTGGTTGTATTTCTAGTTGGAGGTAGATGTAGGTAGATCCCATGGGCGTGCCTTGATATGTTGAAGAAGACTTTGAAACTCTTTTGGTTGGTGGTGTGGTGTTTGGAACCCTCATGTGTGGGGTCTTTTACGTCTTGAACATATTGAAGAATTTAAGAGTATTAGACAAAGAACTTGAAAATAAATCCATCATAGGGAGATATTCCTCGTCAATCCATTTATGTTTATATGTGGAGCATCTTTTAACTCCTTACAGTTGAAGAGATGTGAATTTTTGAAGTTGGTATACCCCACCTTTTTGGGTGAGACGACCAAACAAAAGAGAATTTAATTATTTGTAATGTTGAATTTCATGTCAGTCCAGTTTGAGGTACTAAATTTTCTCCACAACCTATATAAATAGAATATCAAACATTTCATTTTTTGATCAATAAATTCTTTGTTATTTCGCAACTCTTGGAGAAAAGTGAGAAAGTTTGTGGAGGAAATGATTTTTGGGTATCTTCACTAAAATTGGCATAACTTTCTCATACGAAATCGGAATTACAAAATTATTGGCTCTTTGGAAATATTGTTACAAGGGATATGCGGTGATAGGATCTAGAGTTTATTTTGGTTTTTCTATTGTTTCTTCATATTTTGATCTTCGAAAAGGTATGGTTCATCCTTTTGGGTTTCTCTTGTCATGGCACATGTCTCTCATGGATAGAGTTCATCTTTGATCTTAGTATGTGAGACTCTATATTGGTATATATATTTGAATTCATTGAACATGTTATGAATGATATGATGATGATGTTTCATACCTTTATGCTATGTTATGATACACTTTATGATGATGTACATGCATACCATAGTGTGATGATGCTTTCATATGCACTATAATGAATATTTGATGATGAGGATGCATACCCTATGATGATGATGCATGACAATGCATGCCTTATGATCAGTGAAAGCAGAGCATAACTACTTTATGAGTGATTGGGTATGATGAGGTGTATAAGGATGTACATGAGCAGACCTGGCAATGTTGCAGAAGTGATGAGAAGAAGACCATTATGATTGACCATATATTGATGAGCAGATTGACTAGAGATTGATGAGAATATTGACATGATATTGATGAGCAGTGTTGACCAGCAGAGTGATGAGCAGAGATTGATGTGCAAAGCAGAGGTTGGTTGTGTAGCAGAGCCATATGATTGCTTGGAATAAGAATCTTGCACTTGAGGATTGGACTCCTCAAACCCTTCTTAGTTGGAGCTAAGAAAACTAGGTTGGGTCCTATTATGAGAGTTGGTGCTATTTTCATTAGTTGTTGTTGATTGTAATCGAGAATATTGTTGTCTTCCATGTACAATAAATAAAGATCAAAATTCCATATATTCATGTGTCTCCTATGATGTGATGTTGTGCTTATAACTCATGATGGAATTGATTATGCAATTGATGACATAATGATTGGTGTGCTCTGATTAATAAAAGAACGTAAAAAGTTTAAAATTGCTCACACATGGATTCACCCCCCATTAGTGTGGCCATTGTGTCCAGCAATTGATATCAAAATCGGCCTTCATCACAAGCCTAGCAATCTTGAAGGAGTTATGTGGAGACGCAATGGAAACAAAAGAAGAGTCACCAAGCAATGACATGCATGTACTTGATGTGACATATTATTTTAGTTGGAGGATCAAAAGGAAGGCATATTTGAAGAATTTTGTCTTTTAGGAGATTGTGATCAATCCACCTACTCCATCAAACAAGAAGGGAAAATCAACTGCACAGAAGGAATAAAAAAAGAACAATACTAAAGCCTTGAAGATCCTCATGGATGGGCTTCCCATTTAATTGAAGGAAAGTGTAGGAGAGTACACTTCAACAAAATACCTATGGTTCAAGTTGGAAAGTGAGTATCAGAAGGAAAGACAAGACACAGAAAATATAGATTAGAAATCAGAAGACAAACCCCCGAAAGCAGTCAATCAAGAAGAAGAAAAGAAAGAAGAGGACTCTAGTAAAGGTATGGACTCTTGTGATTGTAATGATAGCTTGTGTGATGAAATTGAGAAAGTTATTGCAGATGAGGATGAAGGGCTATAAAAGGTTGCACATGAGATGCATATCATGTTGTTGAATATTGATCACAGAGCTAACTAGTTCATGAACACAGTAAAACCATAGTGACTACATGAAGTTCAAAAAGAAAATATTGGATTCTTTGAACGAATATCAGTAGAAGACGTGACAATGAAAGTGTTGCTTGTGAAGCTCAAACATAAGGACAAAGAGTTGTGGGATCAAATGAAAGACAAGGATGGTGAAATTGAACAACTAAAGACTGAATTGATCATTCAAAAGGAAGAACAAGAAGAGCCTACTGAAGATCTTGAAGAAACTAGGGAGGATAATCATGATCTGAAGACTCAGCTGGAGGAATCCAAAATAATAGAAGAAATATTGAAGAATCAATTGGACGAAAAGGAGCAGAAAATCCAGAAGTTGGAGTTGGAGGTAGTTGGTCTCAGGAATAAAGGTGAAAATAATGATGCTTTTGTCAAGTTCAAGGGAAGTTCAGTTGTCCTATATAAGATCTTGGATTTCCAAACATCTCCATGTGACAAAATTGGTCTTGGTTACAAGAAGGAGAAATAAAAATATGAAGATAGAACTTGGTCTCTCAAGACTCTAGTAGAAGGTCCATCAACTTCCAAAGTTGCTCCCCGTGCACCTGCACATGACAACAAGGACTTTGGAAGTTCAAAAATGAAAGGAGTTAGGTATATTCCTCAAAGAAAGCTCATAAAATAACAACTCTCTGGAGCCAAAGTCCCAAGTATGAAAGTGGATTTAATGGTTACTGTTATTTTTGTTCTAACTTTGGTCACAAGGCTATGGATTATAGATTCTATGGAAGAAGAAGGGTTGGAAACCCCAATGACTCATTTAGACTTTGGACATGTAACCATTATGGACATATTGTTGCCACCTGTCACACATTGAGATGCTATACATGTAGTGGGTTTGGTCACAAATCCCAAGAATGTGCAATTCAAAGAATTCAACCAAGGAGGAGTCCTTCATACACAATAACAAGAATATTTGAATATCAAAAGACAAAGGCCTACAGTCAGGTACACTCTTAGGCATAGAGAAATGAAGTTGATCAAAGAAGTGTTGGAAGTTCCAACAACTCGATCAAGTGTTGGACATGTAACCATGTTGGTTACATTGTTGTATGATTAGGTGTTATAGTTGCAGTGGCTTTGGGAAAAAAAGATCAAGATTGTTGGAGTACACAAAAACAACCCATGAGAAGGTTCTCATATAGATCATCAAGGAAATCTAGTAAATATAAAAGGAACAAATTATGAAAGGACAAATTCTAAGAAGAAAGTATGGATGAAGAAGACCGACTAGTTACATATATTAGAGGTTGATCAAAGTAGGAAGGATGGTCGCCATATGAAAAGCCAAGTGTAAGGTCTTTCAAAGAACTTAGCACACCTTGATTTCATGAGGCTGGTGGATGAAATCAAAGGAGAACGGATGGTTACTCCAGTTATACATAGAGGTCCTAAGATCATGCATATTAATAGGGGGAGCAATGATCATTAAGCAGTGATTAGTGATTTTCGATACAGGTATGTGGACACCCTTTCCCATTGATTCCAAATGGGGAGAGATGAAGCCAAAAGGTAAGCATGCTCATAGGGGGGTATGAGTTGTTGTCATTAATGACAAAGGGGGAGATTGTTGATGAAATTGCCATTGATGCCAACATGGACTTGCAGTGGCCCCACAGGTTGTCATTGATGCCAACAAGTCCCACTTGCAGTGCCTTAGACCCCGTACATAGTGGGTTTGTTCCTTGAATCACCTTGTACACAGTTGATAAGGTCCTTGTACCCACAAGGCTAGATATTGGAGCCACGACCTTGTTGAAGATGTTGAAGACCCTGCTGATGGTGATGAAGACCCTGGAGATTGTGATGAATAATTTGTGGATGATGGTGAATCCCTAGATGGGTTGGAGAAGCATTAATGACCCATTATGTGGTCATTCATTCTCTGATGGTGTCACAATATCGTGGGACAAAGTCTAACAACCCCATAGGTGATGTCATGATGGATATTGACCGTTCGAGGTCTCCTGGTGTGGTTGAGGTGGTTGAAGAATCCTAGGAATCCCCTTGCTTGATGAAGACTCCCTGAAGAAGCCCTTGGACCCACATTTGATGGCTTAATGGTCCTTGTCCCCTTAAAGGTGATAATGTGGTCATTAATGACTTGATGAAGACTTGGAACCCTTGCTGAAGATATCGATGCCCGTGTAGCCCTTGTTGGGATCATGGAACCCTTGGAGATGGTCATTATGCATGAGAAGGTTTGGTACCCACATAAATGGTTGCATGATGACCCTTGGACACTATATGATCATTGATGGTAATTTGGAAATGATTTGGGTCTTGGAATCCATACATATGGTGGTTTGTAATCCCATGATTGTTGGATCCTTTGATATGATAGAAGATTTGGTCATGATTCCCTCATCACTTTGTGATCGAGTCTTATGTGATGGGCTTGAATTACATGGAAAGTATATTTTTTAAATATTATATGATATCTTTGAAAGAGTCCTTGAAACCCTTGCATATGGTGCCTTAGGTATTAAGCCCACACACTTTGTAGATTTTTTATGGTGATGTATAGTCCTCTTTGTGGTTATATGGCTATTTGGATGTATATAGAGGTAGAACCCATGGGTGTGTCTTGATATGTTGAAGAAAACTTTGAAGAATACTTTGAAAATATTCTAGTTGGTGGTATGGTCTTTAGCACTCTCATGTATGGGGTCTTTCACGTCATGTACATATTGAAGAATTTAAGGGTAGTAGACCAAGAATTTGCAAATAAACCCATCATAAGGAGATATTCCTCGTCAATCCATTTCCATTGATATGTTGAGCATATTCTAATGCCTTATGGTTGAAGAGATACAAATTTTTTAAGTTGGTGTACCCCACCTTTTTTGGTGAGCCGACCAAACAAAGGATCATTTAATTATTTGTATTTTTGAATTGCATGTCAGCCCAGTTTGAGGTACTAAATTTCCTCCGTAACCTATATAAATAGAATATCAAACATTTCATTTGTTCATCAATCAATTCTTTGTTATTTCGCAATTCTTGGAGAAAAGTGCGAAACTTTGTGGAGGAAATTTTTTGGGGGCATCTTCACTAAAATTGGCATAACTTTCTCATACAGAGTCGAAATTAGAAAAGTATTGTATCATTCGAAATATTGTTACTAGGGCTATGTGGTGACAGGATCTAGAGTTTATTTTGGTTTTTCTATTGTTTCTTCATATTTTGATCTTCGAAAAGGTATGGTTCATACTTCTTGGTTTCTCTTATGATGGCAGATGTCTCTCATGGATAGAGTTCATATTTGATCTTAGTATGTGAGCCTATATATTGGTATATATATTTGAATGCATTGAATATGTTATAAATGATATGATGATGATGTTGCATACCTTTATGCTACGATATGATATACTTTATGAGGATAATGCATGTGATAATGATGTACACTCCATGATGCTAATGCACTCATATACAATATAGTGTACATGCATACCATAGTGTGATGATGCTCTCCTATGTGCTATGATGTATATTTGACGATGAGGATGCACATCTTATGACAATGATGCATACCTATGATGATGATGCATGACGATGCATTCCTTGTGATCAGTGAAAGCATAGAAGAACTACTTGATGAGTGACTAGGTATGATGAGGTGTATAATGATGTACATGAGAAGACCTGGTAGTGTTGCAGTAGTGATGAGCAGAAGACCAGCAGGATTGACCAGATATTGATGACAATATTGACTAGAGATTTGTGATAATATTTACCAAATATTGATGAGCATATTTACCAGAGATTGATGAGCATATTGACTAGAGATTGATGAGTAATGTTGACCAACAGAGTGATGAGGAGAGATTGATGTGCAAAGAAAAGGTTGGTTGTGTAGCAGATCCATATTATTTCTTGCAAGAAGAATATTGTACTTGAGGATTGGACTCCTCAAAACCTTCTTAGTTGGAGTTAAGAAAACCAGGTTGGGTCCTGTTATGAGAGTTGGTGCTATTTTCATCAGTTGGTGATGATTGTAATCGAGAAGATTGCTGTCTTCCATGTACAATAAATAAATATCAAAATTCCATATATTCTTGTGTCTCTTTTGATGTGATGTTTTGCTTATAACTCATGGTGTTGATTATTCAATTGATGACATAATGATTGATATGATCTAATTGATTGAAAGAAGGTAAAATATTAAAATTGTTCACACACCGATTCACCCCACCTCTCAGTGTGGTCATTGTGTCCAAAAACATAACTGTATACACATGGGCACATTTGATTGGTTTGAGCTCAATTTGACACATCAGTTCCCTAGAACATAAGTACCGAATTTTTCCTCAACTAAAATTTCCTTGGGTAGATTTATGTCTGCCAAACTGGTCTTTTATACTTTTACACTAATGCCCACCCAGGTCACCAAAATGCAAGCCATGAGAACAGTTTTGATTGCTTTGGTATCAAACTTGAAACATGTATTCCTTCAACCATAATGCACATCCATGTACCCAAAATATACTCAATTGCAACATTCTTAGGTGGATTTAGGGTCTTCCAAACTAGTAATTTATGCTTCCATCCATTATAGATTTCATGTGCAGTCAATATGTCAATGCATGCAGTAGTGTTTGCATCATCAAATATTGTGAACACATTATAAACCTTATGTTCTCATAGTGTTCTTAGCTGACAAAGTATCTTCACGGACTTCAGTATTTATTAACACAAGTCTAGTTCCAACATAAATAGGATTCTTCATAGCATTAAACAATACTCACATAGTAATGTCATAGATACATTTGACATCAACTATGTTTATTCGTTGACATCGAGTTTCCTTTATCATACCCATGCCATTGCTTGACTATCCATGTTTGTTTCATGTTTCCATAAATGACAACACACAATCAATAATTCCAACCATGTCATTTCTTCATCGTCCATGTTTAATTCAGGTTTCCATCAATGGCAACACACATTTAAAATTTCCAACAAATTAGGCTAGAATAATTATTCAATGCCATCCCATAGAAAGGAACATGATCCTTCCATATCCTCCTTTTTCTGAATGGTGTCCTTCTATCGACTTACATATTTATAATATGTAGTCTTCAACAATGTTGAGCATATTTTGAATTGGTGATTGAGACCTTCGATGTACCCAATACTTCCAAGCCATAAATTAGGCTTGCTAATTAGAAACATATTGTATACAACTCAAACTCGTATCTTCATTTATGTTGTTGTGGTTACCTAAAGATGTTTCATCTCATCCCTTGTGACACTTGCTAACTTCCTCTCTCATTTGATGGAGTGTTACAACATGTACAACCAAACAAGTATTTTTTAGATATATCTTCGAAAAGTGAGAGAAATTCAAGTATAATAGAAAAAAGTGATACATCTAGTAGGTCTACCATACAGAGATCAAATAGAAGTGAAAATATTAGAAGAAAATTTAGTAGACGCTTGGAATTTTTTCTTTCTAAAGTAGCGTCACGTTCTTATGGTGATGAGAGAATAGGAGACATCGAGGTTCACTTGAGGTACAAACATGTAGTGAAACAATGGGTGCCCAAGGATCTTCCTAAAATAAACACTAATTTTTATGTCAACGGAAGTATATACTACATTGCTCTATCGTCATTACATGTTTTGGGGCTATTTTCCATGGATGGCATAAAGGTATGTGACAATGGATTAACTTAATTGATGGAGTATGTCCGACCCTCTTACATCTAAGAAAATTGGATACAACTAGTCCAATATACAAAAAGTATGCGAAGATATGGTGTAGATGCAATTATATACAGCTAAAAGATACGGATCATAATAAAGGAGAAACAATGTATATTGACAGAAGACCAAAAGCAACGAGAAATGTTGCAGGGTTTGTAAATAGAACACGACCCACAACAACAAATACGCAACCCAATTTCATATTTGAGGAGCATGAAGGAAATCTTGTATCTGTATGTGCAATAAAATCATTAGCTACAGGGAAAGTGTTGTTGAATGATTACATTTTGAATCGAATAGATACATACATTGCTATTATTCAGGAGGTACGTATATTATTTTACGCAACCTGTAAGAAATGACTATTATATTTTATGATTATCATTTACTATAATATATTGTCATGCATCTTGTAAGTTAAGGAAACATTTGAATATGTCATGGTTCTTGCTTAGTTTTAATATTTGTGTGTACTATCTTGTACAAAGTGAAGGTCATATGAAAACCTGCAATATGTGAACAATTCATAGGAGCATAACTTGCAGCTTAATTCATTTTGAAAACAATAGATTTCAAATTAGTTGAATTGATCCAGCATTTCAAATTCTTTGGTCAATTTTTCAATGATGGCTTTCCCTATTAGTCCTTTGGTCATGTCTTAAAAATTTGAGTGGCCCATACGACATTGGATTATTAAATTATGATAATTTTCCTATTATATTAAATTTCCATCTTCATCACAAAATGAAGGAAGTCCATTTTCAAAGAGTTTCGTGAATAAATTCCTAAAGCATTGAACCTGTTGAAGGATTTGATATGCTTTGTCCTGCACATTGTTCACATGGTGATACTTTCCAATGATCTTCCTAGACCATTTTATGATGACAGTCCTATCCTTGATTCCCAGTGTCTGCATATCTAGATGATTAATTGTATTTAATAAATTTACCATGTTCTAGGCTATTTCCAAGGGTCTCTTATATATTGTCTCATTCATAACTTTTCACCTCTATAAATCTATGTTTTCTATGGAATCCTTGTTGTCAACATGATTCAAATATGCTATAAAGTTGGTGATCTATGCCGATAGGGAATCCCAAATAAGGTGTTTTGCTCATTGCAAAGGTGTTTTTCCTGTCACCTTGTCTTTGAGTTCACTAGTCTTCTTATGTAGTTTCTTTCTTTCATTAAGATCCTTATCCTTCTACCCATTGTTATGGACCATCTCCTCGTTCAACTTCTAATTTTCATCTTTTAATTACTTTATCTCCTTGTCCTTCAAGCTAAATTCTGACATGGATTTATTCAAATATTTTGTGGAAGGTTTATTCATTGACTCTTCAGCTACTGTAGATGGTTCACTTATTGGTTTTTCAGTCATTGTATCATCTTCACTTACTAAATTTGAACTCAAGGCTGCAATTCTTGACAACAACTTAGATTTATCCTCCTCCCAATCCTTATTTTCATCCTGCAGTTTCAAAACCTTTCCTTTATAATCCATCATTTATTTGTATATTGTATCTTTTTCCTTTTGCAAAGATGTCAATTCTGGGGTTTGTACATTTTGGGTGCCTAGAACCTTCAACTTCTTCTTTAACATTTGAATGGTGTTCTCTTTTTCATCTAAGGGATTATTGGTAACTTGCACCTTACAAGGTTTTGTTCCACGGGCCACAATGTCTACCCACAATATCTTGATTTGAGTTTGATTTGCTTTATTTTCTAATTTCTCTTGTCTCGGTTGTCCTTCTAACCTTTCCACCAAGCTACAATTTTTCTTTCAAGAGCCAATTGAAACATGTTTTTCATGTCTTCAAGTACTCTGGGCAATTCAACATTATGGATGATTTTGTAGATCTTTGACATGATAATATTGAAATAATCAAACATATTCATTTGCTGTGAAGGATCTGAAGAAAATAGTTTGTCTGGAAAACTCAAGTTTGCTACATTGTAAAATATAAACATGCATGGAAAATATGTTCGATATTTGAAATGACTTTGATTGTGGAAATTCACTAGCTGGGTATGAATTTCCTTAACCAATCATTCATCAAAATTAAAGCAAGATACTTGACTTCACTCTAACTTGCTGGCCTTCATAACAAACCCTAACTTGACGAGGCATAGATAGACTTGTGATTATTGTGACCTGTGACTCGACTCAATAAGGACAAAACAAATTGTACATTCTCTTGGAAAATACTGACATCAAATGGAAAAGAATAATATTTAATAGACTAGCCAGCTTTCAAGACCTTGGATAAGAACTTATATTTATTCTCAATACTACCTTCTTTATATACTCTGATCAATTCCTCTTCCACAAATGGTTCAGGTTTATTGGGATATGATTCAAGTAACCCTAGGGATTCTCTAACAGTCTATGCATTGACTAAACAAAGGATTTTACAACCGTTGAGATTCATGATTACCTTTTATGACTGAGATTAGTTGGTCAGACACTAGCCGATAAATTTAGGGAAGGGGAGGATTGGTTCCAAGTTAAAATGATACAAAAAGGACCCAAAAATTTTCGAGACATTAATACCCTGTGACCTAAGTCCATTTATCTTTTCTTTGGACTGAGACACAATTCCTATAGACAACATAGGGTCAGACACAACACCATCTCTATTGAATATAAAATCTTCTTTTCCATCCATATCCTTACAAAGAGGAATAAATTGTTGAATTTGTTCCATGGAAGATAAAATGCAAGTTATGGAGTCTTTTGGAATACCTGGGGTAGAAGAAAGGTTCGATATAATTTCAAATTTTCCTTCGCAAGTAACACTGGTGTGTTTTCGTTGTTGTGTTGTTTCTCTTTCTAAATCATAAACTAATCTTTTTTATTTACCTAAATACACTTTTTAGCCAAAACGCAGTTTCGAATCTTGTGAAAGGAAGTTTATTCGAAACCGATTTTGGTAATTAAATCTAGTATGAGTTGCCACTTAGTGGTTTATATTTTGCACCACTTCAAAAAAAATTAAAGCATGCAAGTTGAACCAATGAAATGCATGACCACCATGGATGGGACCAATCATATCCTTCATTGTCGGTCTACTATTTCACTTTATTGCCTCCAAACTTTGCATATTTTATCACTTTATTCGTTTAGAATTGATCACAACTCCTGGTATCTGATTTCCTATGACCCTGCCAATGCTCCTAGATCCTTCTTTCTTAATATTTCGGTCACATCCATTGCTCACCCCCTGCAATTTTCAACTTAGGCTCCTTTTCATTCAATTCTTACTTTTTCAACCCAATAGTGCCAAAATATTTTGAAGCTCCCCAAATTTGTATGTGCTAACATATTAATTGCTATGAAATCATATCATCAAATCATGGATGAATTCTGATAATATATTTTCGAATTAAATATTGAATATTACACACTCAAATGGAAACTAAGATAAGGAAACATACACAAAGGAAAATGACAAACTTCAAGATACCATCACGGGAATCTCTGGTAGCAAAACTCTCTATTTTTCCATTGATATTTTATTTATTATCATAAAAAAATATTTACAACCCAATAAGTCTCTTTCTTAAGAAACCTCGAACCCCCTATTATTTATAGATTACAAAATATATACAAAAATGCTCCCAAAGAAAAATTCTAACAAATATTACAAATATAGAAAAATATAAGAAAATCTTTGTCGTAATCATTGGAATTCCTTCATAGTATGTTGATTACTTTACAATCTTTGAGAGGTATGTTTTCTCTTTGTTGTCCTAGGAAAGGAGCACAAGGAAGAGGCTCGCGTGCGCAAGCAAATAAGATGTGCCGTGCGCACAACAAAAACAAAGGAAGATTGCGAAGGAAGCAAAGGACCCACGCGGGCAGAATAGAGAGTTGCGCGCTAAAGGAAAGGCGAGCGCAGAAGCGTGCAAATGATAACAACTGGAAAGTGACAAGTACAGAATCTAGATCATGGCCATTTAAGGCAGCATAAGCCTGTAGCTATGCATGTATGAAGGGATATTTATAAGTCGGGCCGATAGTGCCTTGCGTCAAGTCATAATCACCACAGTTGTAGCTTGAGGGGCGGCTGATGGTGATAGTTAACAAAATGCTTGTATGAAGTCGACCCTATGTGGTCATGTAAAATAGTATAAATAGGAGGGATTCAATAGATAGAAGGTTTCTTTTTAGTTGCTTCTAGTTATTCATAGCTGTGTTAGGTCAGTTTTCCAGTAATAGTTCGCCTGTTCGGTGGTAATCCATGGTGAAGGATGCCATTTTGCTGTAATGTATGTGATGGACAAACCAACCAAGTGGAAAGATTATTTACACTTGGTAGATTTTGCCAAATAATGGACATCAAGCATCCTTAGGGATGAGTCCATATGAAGCTTTGTATGGCAGGAGGTGTAGAACACCAGTTACTTGGGATAATCTAGTGAAAAGGGTTGTGCTTGGTCCAGAATTGCTCAAGGAGATGAAGCAAGAGGTTTTAAAGATCAGGCAGAAACTGAAAGCAGCCCAGGATAGACATAAAATCTATGCTGATAAGAATAGGGTGAACAGAGAGTTCAGTGTTGGGGATCATTTTTACCTCAGAGTGAGGGAAAATAAGAGTTCCTTGAAGCTTGGGAGTTGTGCCAATATGTCACCAAGATATTATGGGTCATTTGAAGTGCTTGAAAGAATAGGGCTAGTTTCATATAGACTTGCATTGCCTGCTAGCACTAGAGCTCATAATGTTTTCATGTTTCTTTGCTTAAGAAATATGTACATGATCCTAACCATGTGATAAATTGGGATGTGATTCACGTAGAACCCGAGGGAGAGTTTCGATTCAAGCCAATGCGCATCCTCGACAGGAAGGTCACAATGCTCTGAAACCGCGCCATAGGGCAGGTAAAGGTTCAATGGGAGCACTACGGTCCTGAAGAGGCTACGTGGAAGCTAGAGGATGCCATGCGATTTGCACATCCATTTTTGTTCAATTCTGCGAAGCACTAAGGTGATACTAGTGTAGAATTTTGTTCAATATTGTAAAGCACTGAGGACAGTGCTATTGAAGGGGGAGGGGAATGTAACACCCCGGTTTTGACCCCATTGAATTAATGTATATGATGTAAATATTATATGGAATCATGACAAGGAGCTCAAGGCCAAGGCCCTGTTACTAATTGATGTTTGGAATATAGGAGATCATGGTTGATGCCTATGGTTTCAGAATGGGAGAGATGTAGAATGTGCTTGATAAACCTAATGTGGAACCTCACAATAAGATAAGAGTGGTTAGTGAACCTTCCATGCAAATCCTGAAGAGCTCTGGAAGGGAAGGTGTAACTTGAGGGACTGTGGAGCAGAGAAGAGGACACTTCCTTGTGTTGGGTGTGTAGGCAGTGGGGAATCCAGGCCAGATAGGTCTTGTGAAGGTGTTGTTAGCTCTATAGAATAGATCACTAGCTTAGCAGTTCTTCCTTCCCATTGCCTTAGAAGCTTGATAAACCCATCTGTTGGCTTGGATGTGCCTGGTTTCATTTGACCTTGTGAGTAACCTTTGGTTAGATAGTTTAATAAACCCAACTGTGGATGTTGGCTTGGATAGGTAGCCTAATAAACCCAGCAGTAATACGGATTGACTGTGTACAGTCTGATAAACCCATATGTTGGCTTGACTGGTCCTTAAGGTGAAGGTTGGCTTGACTATGAATAGTTTTTGAAATCCAACTGTGAGATGGCTTGGCAGAGTGGCCTGTGAAACCCATCTGTTGCGATGTTTTCCCTTACAGCATCATAAACCCAATTGTGTTGGCTTTGCTGAGTTGTATGGCACCCTTGGCTATGTATGATTATGCTAGTGTTCCCTTATTCCTGTAGGAAATCATGCACAGCTCGCGGGTGGAAGTGTTGATGAGAGACTAAGGAGCACACTGGCCTATGGTTGGGTGGAACGTTGCAGCGACATAGCTGGTTGCAGGACAAGTTCTATTCAAGATAAGTGTTCTTGTATACAAAATTCTCTACAACTGTATTTCTTGCATTGCAATTGCTTCATGGAATGTGATGAACATGTTGCTATGTTGAATTGATGCATTGTTGCTTTGAGTAACTGCAATTATAGGCATCTATGTATGTTTTTCCCTCAATGCATTTTGAACTACGTTGCAAGGTAGATTGGCCAGATTGGTAATGGCCTGAATGATCATATCGATCCAAGACTTCAGTCAAAAAGATGATTTTCCTGCTAGAAATCCTCCTTTGTGCATATTTGCGGGATGCAGGATGCGGAAAGTCGTTTCACGATTTTGGTTTCCACAGATTTCCCTTCCGCAACTTGCGGGATGTGGGATTGTGGTGTCACGATTTCCATAATTCCCAATGCCACAATCCAAGTCTCCACACCGTCAATCTTCGTAGGATGATTCTCTGTCGTTGATCTGTTTCCGATGCGGGATGCGGGTTGTTGGAATTCAGATTGTAATTTTTGTAACTTTTCAACCTTGTAACTCGGGATTTCTGCACCGTTGATTTTTGTGGGTGAATTATGAGCTGTTGATTTGGTTCCAGTTGTTGGATCGTTTATGATTGATTTCCGTCACATTTTCTCTCCATCGTTCGATCTCCTCTGAGATATTTCCTTAGAGATCATCGAACTGATCAATGGAAGATGGGAGGGAGCATGACAGTGTTGGAAATGTCAAGATGTGGTCACGGCCATGCCCTATGTTTCGATGAACAGTAAAGGATCTCGATGAAATTTTTAACTCTGCATGATATTGGGGCATGGGTACATGACATGGATGGTAAAGGTAGAGAATGATCAAGTTTCTTCTTTTGTTGGCCAAGTAGTTGATCATTCACTATCATCAAGTAGCACCAACCTAGAATTTTGATACACCACTCTATAGGGAGCGAATCTGTGAGAGGGAGTACAGCATGCTCATTCTGATATTGGGACATAGTTCTCCTTCTGTCTTCTGGATTTATAGCACCATTCTCAGCTGCTTCAATGTGTTTTTGAGCCCATATAGGATTAGGCCTTTGGTTTGGAATGGGGGTGGATTTGGATCTACAATCTCATGAGGATCAGCCTCAATAATAGGATCATGCTGGTCTTCATCCTCTTCATCTGAATCTGAAACATGTAACAAATCATCATCATCAAAAATGGGAGGAAGAGTGTTTATACCTTCTTATGCTTTTTGATGGTGGTGCATCACACAACTGATCTTCTTCAAACTGAAAACTCGTCTCAATGAAGCATTTCCTAGTTGCAACCTCCATCAACTTGTATGTTTTCCATCTTCTGCATATCCTCACAGAATGCATTCGCTACTTTGGGCTTGGAAGGCCTTCCTCTTGTCAAGTGGTATTCTAGCCCAAGATTTGGAACCCAAAAATCTTAGAATGAGAGACATTGGGCTTATACCCATGGATTTCTTCTAATGGAGTGGCCCCAACCACTGATATATGAGGCACTTTGTTCTACAAATATGAACCATAATTTACAGCTTCTGTCCAAAGAGAAGGAGGGATATTCTTACCATGGAGAAGGAATGTTTCCATCTCCTTCAGTGATTTGTTCTTCCTCAGCCATACCATTTTGTTGTGGTGTGCATGGAACTAAGTAATCCATTCGAATCCCCACTGATTCACAAAAATACTAAAACTCTCTTTTGATGTACTCTCCTCCTTTATCAGATCTTATAGACTTGATTTTCTTACTGAAACTATTCTCAACCATAGCTTTAAAAACTTCAAAAATCTCAAAAACTTCTGATTTTTGTTTCATAAAGTAAATCCAGTAGTACATAGAACAATCATAAATAAAGGTGAGGAAATACCTGCAACCATTAATGGATTTTGTGGGCATAGGTCCAGCCACATCACTATGTATCAAATCAAGTATAGATGCAGCTCTATGTGCCTTCCCAACTTCATACCTCTTCTCTAGATGCTTACCTACCAAGCAACTAGAACATACTCCATCGGAAGTTTGGATGAGAGGTAAACCTTCAACCATTTTATCATTTTGAAGTTGCTGGAAATATTTGAAATTGAGATTACCATATCTCTCATGCCAAATCTTGCTGGTGTTGTTAGCATGAGATAATAAAGCTGTAGGAGGTGAGACGGGTAAAAAATGTGATAACTCATAAGCTTTAGTAGAATGATTTGCAATACCTTTCACTATGGGATGTCTTATATCTTTTTATGTGATCTCAATTGTATCTTAATTGAATGTAACTCTCTTGGGAGAGCCTATATGAGTCATCTGATAAATAGACAATAGATTAGATGCAAGGGAGGGAACATAGAGAACATTCTTGAAATCACCATGGTTCACTTTTACTGAGCCCCTTCCTTCTGCTGTAATTTGGGAATCATATCCCATGTGAATAATAGGCCCTTTTGATAGTGTTAGGATGGAGAAGGATTCTTTGGAGGCAACCATGTGATTGGATGCTCCAAAATCAATTATATATGTTGTTGGATGAACAAGGATAGCCTTCAAGGCATGCATCTTTCATCATCTTTTGGATGTGGTTCATCATCATGATTCTTTGCTCTTTGAGGGAGGGAAATGTTATTATGCTTGAGGAGAGCAATTAGTTGGTCAACTTGCGTCTTCATATAAGAGACTTCAAGGTGAAAACCCCTCATACAATAGGGATACATCTTCTTTTCGAACTTATTATTTTTCTTAGAGTGAGAGGCTCCTTCAGAATTCTTCTGATTCCCTTTAGGCTTCGAATCAGTTTTTTTAAGCTGCTTCCCTTTAGATCTCCCTTTAGCTTACTCTTTGGTATAGTTTGTTGCTAGGAGAGATTTATCTTCGGAAGTCTTGATGACTCCCATTTGGATCAACTTCTCTTGCTTTTGTATTAAGGACTCGACAAAGGAATCAAGTGAGGGCATATTCCAATTAGGAATGGAAGCTCTCCCGGAATGGAAGATTGAGACAAATACATAATACTCAGGGCCTAGTTTGCTGAGAATGGAGAGCACATGATGCCCATCCTTTATTTATATTCCGCATTGTCTGTATTGAAGTGCAAGAAACTTGAATTTAGTAAATAATTATTGCACCGTCTCAAAACTGTTGGGATGTAAGGCTACCAACGCGTTCTCTAGAATGTGTCCCCGAATATCATCTTACTTTCCAAACAAGTCTACAAGCTTATCCCAGGATTCTCTGGGAGTCCTCAACCCTTCAAGGTAGAAGAGGAGATCTTTGTATATATGAGTACATAGATAACTGAAAGCTTCATCTAAGTGGTTCATAAAATTGTTTCTCTCAACTGGATGATGGGGCTCAACCTCCCTACCAAGTATTATCCTAAAGTAGTCGTGCTTGCACAAGGCCAGCTGCATATCTACCCTCCAATCAACATAATTGAAGGGTGTTAGGATCCTAGGTGTAGGATATTGAGAATTCATAATTCTTTGGCAGGAAAAGAAAAATATTCACACAAGCTACATAGCACCTTTAGAATTTCACTTCAAAACACTAAAACATTTGAACTATGTTAGAATCATTCCTTCCCTCTCGACATGAACACTTTCTTAGGGTTTGTGATGCTCACACCGCCACTCTGAATAAATTCAGAGGAAGCAAGCCACTCTTTATGGGACTTCTATGGAAACCCAGCTGCTTCTAGTGTTCAATGGAGAGTAGACAGACATGAAGATTGCTTGAAATGGCTCTGATACCATGTTAGAATTGTTGTGCCATTTATATCATCAAGAAATGAGTCCAAATTATTGATGCAGTGAATAGGAATGAATTATACAAACTGAACAAATCAAATCTCACAAGAAACATACAAGTATTGCTCAGAGAATTCCAGTATTATCTCCATTACATAATTCGGTGCTACAATAGTGTTACATAGGAAATAATTCATATCATTAGATATGAGTTCGAATATACCACTGGATGTGACTGTATCTGACTGCATGGTTAAATAAATATTTCTAAATCACTATTGGAGTCCAACTCGTTAACTCCAAATGTATAATCAAGTCACACAATCAGTTATAACCAGTTAACTCAGTCTAACTAAAGTGGTAGGTGAGAAAAGGTTCCTTACCACATGCATCCATGCATAACTAGCGCTAAATGAAATGATTGTGATCTAACTGAATGTAACTGAAGAACAACTAAGCTTAACTAGTAACCAACTCACAACAACTGAAGGGGGTTGGTACCGAGACTCCCAGTGGCTCCCAAAATATAGGGATTGGTCTAGGAGGCTCCTAAAATGATGCATGCAAGTGCATTCAATGGTGGTTAGCCTCCATAGGTGTTCCCCACACTCTAGTAACTGGTATATGTGGCCCCATTAGGCTAAGTGGACCCAATGGTATTACTGGACCCAAATAATTAAATAAAATCCTAAGTTAGGCTAAAATAATCTAATAGACAATTTGGTTAAGGGAGGATTATAAATCCTAACATAATCCTAAAAAATTATTTTTCTTCACCGACCCAATGGAAACAATAAGGAAGCGTGTGATACATATAAATTCGAAATTCACTTCTTTGCTTTTGATTCGATCAAGGACATAAGAGATACATAAAAAAAATATTAAATATATGGTGCACCAGATTTAGTTCTATGGGGTAAGAAAGATGTTTAGTTATCACCTTTCTTTATTTATGATCCTAATTTGTATACTCTTATAAGTGATTTATAAAAAAAAAAACCTTTCTTTTTACAGTAGTATCTGTCAAATGTTGATCCTTAGGATGAGCCTAGGGATTCCATTGTTGGGACCAATAGCATTCCTACACCAACACCAGAGCATACAGTCTGCCATGTTCACTCTCCACATGTGACCGACTCACCAGTCACTTAGACCAGTACACCCCTTATGGACTATGTCGGTACTACACCCCCTGACTAGAGCACAAGGTGATGTGGATGAAGATCATGACATTGCAAGCTCCGAGGCATGCTTTCCTGTATATTCCCATATCACTAGCACGGGAACACTATCGGTTGCCTTTTTGGTAAATGATGAGCTAATCCCTTTGAAAATGGACAAGCTTCCAAGTATTTAAGAATAGTGTTTTAAGTATTATGTATATTCTAAATGTAATTTACGTATAATCTATGATCATATTAAAATAAATATCATATTTTTTTGCAGGAAAAGAAGCATTTTATAGACACGAGAATGACCTCGCTTTGGAGACCTTTGGGGCCACCATATGCATAAGGTGGGATTCCTAAAGTTCCAAGTTAAAGGATGAACTGATTAGAAAATTGGTTTCCCTGTTCTGTGAGGGTTCCTTTAGAAAAAGCAGAGTCATATCAAAATCAATCACATATTTAAAATATGTGCAGGAACAATATAGGGTTCATCTACAAAATAACACTAGGTATGAGACAACATTCTATCATTCATTCTAGCAGTATTAGAACCATATGAAATTTTTTCATGTGTACATGTCTACAGGGAAAACAACAGGTAGGTGGACATTGCTTCGAAGGCAGGGCTCCAATTGGCTCTTGGCCAGTGGAATATTATAGAACATGTAGACAACACTTTCCATGAGTATTATCATCGGCCATTTATTGAGGTTGCAGCTCCTCATTAAATTTTTGTTTTTCTAAAAAGTGGTTTTCTGGTTTATTGGTATCAGTTTTTTTATATATGGACACCATTTTTTAGAACAGGTTGTTAAACAATCTATGAGAGACTAGACAGGATATTTGTTTTTTCGTTATGGGCAGCTATGGTCAAATTTACAGATGATATTTTTTATGGGTGGTTTTGTGATGAAACTGTGTGGACTTATTTTGGCATATAAGTACAAGTTATCAGATAGTTTATTTATTGTTTTTGTATGATATGGGTTAGGAATTTATTTTCCCACTCATACTTATTAGTTTCTTTATTTCACAAATATGCAGAAATGTATATCTACAAACTATAATTTTGTTTCTCCTTGGATGATATAAAATTATGCTTTTTTTCCAAGGAAAAAAAAAACTAGGTATGAGCATCCTCCAATGATTCTAGAGAGGGAGTGGAAGGACCTACTAGAAGATGCAAAGGAGAAGATACTCTGAAAGGATGTAAAGGCACCACCCGGGATAGCAAGGTATGAGACTCTATTAGTAGTGTAACTATATGATGGTTTATCTTTAATTTTATATCATCATTGGGACATCTAATTATGTATTTGAAACTTTTGAATATAGGATCCCAGCCACATCTAAAGAGATACAGGAAATAATAAATAAACATGGGAAGGACAAACTAGGAATGGGCGGTTACTTGAGACTAGTTGCACGAATTGTAAGTATAAAAAAATCATTTTCATTCAAAAAAAATTATTAACAATTTAAATTTAATTGCACAAAAGAAGCAATATTCATGTTATCATGAAAAATTGCAGGGCGACATGTTCAAATAATCTCTAACAAAGGAAGAACTCGAGCTTGGCTATAAGTACAAGTATCAAGTCGTGCTTGAACACGGACAAATATTGGGGCAATCACAATCTTGCAGCACTCAATATTCCTCACTGGTAAATAAAATAAACAAATTTTATTTACAATTTACTACTTGTACAATCTATTGATTATTATTTTTAGCCATAAAGTCACTACATTTGTTTGTTTTAAGCAGCCTACTAACGGAGATATAATTTTTCCCATAACTGGAACATAGCCTAGTGAGGGTCCATTGCCACCTACTGAAGGTAGTCTGTTGCTTTAAAAATTCCAATATGGATTACAAATAGAAATTTTTAATAGCAAATGGTGTTTTAATTATAATTTTTCATGTTTAAACTTCAGAGCATATAGAGCACAAGGCTACACAAGAATACAAACATATGGTTGCCTCTTAAACTAGTATGTGTGCCTCCACTACTGAAGCAGGTAAATATAAACACTCTAATGCTCTTTTTGTTAATGAAATACATGTAATAATAATAAGACATGCAAAGGCCCTCAATTTAATATTTATTTTTTATTGCGGTTGAATATCCAGTTCCTCCCATGCAGTAGCCTCCACATCGTGAGTACTCGTCCAGGGCATCAATAAGACATGCAAAGGCCAGAGAACATGAAATGAAAGAAGGAGACGAAGACCTCCTTTGGAAATTCCTTCCAAAAACAAAGAAAGCTAAAAAAAATGATTGTACTATGTACCATATTATGAAAATGGATTTTTAATGATAATTTTTTTTTAGATGAAGTTGATATATTCTCTTTAAATAATTTTACCTATATGCAAGGGTTAAGTACATTTTTTTAAGTTTTATGTCATTTTCTATGCCATATCTTACTTGTTGTTTATTATCACAAACTTGAAAATAGTGGACATAACCTACATGTTGATTAACTAAAACTATCATTTCTACACAGAGGGAGGTTTGCTCCAATATTACACTACTCCAATAGATTATTCTCGAAACTGAGAGGAGCTCATCCAGGTATGCATGCACTCAAGTCTTTTTAAATATTATTTAGTCAGAAAGATGTTTCTTAATTATTTTATTATTTTGATGATTTTTTAAATGTTGGTTAAATTAGTAGAACAACTTTTGGAGGAGACATATAGCAGCAGCGTTAAACAAATATCATACTAGCACAACCATCGAATATCCAGGTATTTGAGTTTTTATTTCATTTCTAATTGTAATTATTTTTTTATGATTGACGCGATAATATATATTGAGTATATCTCATCCTATTGTGTGACTTACAACAATGAAAAATCAACTTGGATCAGTGGGATATTATGGTAAATATTCAACACAAAAAATAACTCTTTGTTTCATTTTTTTAATCCCAAATATAATTTTTCAACTTTTGTAGGTTTGTAATTCTAATTCCATCACTACAACAAAACCCTGTGATTAGTGTCTCTTTTATCATCCTTTTTAGCGTCCACTATCAAATTTAGTGTATTTTTCATCATTTTTTGGACAAAGTGGACGCTTTTCCACAGGATGGCACTTTTAATGGCATTATTTGCGTCCCTTTTTAAAATTTGGTGTTGTTTGGGACTGTAATTATTGTCCCAAATAACATCCCAAATAGTGTCCCAATTAGCGTCCCAAGTAGCATCCCAAGTAGCATCCCAGGTAGCATCCCATTTAGCATCCCAATTAGTGTCCCAAGTTAAAAGTTGGTGCTATTTTGAATGAATCATTAGCATCCCAATTAGCATCCAAATTTTCATCCCATGTAGCATCCAAATTGTCATCCCATGTAGCATCCCAATTAGCATCCAAATTTAAAAGTTGGTGCTATTTTGGACGATAATTAGCATCTCAATTAACGTCCCAATTAGCGTCCAAAAAAGCATCCCATATAATGCCCAAAATAGCCTCCAAAAAACGTCCAGAATAACACTAGGAATTTCCCTAGGTTTAGAGCTAGGAATTGTGTTTGGAAAACGTCTGACATAACGTCATATTTATCAATGTCAATGTCAGTGATCAATGTCAGTGTCGATGTCAATGATCATGATTTATGTGATAGTGCTTTTGGATCTTGATTTATAATAGTGGCACCTAAATGATCATAATCATGGCACTTTTGGATATTGATTAATCCTTATGAGGGGTAAATTACCTTAATGTCACCTAAAATGCTCTAATGGCATTTGAGTGTCCCCAACACATTTTATAGACCCTAATGGAATTTGATTGGCCCTAACAACATGAGGATGATGCATTACGATAATTATGACGGAGTGTATGGATATGATTTGATAAGTATAAGACTATATCATCCATTCCTATGAGGTTGTAGGGTTCCTTGCTTAGTATTATTACAATTATATTGATGATGAATACAACGATGACAATGATGTTGATTTATTGTATGATGATGATGACAATGTGGATGTCAACGATGATTATGCATGTGGTATCACTTTTGGATCCTGATTGATTCTAATGGCGCCAAAAATTCTATAATGACATCTAAACGACCCTATTAACATCAAAATGACTGTAACGACATATAAATGACCTTAACAATTACATGACATGAATCCTAATGGCGATGAGTGATTAAGAACACTAATTTAATATGAGTGACTATAATGACAATGATGGTGATGATTTTGTTAATGATGTACTTAATGCTGAAGATGAGGATGATAATGAGGATAATGATCAAGATGATGTTGATGTACCATATGGCATTGATGATGACGATGATGACAACATCAATGCCCACGATGATGATGGATGTCATAATACTTCTCAATACGACTGATCCTAATGGAACTCAAATGTTCATAATGACATGTGAGAGACATATTAATATCACCTAAATGGTTGTAATGACATTTAGTTGTTGTCAACAAAATTTTAGTGACCTTAATCGCATTTAAGTGATTGTAACAACATGACATGGATCAAAATGGTGATGACTAATGATGAACCATAATGGCATATGAGTGAACCTATCAATGATGATGTATTTGTTGATGAGGACAATCATGACCATGACATTGTTGATGATGCACTTATTGATGTTGATGTTGATGATGACAATGTCAACGATGATGATGATGTAATGTATGGTGTACTTGGCGTTGACATTCACTTGTCCTTGACAACATTTGAGTGACCTTAATAGCATTTGAGTGACCTTAATGGCATTTTAAGTGACCTTAATGGCACTTGTCCTTGACAAAATTTCAATGATAGGTTGGATGTGGTAAATTTATGACAAAATATTAGCTATTATATATAGATAACCACATTAATTGGAAAAATGTTGATGATAAACTAAGTTGTCTACCTCGTCAACATTGTTCATTAGTGCAAGATGGAAAATTACTATAGTAAAGTTCATAGAATTATTCAATAGTGTGAATAATATTAACTAAACAATCATTGACATTTCATTATTCAATGCATAATAAAAAAGGGGAACACATGTGATTAAAATAAATTGAAACAAAAATAACATTTGCTAAGCCCATAATAAAATAACTATTTTGAACAGTGATTTCCATGTACATTTAAGTGTAGAGTCGTTAAGAAGCAACCTTTTGAAAAGTTCTAAATCAAGAAACTAATTCAAAACTACTAAATCCATGTGATAAAAAAACAATCTCAAAGCTTTGGACATAAGATCATAATTATTCAAGTAATATGGATTAGAAATCCTGTAAAATTACAAGTCTTCTTCATTTACATTATTATCAGCATATATGTCATCCAATGCTTCCTTATCAATATTGATATGGTCTTGTAAGTTTCTTATATTATTCTTTCTACACCATCCTGCTAAAGTGGTATTATAATCATCTTCATCTTCACTTTCTTCTAACTCCATATCATCGAATCGATTTGCACCATCTTGATTCTCATCTAGCTCTGGATCATCGAGCTCTTGTCCTCGCTCTTGTTGATTCTTATTTTCCGTGATCGGAGGCCATCCTAGAATGCTTCTAAATCCTCATTGAGGCTTATTTCCTACCACCGGTCTTTGCTTTTCCAGGTCCTATAATGATCTTGTTGGTTTGTATCCTCCCATAATGTGCTGACCTTGTCAAAATTTCCATTGTGGAGTTTGTCCCTTAGAATCAGGAGATCATGGTGTTCTTTTAGAGGGCTGAACTGATTCCAGGAGTCCTAGAAGAAGTCTGCAGAGTCACCATTTCGTATTTCCTTGAAGCTGAAGGTATGGACGATATTACGATTGGCATTAGCTGAGTTCCATATGTGCGAGCCTTTGGGATCGTCACTGAATCTAATGAGAATGGGCTTGGAATAGTTCGGTGCATATTTTCTTTACTAGACCAAAGCCCAAGGTTCGTTGTTGTGGGTAACCCAGCACCACTAGATTTTTGCATTACCAATTTTGTTGCTAATATGGGGTTATTCTTTTGATGGCAAAGTCCATAATTTTAGGTCTTCTTCCTCATTATCATGCCTTTTGGTAAGACAATAAAGAGGGTAGTGGCCTACATCGCCATGGAAAATGATTTCGACATATAGGTATATGCATTAGATGTTTTCATTAAATAACTTAAATTACTACATGTGACTGTCGATTCACTGAATCATGGACTGGAACAAAACACAACAAATTTTAGAGCCTCCAACCCGTAATTACTCACACTTAGAACTTTCTCAAATCTAGCCATTAATAAACTTCTTTTGGTAATTTGGTTCAATTTAAAAGGTGTATAGTTGACACTCAGACATGCAGTGAGTTGCAAGGATTCAATTGAGTTAGTCTTGATTCCATTTCCCCTCCATCCCATACATGTATTCTTTCACGACAAATGTTGAACAAAAATTTTTTGATGCCCTAACCCTGGTTATGCTAGCTTTGCTAACTTGCTTGGTATGTAGGAATTTTTTTTTTAATGTTTTCTGAGTTGTGTATTATTTTTTCTTAGGTGCCCAATCCTTATCATTCTTAGATCTCTTAATCTTGAATTGAACTTGGACTCCCAAATATAATTATGACATAGTCTAAGTAGTTTTTTTGTATAATGAAGTGTGCTCCAACTTGAAAAAAAATACAATAGAATAGTTATTATATTACTGAAGTGTAAAATTAATGATACACATATGACAACTTAATGTGTTCAAAATAAGTTTTATTTAAAATATATCATTTTTTCATATAAATATTAAGAAATACTCAATTATTAAAAAATATAAAAAATTGAAAAAACAATATTTATTTTTTGTAATGAAGAGTTTAATTAATTTATATTTGTCAATTCAAATATAATTACTTATATTACCCTTTACCTTTGAAGGGCTCCAAACATAAATTCCCTTCCATTTGAAATTAAGACCCATCTTTCAAATTTGATCAGTGGCACCAAGGATTGTTGAATTGGTTTTTTTACACTACTACATAAAGTAGAGCTTTAAGACAAATATTTGAGACATTAATTTCATATTGTCTCTAACTTAACAATTTTATTTTTTATTTATTTGGTTGTATTATTATTTTCAGCTTTTCGCCGCAGATAAGACAAAAAAAAAAGGAAAATCTACCAGGCGGGAAGGAAAATTTTAGGACAATTCCCCAAAGCAATTTTCCATCCCATTCCTTTTGATTTTGACATGCACAAATTGATGATCGTGCAGCATAGAAAAGGTTGAACGCTTCATGCACTGGATTACATATTGAGTATCTAGATCTAAAAAGTTGAGGGTTTCATGCCCTAGACTGCTATGAAGGCTGAACCACAATGGCTTCAGGACAACTAGGTTGATGTTGCAATTGATGATCCAACAGCACATAAAAGGTTGAACGCTTCATGTACCAGATTGCAAATTGAGTATGTAGATCTGAAAAGTTGAGGGTTTCATGCCCTAGATTGTTATGAAGGTTGAACCACAACAGCTCGGGGGCAACGAGGTTGATGTTGTTGGTATGTTGTTGTTGAATAATTTCCATGTCTCGTGGGTGGGTAGGCTATCGGTGAAGAAATATTTCTAGTTCTGTATGAGTGCCTCATAGGAAAGATTATTATCTGATTAAGTCTCTTCAGTTTTCCCTCAAATCCATCCTTGGAAAATCTAAACTAAAGGAGGTTCCCTACATCAATAGGGAGAGCAGGTGTGCCTGATCACAGGTTCCTCTGCCACCAAATAGCTATGGGATTGAAAAACAACTGGGTTAATCTCATTAGGGTTCTGCAGACTCCATCTGAGGCTGGATTGTAGATGTTCTCATAACCCTTCAATTTTCTTGCCAAGGGATAGGGATTCCATGGTGCTATGGTGGATTGTTGAGAGGCGAGGGATGGGATTGATAAATGAACATAGAGAAGGAATCAACACTGAAGATAGGGCAGAGCAAGAGCTAAAAGTAAAAGCAATTTAGGGACATGCTAGTTATAAAAAATTGTTTTTTCTAAAGATGAAAGGGCGAATCAAAGATAAAGGACTTCACATTATGGTAGGCAAGTCAACCTGATTGTGAATCAAATATTTCTTTATGTTACTAGTAGCATAACAACAGTCAGATCTATTCATTCAATATTTTGTTCTGGCAGCTTGGGAAAGGAATCTGGATAGAAATCTAAGCATATTTATACCAGGATTGAGTAAGTAATAACAAGCCCCACAAACATTTTCCCCGCAAACATTTTGAAGCATTTCTAAACACTATTCTTGAGCAGACAAATAATCTCATTGGCATTATCTCTTCTTGAACTGGGAGGGAACATTTTAAATGAATGGTTCTACAGGCATCACTCGATCCAATTAAGGGCACTCATGCTCTGGACTAATGATTGGAAGGCCCCTTATTAGTTAGAATTTGAGAATAAATACATTTGATGCCATCATTATTTCCAGTTATAGAACTATTAAGTCATCCGATACAAAAGAAAGACTGCAAGGACGCCCCACAGTAAAAAGTAAAATAAGAACGAAACAGAGGGATCCTCCTGGTCATGGGATCGATTCCCCACTATATTTTGTCACCTTGATTTACCTCTACATGCTCTAGATATCTATCGGGATTAGGGTTTTCTAACTTTTTGGTTTTGGGTTGTGGGGTATGGAAGGATCTCATAATAGCCACAGTAATGTCGTTCCTCTGTTTCTCACGAAGACATATGACATGGTGGATGATAGCTCAATGGAATCGATTGTGATGTGGAGCTCCAGAAATAACAACTTCATTGTAAGAAACCCCATATAATTTGCAAGAGGCTTATATCTCGAGTAGTTCAAACACAACTCTTTCTCCATCTTTGTCAGGCAGCTGAATACACATGTAAGTATGAATAATTTCCTCGAATGTTTCAATATTTTCATTTTTTTATTCTGGATAATAATATTTTTGGGGATTGTTAAATATGTGGTCAGCTTTTAATTTTGTAGATTGAGAGCATAGGATCCTGCCAGCTAGTGGAAGGTCCTACATCAGATTCCTATTACAGTTCTCTTTCGTTATCTACAAGACTCTTTCGGGTGAGGTCTTTTGAGTAATTTTAAAATTCGTTACCATATCTCGAAAATCCATATATGCCTTTGCTACATTTTTTCAGTTTCATTTTTAAACCAGAATTTTAGTTTCATTTTTAAACTAGAATGTACGCAAATAGCTCCTTGCATGCTGGTTGAACCTTTGATCAACATATCGACAAACTATACATAAGTTTATCGAAAACAAGGAGCATGGGGAATGTTAACTAGTCAAATATAGATTCGATTCAAGGTAATCCATATTAAGATGAGAATAGGAAGTGTACTCTAATATGTACTATTAACAATTTTCCTTGTTTTGGATGGACAAAAACATACAAAATTATGGTGATGTTTTTATGATGTAAAATTTGCATCTATGATGTATGATGATTTACTGTTGAATTATGGCCACCAATGTGTATGGAATTGTTTTATTTTGTGTAATTATGCATATCTATTAACCTATGAATAGTGATATATGGTTTTTAATTTCATACCAACTTTATTTTGTTGTTCCAGAGTCTTTGTTACAATACTTGCCAATTTTTGAAGTTCTAAACATTCCTGATGAGGGTGTCATTTCAAAAAAATATGTTCTTTCCTTAAGGAATATGTTTGTTCCTTACTTTTAATGTGCTCAATCCTATAGGGTTCCAAATGTAGCATTTGACAGGGCTATGTACTCTTTTAGTCCTCTCAACCCAATGGATCCATAGAGCATGATGATGAACTTCCATCTATTCCAGTGGTGTAGTGTGTACTTTGTCAATTTGAGAGTGTTTTCTATTCCATAATTACATAATTCATAAACTATTTGGATGGATTCCTAATAAAGAATTGAAAAATTGATTGGTAGTGCATCGCGTCTTGTTAATATTACATTTTACCAACCTAAATCCAAAATAAAATCAAAATATGGGTTGCACTATTGCCAAGGGATATCATTTTTAGCTGGTGCTCCTAACATAGTTTCCTAGTGTCTCGTCCCTCTAAGAAGGGTCTTAATACAATGATTATGTAGATTAGGGGTATTACTCACATTTGTTGTGCTTATAAACTGCAAGGTGCATAGTGGAATAAAATGTAAGATTTCAATTTTATTAATTTCTCCTTGTACATGAAGGACTGCAGTCAAATTGTAGGAAGTAATACCCTAAATGACATTGGAAGGTAGGGAAAACTCACTAGACATTGTAGTTGAAACAATCACATGTACCACCTTAAGATTATGCTCCCACAAGCAAAAAAAAATGCATGTACTAGATATTAAAATAATAGCATAACCTCAATGCTATTACTTTACATTTATTGTTTTGGCCAGTTCAAATAAGGCATTTGGACAAAGCTTCGAAGCTCTTTTATTAAATACTCAAAGACAATATTTTTATTATTACTATCACATATAATAAATTTAATGATAACATCTCCTAAGGTTTTTATTTTTTCAACATATATGCTAAGATTACAACATACAACTCATTTATTGATGGTTTTTGTAAAGCAACCAAGAGGTAGACAAGGTTAACAACAAGTTACTGTCAAATGCCCAACTAGAAAAAATCCATGAGAACAACCTATATTGCCAACATCAAATAGGTTTGAATTGTTTGATTACTTATTTTAATCTTTTATGTTCCTATGTAGAATTTTATTGGTAGCATAGAGAATCTTATTCAAATTTCACCTGTTATAGATGGTGTTGCACGAAGAGCTAAGATGAACCAGCAGCGTTCCTGTCGTTTCAGGGTAGCCAAAGATGCAACTGATTTGGTGAGTGTTAGGGAAAATGGTAATAATATTCAAAAGAGAAGATGTTTATAAGCACAACAAAACATACTTTCAAGCCGAGAATGAGATTTAATGTTTTTGCATGCACTTTCCATGCGACTGAAGAGGAAAGATTAAGAAAACAGTTTGAGGAAGAAGGTAGGGTTTTAGCTCCTAAAGTGAAGTCTAAAGCATGTGAATCAAATATAATTACTCCTGGGACGGAATTTATGGCGACACTGTCAATTGCTCTTCAATATTACATGCACATGAAATTAAACTATGATCCTGGCTGGCGAAATATCAAGGTATGCCCTGATCACATTTTTGTTGCTGCACCATATCAGCATGAAAATAGAAATTTAGAAAACACTAACTGCTGATGCTTTTCTTTCCTTCTATTCCAGATATATGCTCTTTTTTGTTGGATTATGTTTTGGTCTCTCCTTTTTCTCCTTCTAGTTACATGTATTTTAATTGTGTTTGATTGCAATTTTGAAGGTCATTCTCTCTGATGCAAGTGTTTCGGTGAAGGCGAGCACAAAATCATGACGTATATTCGCCTGCAAAGAAATCTTGCAGGCTTTTATCCCAATACAAGACAATGCTTATATGGGATGGTAAGTGCTTCATTGTTTAAGTAAAAGGAAATTATAATCACTAATGATATTCAAATATTGTTGTTGGTAAATGCCTTTGTCCCAATGGCTGCAGGATGCTGATCTAATCATGTTAGCATTGTCTGCTCATGAGGTGCACTTATCAATTTTGAGAGGCTAGTGCTCCTAATTTATAGAGAACAGAGTTAATAGAACTATTGGTATTCTTCACCATTGTGTAGTAGTTCAATCTCATGATTATTTTCTTAGAATCAAGATCAAGGTCCTTATTTTCATTTGATGTGGGTCATGATGCATTGACATGCACAAGCAGCCACTGGGTTTTTATTCTAAGGATTTAATGAGTACATTTTTATCGCTATCTGATTTTTTTATTGCACTTTTGTGCATTACATATTGTACATCCACCCATTCTCTTAGATCACGTTGCCTTGAAGCGACAATGGTTCATACATTGTAAAACTCTTAGAAATAATTATTGCATATTTGTATTGGGAAGAGGTTCTGGTAGTCCTATCTTCGAACTCATGTGAAGTACTTTCAAATTTCTATCACTCTTATTGATCTCTAGATATGTCTTATATGTTGATGACCTTCACCAAACCCAATAAACGTCTGAACGTTAACCCAATAAACTCATGAACTGTTATACTCATCTATGTTCAAATTTCAATACTTAACCCCATTTCTAGGATTTACTCTTGAGTGTTACCGGGAGACAAATACCAAAAACCATTGAGGGTAGGAGTTATGCTTAGAAATGCTACACTTTGCACCATATCCAAGCATGGTCAGTGACAAAATCATCCACACAAAAGTAGAGACTCTCTTTTAACAGTTTGTCCTTTATGAAAAATAGAAATTAACGCTCATCCTTTGTTCAAGATGAAAATTTTAAATTGCCTGATAGATTTGTATGACTGAAATGCATTCAGATCACATTGTCATCTCTTTTACTATAGTCTTCAAAAATAGTGAGATGAATATGATAACATTGCCTCTTTCCTTATATATGTAATTGTGAATATTGTGGTTACGCCTGGACAACAAGACAAATGCTTCCTTTGTTGTCAGGTTGGTCATTTTGAAAATGCATGTGAAGGACAGCCAAAAAGAAAGCAAGGAGATTTTGATGAGAAAGGTGGTGAACTGAATGTTAATCCTAAAAATCCTTATCAGGTAATTCAGATATAGGTATAATTTTTTGTGTTAGGATTTTGGTTATGCATGCTTGGAGGTTTTTTCTTTTTGTTAATGTTGTATGGTTGCATTAATACTAATAACGGTCCCATTTAGGTCATGATAATTAAAGCAAGTTTCAAGATTAGTATAGATCGCGTGGATGTTTTACTATTATTTTTACATCTAAATTGTTTCTGATATCTCAAATATTTGGCAGTTCGTCAACATCTGGGTTTTACATGAATATTTAGAGTATGATATGAAGATTCCAAAACCTCCAATGGAGATTGATTTTTAACGGGTTGTGGATGATTTTGTCTCCATCTGTTTCTTTGTTGGCAATGATTTCCTTCCACACATGCCTACATTGCAAATTCGTGAGGTTTGTATGTAGAGATGTTACACCTCCTATATTCTATTTGAATTCCTTAAATAGTCGCTGAATAAATATTATCTAAATTTACATTCTGTTCTGAAATTCATTTCAGTTGAAACGCTTGGAATAGTTTTATGTCCAAGCTTATTGTTGTTCTAACTTCTAAGCATGATTATCTCTAGTGTGTAGACAGTTTATTATAGATCTTTTTTTACAGCTCACATTCTCTGTTTTGGTTATGTGACAATATTCTCCTGGAAGATAATTTGTTGGTGGCTATTTTCTATTTTACAGGGTGCAATTAATTTGCTCATGGTTGTATACAAGAAAGAATTCAGTGCAATGGGTGGCTATTTGACAGATGCAGGCGAGGTATTATGACACTTATTGCATTTATTTTATAATTTTTGTTGGCAAATATTATGTTGATCGAAGGACTTCACTATGTGTTACTAGATATTGTGATATTTTCACTTTGGTCTTCTAAATCTTGCAATCTGAAGTTGTGTGGCCTTTGAAATTTTAGTTATCACTTGAATCGCAAGATCTCATGTCCCCAGCTTGATGGAAATGATACCGAGTTCATCTTGACCAGATTTATCCAATTGCTGGCATTAAAGCTGTATAATATTTTCTCTTTCTGAAATTTCAAATGCACATGGATTTTTATAAAGGCTATAGGACATCTCCTGTGTCTGAAATTACTGAACATTGAATGAAAGGGTGTTAACTAGTTTGGATACAGCTAGCATTTCCAGCTAAGCTGATATCACACTAAAATGTGGAACATTTTATCATGCAGGTAATATTGGACAAGGTGGAGCATTTTATTCAGGCTGTTGGAACATATGAGGATAGGATTTTTCAAAAGTGAGCTCATATTCACAAGGTACACATTTAGTTTATATGAAATTATGAAAACCTTTGTCAGTTGTACATATTTGGGCCTTATTTTGAAAAAAACACAGCTATACATTTTTTAACTATTCAATAACCCCCACTGAGGATAGCACCCTTCCATTGGGCCAAGCCGTGAGCTTCATAACGTTTTGAATAGGAACTCTATGCCGTATGAAAAATGGAAAATGGGTCAATAGCTATTTTTGTAGAGCATTTTATTAAGAAATACATTAAGCCAAGGGAAATACTTTGTTAAAACTCTGGAAATATTAGGAAATACATGTATTTTACATGCTCACACATATTTTACATGTATTTTTATATATGCATATCCAACCATATTGTATCCAATTTGTTCTCATATATGTACATATATCTATCTATATCCTAGTAACTTTAGCTTCTCACTGATAACTAGATGAATTATCATAGTTGACTTCTATTAAGTATTTGATTACTAGCAATATATTAGGTCAGACTAACCTAAGCTTCTTGTTGGTTTTTCTTAAACTTTACGCTCGTTTCCTTTATATCCAAATGAGGGCATAAATATGCTCTACAGGATGAAATGATTTTTACTGCATTTGTTTTATGGGAATGACCCATCTCCTGAAGGATACAACCTGGAAAAGTTCCCAGAAAATGACAAGAAATGGACACCAACAAACCATTCCTAGGGAGTTCTTGGAATGGTCAGTATTTTAGAAATGGTACTAGTCTTTTCTATAAACTTTCTTTTTGATTCCTTCATCATAATGAGTACCATTATCCACTCGATGTAGTTTAGCCACATTACTCTTTTGTACTCGCCATTTTTTATGTTCAGGAAGATATTGTAGATTCTCTGTGTATGTTGTTTCCACTGAAAATTCCTTCCATAATACCTTCAACCCCCACCCCCCAACATATTTAGTGAGTGGTCTATTCCTGCTGCGCATTACAAATCTTTAAAGGAATTGGAATTAAGTTTCCTTATAGCACTCATGCTATTTCCCATATGCATTTCTGCAGTCAATTATCAATTCTCATGCTTTTAAATGCTTGAATCAACAATTCACGATTCATTGCAATGATATAAAATCTGTTTCAAGGCACACTTTCTTTATTTTCACTCTTGTTTCCCCACTCTGTTAGAACTGATCTTATGTAGGTAACTATGTTGGTACATAAGTTATAACTTATCTCGTGTGTAATCACATGTAGCTAGGACCAACAGTAGAATTGTCTGTCTACTAGACTAAGGTGCAAGATATTACATGTTTGTAACCAGGCTGTCATAATTTGGTTGCTACCTAGACTAGTGGAACATTGTTTTTTTCTCTGGTCATGTGCATGCACTAATTTGTATTGCTAATCACATGGCTTATCAAGTCCTGATATAACCAGAATTCCCAAGCTACATGATTTTAGGTAACCAAATTGGTACTATTACATTGTCATCTTCTGATACATGCAACACTGTTGATGTTGATGAGTGTCCTTTCTAGTATTACAAAAGCCTCTTTCTCTGTTGCCTTGTTTGACCATTAGATACTCAAATTTGTGTATTGATCCTTTTTACCATTATAGAGGACTCTGTAAGTTAGGTTCTCAAATTCGTAAAGGGTTCTAGCTCAATGGAAGAGCACCTGCCTTACAAGCAGGAGGTTGGTGGTTCAATTCCTCCATGCCCTAATGATATTATAATATCGGTTAAATACTAAAATGACTAAATTAGTGACCACAACATGAGAGACGCGAAACTAGGCATTAAAAAGGATGCAACACATGGCACTAATGATGAAGCCAAACATGGCGTTGATATGGTAGCAAAATAAGACGTTACTTTGGATGCAAAACATGGCGCTACATAGGAAGCAAAATATGGTGCAACAATAGAAGAAATATTTGGCATCATTTTGGTAGAAAAACATGATGCAAAAAAGGAAGAAAAAATTGGTGCAAATCTGGAAGCAAAAATTGGCACATATTTGGAAGTAAAACATGGTGCAAAATGGGAAGCAAAAGTGGTAGCAAAAATGGATGCTAATTTGGATGCTAACCTGGTGCCATTAAGGATGAAAATATGGTGCTAATGGGGGTGTCATTTAAAAAGCAAAAGAGGACACTTGCTAGGAAGCAAAGAAGTATGTTATTTAGGAAGCAAACCTCGACGTTAAGCAAAGTTGGGCGCTATTCTCGAAGCAAACCTTGACGTTGTTTAAGAAGCAAACTTGGACGCTATTCTAGAAGCAAAAAAAGAGATGCTATTTTGGACGTCATAAAGGATGCTATTTATGAAGCAAAAAAAGACATTTTTTGGGACGCTTTAAGTTTTCTCCATGACGCGTCCCATTTAGCGTCTAGTTTGACCGCTCAATGTAAAAAAAAATTACACTAAAAAGGGACGCTAAATGGGACGCTAATTCTAGGATTTGTTGTAGTGCATTGGCATTTCCTACTTACAGAAATTATGGTAGTTGTTATTATCTTTTGGTAATTTTCTTGGCTGGGGGGGGGGGGGGGTTACCCAAAGTAACATTTTCAAACCTTCTTTAGAATTGGAAATTGACCTTTCCAATTCAAGGGGATCCATCAAATAGAGTTTTTCGCAATGGCCATATCTTCATAAAAAGGCAGGTTTTTAAAGATGGTCTTAATTTTAGAAACCTCTACTAATTGCTATAAAAAATTCATCGATGTTTTAGAAGTGGTGTTGTCTGCGCGGGCATCTTGGGGATTCATTAAAAATATTATCTATTTCTGGTAATATTAATTGAGGATTTTACTGTGTATCCAAATTTAGGATTTTTTTTAACATTATCCCTCGATCACAGCACTAGGTCCCAACCTACTTCTTAGCCTAAATTTTACTTCCGTGACAAAAAAAATTGGAAATTTTATTTAACAATTCACAACATTGTAAAATTTTTATACATCCTAAAAGTTACTATCTTTTTTGTCTTTTTCTCATCAAGTAATAGGAGAAAATTGTGGGTTCTAATAAACTATATCTTAATTACTTTCAAAACAATAAAATTCTTATTCAGTAACATCCTTTGTAACTTTTGTTGATGGTACGAACTTCGTCAAAAATTTTGTGTGACATGTACCTAGAACCATTACGGAGAATTATGTAAGTTTGACTAGTGTACAGCTTCCTCCAATCACCAACAAAGACATGTTTGTCATTCACGTTGCAATCACTGACAACACACAATCAGTAATTCCACTCTTGACTTAGAACATGTTAAATTTGTCATCCAAGCCAAGGGGCTTATGTATACTTTTCTACTCCATCTGTACTATTTTCTTAATACATAATATTTCAGTACCATATTATATTCACATTTGAATCTGCCAAACAAATCTTTTTTGTATATTTTCAAAAAATGCACTCCTACGTCACCAAAATGCACAAGAAGGGCTGGGATCAACTTCATACATGTAAGTATACTCAAGCAATGTCTTTACAATTCCAGATTCCCTATTTGTTAAAGAAAAATGCATGTTAAAGGATTCAACTGACCAAATTCTGCCTTTTGACCATCATCTTCAAAAAATGCATGCCTAGGTCAGTAAAATGCACACGAAGAGCACATATTTGATTGTTTTGTGCTCAAATTTCACATGAGTATTCCTTGGGCCATGATACATAACTATGTACTAAAATTATCCTCTTCTACATTTTTCTTATGGGATTTAAGGCCTGTAAAGCTAATATTTTTATGCTTCCAGTCATGTTATCAAGCATCATGATTGAATCTAAAATTGGATTTAAGCATGCTACATTTATGGTTTCCCTTTGACCAACAGTGTCACCTTACTAGTTTCTTCATGCCTGGTCAAGGTATGACATGTTTGTAGCTTCCTCCAATCAACAATGACATTCATGTTGCCATCAGTGACAACACACAATCAGTAATGACAATATTGATCTAGAACATGTTAAATTTGTCATCCAAGGAAAGGGGATTATGTTTACCTCTCTACTCAATCTATACTATTTTATAGTATGCAATAGTTCAGTGTCAAATTATATTCATATTTGAATCTGCCAAATTCATCTTTTAGGTATATTTTCAGGAAATGCACTCCTAGGTCACCAAAATGCACACTAAGGGCTTGACAATGCATGCCAAGGGCTTGAATCAACTTCATACATGTAATTATTTACTCAAGAAATGGCTTTCATTCTGATTGTACATCATCAGGATTCATTCTCCAAACTTGTGAGTAATATTAAGTCGGACTTTTGAGTCATATCAAGTCCTATGTATCCTCATCTGGTTGAGGTGGTGATGTTGTATTGTAAATCTTGTGAGTAATATCAAGCTGATTCTTATGAGTAATATCAAGACTAGACTTGTGACTAATATCAAGTCTGTGAACTTGTGCATAATATCAAGTTTGTCTTATCATGAGTAGTATTAAGATAGTATACTTGTGAGTAATATCAAGTCCTACAAATATCCGCATTGTTTTGAGGTGGAATCATTTACTTTGTGAAGTGGTTATACTATGTGATGTATTACTAGTCATGGTCACTAAGTGCTATAAGTCTCCTTTATGGATTAGCTACCCCTCGAGTGATATACTTTAGAATATCAGTATATGACCCAAGGTAATATGTATGATCATCAATATGGAAAAATTATTTTGAGTATGATATGATAAGATGGATAAATAATTAATATACATATGTACCATGCAGTATTTAATTAATAATAATGAGTGTTAGCTGGAATATTTCACCTTCTGCGGACAGTAAGGTGTTCCACTGGTCTGAATGGTTCAGATCCAGAACAAATGAAGGACAGAAATTGAAGACCCTCCCTGGATGTCGTAGATACTTGGAATGTGATGCTTCGATAGTAACCCTGTGTACCTGAAATCAGATTAAACATGCAAACACATCAAAGCTGCCAGAATATAATCTATTGATCCATGATAGTGACTAAAGAATCTAACAACATACATGTGAAATCAAACAACAAAAATAATGTGGGACGGAAATCAACATGCATTAAGATAAAAATGGAGAAGTTTACAACCAAGCCTTAGTGTTGACATGCATCTCCATGAAACCAAACACTCTCATCCCCATAAAATCCAACTCTAGCTCTCTATGCTCTCCAATGGCTTGGGCTAAGTAATCAATCCAACAGCATAAGAATACCTTAAGAGTTCTCCCCCTCAACCATGCATATGAGCTTGTATTTATAAGGCTCAAAGGATAGGGATGGTTGAGAGATTAGTGGATGAGGTGGCCTCTAAGATCCTAGGATGAGGGATCTCGAGCTCAACTGACCCATAATGATAGGGATAAGGGAGGACATGAGGCTCATCATCTAGAAGCCTCGATAAACTTCTCTTTTTCCCTTTTTACCCAAGGTACTGCGTTTCTCCTTCAATGACAGAGTGGTTCTGGTAAGAAACGCTTATGGACTAAGGGCCATAAGTGGTGGCATCTCCTGTGGACAACAAGGGATAGGCAGTGCGAATAAGGTACCGCTCTTGGACAATAGGGGAAGTGCGGTGCTGGGAATTTTCATGAAAGATTGACAATTAGCATGGGTTTCCACTCCAAGTGCTGGGATTAAGGGAAAATAGGTATGTCAAAGGTATTATCACCTGATGATGACAGGATTTTGGTATAACAGGATGCCCCCCAAAGCATGAGTCTTAGATGGATACGATAAACGAGAGCTTTGAGAGAACAAGTTGTTGCTATGAAGTGAAAATGTCGGCTTGATGGGAGCATGTTGTCAAGTAGGCATCTGTAGTACATCAGTATGTTGACTCATAGACACAAGTAACCAAACTCATGGCTGCAGACCAATACAAGGCAAATCCATGGGAGGAATAAACAAGCATGGCTACTAGAATACAACGTAGATCCATGTGATAGAGGACTCAAACTTGGACATAGCTACTAGATATATAACATAGATCTATGTCATACAGACACAAATTTGAGCATAACCACGACCATACAAATGTGGATCCATGCTAGATATACAAAACTCCATCGCAACCTAGGTAAAAGCAATGAGCGCTTTAAACAAATACCCAGGGTCTTCGTCTCGTCTTCCATAAAGTATGATTCTATCCATGTGATTACAATGATATGAAGTTGAACATGGTAGAAATCACTTGATTACCGGCCAATGATGTGAACCGTTAACAAGTGCGAGGGAGATCACCATTAATCTCAATGATTCCTAAGGTACTCTAGTACAATCTACTGAGCGTGAACAGATGTCCTGATGTCTAACACCTAGTCGATTCTATCGATCAAAGGTCAATGATGTGAACCTATGTCGAGAGCGAGAGAATTTGTCATTAAGAAATACAAATCTCAAGGTACTAAATATTGTTTCTAAGACTATTTCCCGGATTATGAGCTAATTTCGACGAGAAAAGTCTCGTCGAAGGAGGGCCATGATGAGTCCCACATCGACGACAGGAAACTCGAAACATAGTTCTGGAATGATGTGAATGTAGTAACCATATGACTGACTCAAAGATACTAACACAAAGACTGTGTAGACTGCAGAGGTAAAACTTCTTCAAGTCCCCTTTGAACATCAGGCAGCACGATAAAAAGACTTTGCAGCATGACTGAACGGGACAAACACACAATGCGATAGTGTACAATGCATTCATTTGAAAGACTCAAAGGAGTGACATGACTCATGAAAGTGGATCATCATGGGGATTAGCTGAATACCCAATTGACTGACATGATGTGCAGACAAGTGCCATGTTCAAAGGTAACTACAAACCACTTCCATTAGTTAAAAAATGATTCCCTTCCCATTTCCCCCATCATGGTTGATGAGTGCCTCTTTTCAGTTTTACAAGTTCAAAGAAGGTAACAAACACTCGATATATCTTGTCAGAAGACAAGTCCAGAATCATATGTTTTACAAACCTGAGAGAGGAGGAATTCATTCTCAAAACGGGTCTCTCAATGTTTAATTTAACGAGTCCACTGAAAGAAAACTTGGTATCGTTCATGTTTAGAGGGTCTAAACGAATACGGAAGAAGACTCCAAAGGGGTCCTTTTTCGTATGATTTAGTCTCTAAGGCCTGAAAAAGTGTAAAATCATATCTTAGAGAACTCTTCTAGTCATGATTGGCTGGAGTGTTCCTTTTTCGTAAATAGTCCTATCCGAACCGAAAAAGAGATAACCTACCGTCGGACGGACGACTCTTCAAATACTTTAACGAGCGTGAAGAAGACAAGATCACTCGACGATATGTTCATATTTAGGGAGACTGAAAAGAGTTTAAAGAGAACTCCATGAGGTTTCTTTACACAATGTCATATTTTAGGAGCCTGGAAAGAATCGAAAACGCACTCGACTATCTTTTCATGTTTAAGGATCCTGAAAAAGAGGTGAAAAGAAGACTCCATGACGCTTCTTTACACAATGTCAATTTTTTACGAGCTTGGAAAGAAACTGAAATGGACTCGGAACTTTGATACTAGGTTTAAAGAGTGTGATCAAAGAGTCGTAATGAACGCTCATTGACCTTTTCCGTTTTATGAAAGTGAGAAAAATCCATAAACAAACTTCCAAAGCTTCTTACTATAGTTATCTTATCCTACAATCGACTCAGAAACAAGTGTTAAATGCATTTATAACTAGCATTAAGGGATTACGACAGATAAACTTTGAAATATGATTTTATATCAAAACTATAGTATGTCAGATCCAAAAATGCCTATATAAGTCATGTAAATAGTAAAAAATCAAATTATTTCACTATTTACCCATAGCGGAGAGCACTTGGAGCATTTTCTTAGCCAGATATTCTGCAGCTGATACCGAGAGTTTCCACAGTCTGTTTTGAGCATTGTTAGTTGTAGGTAATAGCTAACACCCTATTCTTTCATTTCATAGTGTTTATTTTGAGTTTTGGTGGGGTTTTGGGCTCATATGGCAAGCCCTAAAACCTTAAAAGTGGGCACCGTGGCTACCCCTTGTAGGATACACGGTACCACCCGAGAACCATGCATATAACATAGTTGATAGGTGATGCCACCGCCTGTCTCGAATGGTGCATAGGCAGTGCTGGCCGTGGAGACTTTAAACTCATAGCATGAGCAATAATAAGTCATTCTTTTGATTTTTAATGATTAGGAATGATTCTAATGCATACTATGATTGTTTTTTATAGGTCTTGGTTGCTCAAAACATGGTGATATGGAAAGAAATAACACATGACAATGATGGTGTATTTGCAGAGAGAAATGCAGGTTGTATTGCCGCATTACGGGACTGTGGGCTCCTGAATTTCTTTCGGACCCCAAGCATGGTGTCACATGAGCAGTTACTAGAACACATACTGCAGATGTGGAATCCAGAGCAGCAGTATTTCGAGGTGGGGGGCCATATTCTTACAGTGGAAGTAGAGGATATCTAATTCTTGACTGGTCTCTCGAGACGGGGTGCCCCCATCTCACTGATAGGTTCCCGTGGAGGGGATATTACCACTCGAGAACTTATAGATCGTCATTGTGCTCTAGAGATGAGGACATCGCAAAAGAAAATCCCCATCAAAGTAGTGACAGATGGGCCCCTACGGACCGTCCTATTTACTATGCATAGGGTGGCTAGGAGTCAAGGTGTGCACCAGGCTTCTAGGGCACACATGTTGTATGCCATAGAGGCCATGGCACCCACGGTGTTCAACTAGGTGGAAGCCATGCTTCCAATATTCAAAGATCAGCTGACTAAGTGTCAGCAAGGAGAGCTAAAGCAGTTTGGCTTTGTCTCCATTTTAGCTTGCTTCTTCTTTGAGCGGGTTCCACAAATGAGACCTCAGATGGTTTTCCAGAATCTGAGAGCACGGGACCCCCGTATGCTAAGGTGGGTCCAGGTCATGGCTCATACAGGAGCAGGTAGGGGAAGGGTGAAGTTCAGTGATCCATTCTTTAGATGGCTCCGAGACCAGATCCTGATGGTTGAGGATTATGCTTACACAAGTACGAACTTCACCGGAGATCCTGACCTACCACTCCCACCTGGCGGACAGTGGGGCGACATCGGTAAGAAGCAAAAAACTCTAAAATGGATGAAATGTTTTTATGTTTTTTGATGTTTTATATTTTTTATGTTTAGTGACAAGACCTATATATTATCATGCAGATGTTGGAGCAGTGACCTGGAAGAGCATCTCCATTGGATAGGCGAGCTGGAGCCCGCTCTGTACCACGGGGTGATGATATCACCAGGGAGCTAGAGGAAAACCTAGAGAGGTTGATCTTGGATATCCCAGATGCTGACATTGATGACCTCTCAATGAGATATCAGAGATCCACAGTGGGAGTACCAGGTCGATTCAGTAGGCTGCTACGTAGAGTAGCTCGAGCAGTGATGTGTTATCACGAGCGCCACTAGTGTATGAGATATGTACTGAAAGCTGACAGCTTCAGGATTTTGTATGATGATTTTTCCTGAAAGCCTACATGCTTTAGATGAAGTCTAGGGACCTATTTTTTGTAAACTTTTTCGTATATATATATACATACTTTTACACGGTGTTTATATGTTTCAAATGGAAAATGCATTTTCTATGAGTTTTATGTGTCTTTGAATGTTTATTTACAATGTATCACGTTTGATTTTGATGTCATGAATGGGAAATATGCCAATCTAGGATGTAATTAGCTAATGAGTCAGTAACTACATTATGTTCCCTAGGGATATGCCTATAGGTAATGGTTTCAAATGATCTTTCTAGCAAACGTACTCTCCAAAAGAGGAGGAGGAGCACCGAGTTTCTAATGGTGTAAACATGGTTTAAATGATAAACCACGAGTTGTGAGTCCATCAAGACTACTAGATCACAAACATCCTGGGAGGCAGCTTCAATCAAAAGACCGATGACTGCTTCATACTCGGCGATGTTATTAGTAGCGGGACCTATACAAACCGCTCCTGAACTGACCAAATCTTTAGCTAGGGAAGAGAGGACCCAAGCAGCCAAGGTGAGATTCAAGGTGTGGCAGCAAGCACCATCAGCAAAGCTGTAGAAATCCATCTGCATGACCAAAACATGGTATAAATAGATGCGGACACTAAACTCAAAACCATCTTGAAAATACTAAAATCACACTGAAAGTCAATCAATATACATATATACAAGATACTATCCAAGAAAGACCTAGGCATAGTACCTTTTCAGGTACAACCCATTGCGAGGTTTCCCCAAAGGGATTCCATCATAATCAACAAGCTCGTAAGCTCCTTTCTCTAACACCTTAGAAATAATGAAAGGTCCATACCACATGGACTCGAACTTACCCTTCCCTAGTTTCTCATATCTCTGATCATAAGTCAAGACTAGGTCACCCTCGTTAAAGACATGAGGTTGGATGAATTTATCATATTGCGCCTTGACGTGTTTCTTATGTGCCTCATTAACCAAGGTAGCATCTCTCCCAATCTCGTCAAGGTTACTCAAGTACAAAAATCTTTCTTCCTCCGTGGAAGTGTCTGGGAGAAGTTCGACGGCAAGTTGTAAGGATGGAATCTGACATTGAATTCGTAAGACAGCTTCGAGTCCATAGACAAGCTGGAATTGTGTGAAACTGGTGGTTGTTCTCACAAAAGTCTGATAAGCCCACAAAGTGGAGAAAAGAACGTGGTTCCAGTTGGATTTATGATCTCCAACCATCCGAACTGGCCTCTACCTGACCATTAGCTTGTGGATAATACGGCGTAGAGTTTTCATGGATAAAACCTAGCTTGGCACTCAGTTCCTCCATCATTTGATTACGAAAATGGGATCCGTGATCAGTAATGATGGACTGCGGAACTCCAAATCTAGCTATGATATGATTGAACAAGAAGAGATCGGCAGTCTTACCATCTTCTGCATATGTAGGCATGGCCTCGGCCCATTTTCTAAAATAATAAACGGCTACGATGATGTAACCATGCCCGTCGACTGAGGTAGGCTTACAATGCATGAAGTCAATCCCCCATTTAGCGAATGGGCCAACGGCAATGACGGGGTGTAGCGGAGCAAGATGGGTGCGCTTTTTAGGATAAAAGTGTTGACAAGGTAGGCATTTCTTAACAACCTCATGATAGTGTTTGAAGACAGAAGGCTAGAAATAGCCAGCGCGAAGGATTTTCTGGGCTATAGCCATCCCAGATAAATGACCACCACATGCTCCAGAGTGGCAATCATTTAACACATGTTCAGCCTCCTCATGGGTGAGGCATCACCAGAGAATCAGAGTCAATCCCACATCTATACAAGGTATCATTCAGGATGAGATAGTACTTCGTGTGGTGACGGATATGGTGATGATCATTGCGGGATAAATGCGGCTGAAATCATTGTGTTTGGAGATAAATAAGCAAATCTCCATACCAAGGATCGGTATTGCTAATTAGGAACAGGAATTCATCTGGAAATGAATCATTGGGATCAGATTCTGTCGAAGCACAGGGAAGATCACACATAAGCTCAGCAAATACCAAGGATTTCTTTGATGTGGCTTTGGTAAATTCCAAATCAAACTCCTAAAGTATGACTATCCAATGGGAGTACTTGCCCCCGAGCACCTGACGAGTGAGGATGTAATACAGTGGGTTCTGGTTGGCCAATACAGTGGTAGTGCGGAGTAGAATGTAGTGACGAAACTTTTGTACAGCAATGACCATGGCCAATGCTAACTTTTCCACACGTGAATAGCAAGTTTCAGAATCCATGAGATTCTTACTGGCATAAAAAATCACATGCTCTTGACCGTGGAGATTTTACTACACTAAAACCATGGCAATGGTAGTAGCGGAGGCAGCAATATACAAGAGAAATTCCTTCGAATAATCCAGGGGGTGTATCACGGGTGAATGAGTCAGAGCGTTCTTAATATTATCAAAGGCGTGTTGGGCCTAGTCATCCTAGAAGAATGGAGTGTTCTTCTTGAGGAGATGCATATGACCGTGCGTTTTATCTACGCAATTGCACACGAAACGACAGAGAGAGTTTTCCTTCCCTTGCAAACTTTGGAGTTCAAGGAGATTAGTTGGGGCTGGTAGATCTAAAATAGTGGTAATCTTCAAAGGATCGATCCGAATGCCATCCTTGGATACCAAAAATCCTAGCAGACGTCCCGTCTCAACGCAAAAAACACATTTATGTGGATTGAGCCGTATATTGTAATGACGGAATCTCAGGAATATGTCTCTAAGATGACCAGGGTGGTCCTCCTGTCACTGTGAATGAGCAGGGAGGTCATCAAGGTACGGTTCAACAATATGTTTAATATCATGAAACGCATAGGACATCGCACATTGGAACGTGGCTCCAGCATTTTTCAAGCCAAAAGGTAGCTTATTATATGCAAAGGTTCCCCTTGGGAAAATCAATGTCGTCTTATGTTGATCGGAGGGTAATATCTCAATCTGATTATAGCCAGAGAAGCCATCCATGAATGAAAATATGACACTTCCAGCACAGTTGTCGATAATCTGATCAATGTGTGGGGTAGGAAAGTTGTCCTTGGGACAAGCTTTGTTTAAATCCCTAAAGTTGATATAGACTCTAATGGTGCCCTGCTTTTTATTGACAGGGACAATGTTCGATACCCATTCCGTCAGGGGTCCAGGATAAATAAACCCAACTTTGATAAGTTTCTCAATTTCAGCTTTAATACTTGCGGCCTTCTGAGGATGGACTTGCCTTAGTTTTTGCCTGATAGGTTTATCCATGGGATAGGTTTTAATCTCATCGACCATAATGGATGGGTCAATCCTCGGCATCTCTTCATAGGACCAGGCAAAAATATCATGAAATTCTTTAAAAAGTGCCTTGTATGATTTAGATTCATCTGCCAAGCACTTCTGCCCAACATTAATGTGCTCGATAGTATCAGGCTTGGCTGATATGTCAATTGGATTCATCTGAGTAATGTTGCAAAGGTTTCCTTCAGAATCTGTATCTTGCAACAATATAGGACTTTGGGGTACCTTGACAATATCGGTAGGAAACAAAGATGTAAAATCATGGCTAACCGAACTGGTGTTGGGAATGAACATGGATCTATGATGGTGATCCTCCCAAATGGGCTCATCCGTATTCATGATCTCCATAATGGACTCATTGGAAGGAAAAGTCTCAGAGAGATAATCTAGAACAGGAAGAGAAGGTTCTAACCAGTACGGTAAATGGTAAGGATCCAAAGCCACTAGATGAAGATCATTCATGTGATCATCAGAAAAGGTTTGAATGTTGTCATACATAGCTTCATGTGGACTCAACAACTTTTTTACCCTTAGGCTCATAATCAAATGAGGCGATCATATGGACTGTCGCGGTATCTGTGCTAGGAGGAGTGGATGGAAAAATCCCCATAAGGGATGAATCCTTCAACATGCCTACCCCAATCGACTGGTAAGGAGGAGGGGATTGGCCTAACATGGGGATGTTATTAGCTGTGGAGGTAGTAACATCCAGTGTACAGAAATCAAGCTAATCAATAGGAACAATTCTCCCTAGATACAGAAATTGGATTGTTCGGAATACTGTTGAAGCGACAACAGTCATGGCATAGAACCAATTTATTCCTAGAAGGAGGTTGTAATCTAAAGGGGCATCTACCACTTCTACTTGAATGGAAACAGTTTTCCCCCCAGCTCGACCGCTAGGGCTGATATGAGACCATGGGGTTGGAAACCCCGTCCGTCAAAGGCCTTGAGCGTCGTAGGTGATGTTACAAGCTAGGGAGAGCCGAGAGCCTTCCAACAAGTCAGAGACAAAACTGAGGTCGAACCTCCTTCATCTAGTACCATTCAAAAAAAAAAAATTCCCACTACTTTCGTAATGATCTGAAAAGCAAGTTTATGCAGTAATCTAGGCTTACAGTTCTCAACATTGAAATGAATCAAGTTAGTGTTATTCGGGTCTAAAGCTCCTAATGTTGTCAACAATTTGTTGCGCTGTGTAGGGAAACTTCGGAGTACTTCTAAGGTGCACATTGCAGAATGTGCCTTGGCGAGATCTTCAACCACATTATAAAATTGAGAAGCTCGGGCATTGGGATTAAAGACAGCCTTCCAAAGAGTACTCTTAGGTGGATGCAAAATCATGTCGAGAGTAGGCTTCTCGATAGATAAGGGGACAGTAGACGAGGATTCCGGAGAACTAGTAGAGGGAGTTTTCCCTGAAGAAGAATGATCTTCTTTCTTATCTGCGGGTTTGTCATAATTCTGACTTCGAGTTTACAGATTGATGGTATCTGAGGACATCATACAAATTTCCTCTGATGAACTAGAGTTACCTTGGTTATACATGTCATCTATCAGTTGTTGTTGAGAGGGAAAAGGATCCGTCAGTACTACAGGTGCGGGATTAGACTTTAGAAACTGGGAGATTTCGTCCCAACGAGGACACTCCTTTGAAAAATGGTCACCCCCGCATAGACAAGGATATTTTTCCTTCCTTTTCCCTTTATTGTTATCACTGTTGGTTGGTATTGGAGTCTCCTGTTGGTTTCTAGGTTTTTTATTTCTATTTTTACCTTTCTTTTTATTATTACCTGAGGTTTGAGTACTTTGAATAGAATTGACCTCGGCAGAAACCTTAGGAGTCGAAGGAGTAGGGGTGGCAGTTTGGGGTTGCTTGGTAGGTTTCGTTGCAGACGGGGACTGGATTGAACCAACAATCCCATCAATAGGTAATTTTGCTGGTGGCTTGACGGGATCGGTGCTAGGGCGAGGAGCTTGAGGAATCAAGTCATAAAGAGTTCCAGACTAGGAATAAACCAATTCTAGGTACTGATCCTGACTAATAGGCTGCTCTTCAGTAACGACACTGCCCATAGCCACATCTCAAGAAATAGGAGGAAACAAGGATTGGGTAAACCAATCAGCTAATAACTTATCCGAAATAGGGGCCTTAATAAGCCTTCTCCACCTTCTCCACTCATGAACGTGATCGGATATGTGGGTGGAGGTGTTCTGTCACAGAGAAGTTAAAAGATTAGTGCCCATTTCATAAAAAATAGGGAGTTGAAAGTGTATAAGAAACACGGTTGCCAACAAGCCAAAATCCACAAACGAATGTTGTGGGAGTTCAATGTACCACTTCACGGCTGTACCGGACAAAGTTCGTTGAAAGAGTCATAACCGAATGGAGTCATCCATGAGGGAGTTTGAAGAACACCACAAATGGAATTTCATAACATGGTTCTTCGGATCTTCTCCCTACTTCCCATCGAATTTCAGAATATCCGATGGTAACTTCACTGGAATGGGAGGCCACGAGGGATTGTGTCAAATGGGGTCATTAATCAACTTGGACAAGTCAGGAAAGTCCAAAGTTGCTAGGAAAGGTAACTTTCGATTGGGTTGCACATACTGGTAATATTGATATGGCATATAATTACCAGTAGGACCATAAGTTGACTGAAAAATAGGTTGTTGTGACGAAGAACTAACGGAAAATCTGCCCGCAGGGGGTTGATTTCTGGGATCAGGACCGCTAGGACCACTAGGGCCTCCCGGAGGAGGACCGCCAGGGCCATTGGGACCACCAGGACCACTGGGACCACTAGGACAACTAGGACCATCAGACCCTCTAGAGCCACCAGGAGGTAAACCTCCAGAGCCTTAGAAACCAGTAGGTGGAGGGCCACCAAACCCTCCAGAGCCATAAGGAGGAAGGCCACCAGGCCCCCCAGGACCACTAGGACCACTAGGAACAAAAGGAGGAAAGTTTCCAGATCCTCCGGGACCAGTAGGCCCCCCAGGGGGAGGACCCCCATTAGGCGATCCTCTGACACCTCCCGCAGTATGTATAGGTATCCCTCCCATAGTTGACATGTAAGACCAGTTGGGTTGCCCCCATGGCGTAAAATTGTTACTAGGGTATGGAATTCCAGCATAAGGCATTCCTGTAGGATTGGGTGGATGATTACCTACAGGTATTTGATAACCATAACCTCCAGAAGTTTGAACAGTTACAAGTTGTGCCCCCAAGGGCTGACCTAAACTAGATGGGGGGTTAACCACATTAGTATGGGTGGGAAGGACATAAACTGTAGATGGTTCTATGTTAGAGGTATTCCCTTGACTAGGTATGATTCCAATGCCAGATAACGTAGGTCATGTCGGGGGTTTCCCCATGGCACTAGAAGGTACTGACAAAACGGGAACTGAAGGTTGGGCCCCACGTGCAGAAGACTTGGGAGGATTAGGAACAAACATAACATGAGAGGTGATAGGGTTGGTAATTTGATCTAGGCTGTGTGGTGTCACTACATGATCTATAATCGGTTCAATGGGTCTCATATAATCAGCAAGTGAATGATATCCCACAGGAACAGATGTGGAACATGATGGTGTCGGGCCTAATAATTTATCTATTTGCTTGTCAATCTCCTGTGCATGGAGAATGGAAGCATGGTATTTCCTACGTTCTTCTTCATCTTTAGAAGATTTTAAACAGGTGCCAAATGAGGCAATGGCCTGTCCTATAGAGGTATCCCAAAATGGAGTATTGGGACCATAATCCGGATGGGTTGTATCGTCAACATGAACTTCCGTGTGAGAATGGAATGAGGTATTTCCCCGAGAAGGTTGTTGGACCAAGGGAGGCGAGTGTGAAGAATATGGTACTCCACTTTCTGCAACCACATTATCTCCCACTTGGGAGGTGGTAGTAGCTCCTTCGTCGATAGCTTCCATTGTATTTTCTCATGAACTAGGAGTAAAATCGGGTGGCAAGCCCTGTACTCTTCTGGATTGTCTTAACTCAGCCAGTTTGTACAGTTCGTATCTAACCTAGGGTTTGAAAATCTAGAAAACACACCAAAAAAAATTTCCCTACACAAGCCATAGGCCAAAACAAGCACACTTAAAATGATAGGAGGAGTTCAAAAAGTCAAGTCTCTCACCAGGATTGTCAAGAACGTGCCACTCGCTATATGCCTTGAGGGTACATGCGTAGTAATCTCCCTAAATGTTGTTTTCAATGTATGGCTCCAAGCAAGACGGCCAAAGGGATTTTCTTAGATGGATAGGGTATCCTAGTGGGGTCTCCCGATATACTCAAGGTATGTGGGAGCTCAAATCGGTAGTAGTGTTGTCTAATGCATAACCGTACACAAGGGGCCTTCCGATATACAATCGAGTATGTGAAGTACCTTTCTATATACCTCAAGGGTACGTGAAAGGTCATTCGATATACTGATGGTACGTGGAAGAACCCCGCGAGTCCCGGGATGTAATGTGGAAAAAATAATGACAGCTCCTACGCTTAACGATGCCCGAACACGTCTCTAACCTATCACTCCAATTGCTACGTAAATTTTAACCTATAACTACCATTAATTTTGAAGTGGACAGTTAGGTGAATGCATGATGTTTTGACATAAAAGTAAAACCATGCAGTATGCTTGTGAAAATATTTCACTTTACCGTTCAGTATGCCTATTTACAGGAGGGAAAGAGAGTATTTTCTTATGTTTTAAAACCAAGAAAAGACTTCCAAACAACAGTCTTGAACACAAAATCAAAGACAAGCAGTACTTTTCCAAACTGATTTCTCTTTTCTGAAAGCAATAAGAAGGGGAAGAATCTCTTTTCCTAAAAGAAAAACAAGAAGCACACTATATGCAAATGCACTCTGTTTTTTCGATTTTCTCAAAACATAAGCAGATCTAACTTAAAACTACCATATTTTTTATTTTTATTGAGATAGTTATAAATGCATAAGAGATGAAAGAACATGAAGATCCTGAAAGCTTGTAAATCCAATCAGAGAACCAATGTCCAACGCTCAATAATGATAACCTAGTCTCAGTCAAAAAATTTCTTTTTTAAAGGAAGGAAAAAGAAGTTTACTATGCAAACAAGAAATGAAACCTAGAAGCTAATCTAGTGTTCTTCTTCTAGTCTATATAACAGAAATGAAAAGAGATCTTACTAACACCCTGAGCTTTTCAAAAAACAACAAATCCTTTCGCAAACACAACCAACAAGCATAAAAGCAAGTGAACAATCAAAAAGCCTAATCTAGCTTTTGAATTTCTGAATCAAACCAATCTTAAACCATAAAATTTTCAAACCACAAGCATCAAATTTTGTCACACATGCCTGACAGTGCAGGACTGAAAGCAACACAACTCAATTTTTTACAAAAAAATGAGGAAAAAGGGCCTTGGAATGATGCCTACCTGGCACCATGCTTCTCAAGTGTTGACAGGGCAGTTCTATCCCAGCACCGCTTCTCACCAATGGGATACAGGTGATGGCACCGCGTGCTTCCCACTCTGTTTAGGCGGTGGCACCGCTCCTCATACACTGCATAGGCGCGGTTCCCTATAGAATACCAAAACACAAAGAGAACGATAGATCAAGGCAAAAACTACTAGATCGAGTATGGAAACAAAGCATAAAAGGTCGAAATGACTCAGATCTGAACAGATCTGGAAGTTTCAAAACCAAATTGACTAAGTTAGAAAGCAGATCTGACTGAAGAGAGTTGGAGAAAGAGCCTAGATTTGGACAAGAGTTGAGAACTAAGGAAGATCAGAACAACTGATACATCTATCTATTCCCAGTGGAGTCGCCATATTTGTTAGTTGGAATATTTCACCTTCTGCGGACAGTAAGGTGTTCCACTGGTCTAAATGGTTCAGATCCAGAGCAAATGAAGGATAGAGGTTGAAAACCCTCCCTGGATTTCGTAGATACCTGGAATGTGATGCTTCGATAGTAACCCTGTGTACCTGCAATCAGCTTAAACACGCAAACACATAAAAGCTGCTAGAATATGATCTACTGATCCATGTTAGTGACTAAGGATTCTAACAAAATACATGTGAAATCAAACAACAACAATAATGTGGGACGGAAATCAACTTGCATTAAGATAAAAATGGAGAAGTTTACAATGAAGCCTTAGTGTTGACATGCATCTCCATGAAACCAAGCACTCTCATCCCCATAAGCTCCAACTCTAGCTCTCTATGCTCTCCAATGGCTTGGGCCAAGTAATCAATCCAACAGCATAACAATACCTTAAGATTTCTCCCCCTCAACCATGCATATGAGCTTGTATTTATAAGGCTCAATGGATAGGTATGGTTGAGAGATTAGTGGATGAGGTGGCCTCTAAGATCCTAGGATGAGGGATCTCGAGCTCAACTGACCCACAGTGATAGTGATAAGGGAGGACATGAGGCTCATCATCTAGAAGCCTTGAGAAACTTCTCTTTTTCCCTTTTTACCCAGGGTACCACGTTTCTCCTTCAATGACAGAGTGGTTCTGGTAAGAAACGCTTATGGACTAAGGGCCATAAGCGGTGGCATCGCTTGTGGACAACAAGGGATAGGTGGTGCGAACAAGGTACCGCTCCTAGACAACAGGGGAAGATCGGTGCTAGGAATTTTCATGAAATATTGACAATTAGCATGGGTTTCCACTCCAAGTGCTGGGATTAAGGGCAAATAGGTATGTCAAAGGTCTTATCACATGATGATGACAGGATTTTGGTATAACAATGAGATAAAGCATAGAGAAAGAGAGATAATTCGAAGTGCCTGTATATGCCTCAAGTGAACTCAAATTATGAAGGCCTCATTTTAGCCTAAGTTGTAAATAAAGAATGTTTCAGTTAAAGAAGAAACATCTACTTAATTCATGCAAAGTGTTTGTGCATGGGTGACACTAATTTTGAAGTACCAAAGACTTTCAGTTAGTTTCCTAACATTCAGTTGAAGATTAATTTCAGTTCATATTCATTTCATGTTCAATTCAAGAATATCACATTCAGTTCAAGTCAGTTAGCATCCAATTAAATCTAATTAAAGAAGGAGGGAACATATCTTATGCATGCAAGGGTAACTGAAGTGTTAAACTAACACTGGAGCTTAGGAGGGCACTAATGATTGCATGAGAGAAGTTCTAGTGCATGTTACTCTTAGTGAATGTGCCATGTATGATCTCAGTGTGTTTACTCAACCTCCAATTCGCCCCCTTCTTCCTGCTAGGTTGTTTTGGCTTGTTATCAATATGAAAGGCATATGGAAAGATCAATATAGTTTGAATCCAGTTGTTTTTGTGGGATTTATTTGTATCTCTCTTCTCTACTTTTGTGGTGAAATATCTTATCAAGCAATCTGTTGATGTGTTGTAAATCATCTTTGCAAATCTATATATCATACTAAAATAATTAATGGGTCTTTCATCCTCCAGGTTTGGAGGGTTTTCCCAAGGTATATATTGTCTCTTATGGTGATTGTTTTATGTGGCTGATTTATTCTTGAAGATTCATATATTGCTAACATAAAGAATGATATGTGGTTGATTTAAATATTCATGGATGGCTGATATAAAGTTGATTATGTGGCTGATATAAAGAATGATATGTGGTTGATTTAAAGATTCATAGATGGCTAATATGAATTTGATTATCTTAATGATATAAAGTTACTTATGTGGCTGATTCAAAGTTTCATAAAGTGCTAAAATTGTCTCATAAGAGTTTTAAAGTTCAAGAAACCTTGATTTTTCTCAAACATTCACATGGTATCAGAGCATAGGGGGTGAAAGAGCTCAGTTTTGTGAAGCAAGCTATGCCTCCATAGATCTTGAATACTTGAGCAAAATATTTCAGCCATGACATCGATCTATGTTCAAACAGAAGACTGCCTTGAAGGTACTTCAAACTTAAACACATGGAAGACAAGAGTGTTGAACATTCTCGAGGAGCATGATCTTGATTATTTTGTGAATTCGATGGTAGAGGAGCCTACCACTAATGGAGAAATATTAAATTACAAGAAGAATCAAGAAAACAAATATAGGATCATATATGACTCCATGAAGGAAAATCTCATGTCGGTGATCACACCATTGAAGACAACAAAAGAGTGTTTTGACACACTCATGAACCTTTATGAGAAGAAGGCCCCTAATAAAAAGAGGGATTTGAAGAACAAGCTGCACAACCTAAATATGGAGAAATAAGAGACCATAACATCCTTTTTTTCAAATATTTCACAAGTGAGAGATCAACTAGTAAGCATCAGTGTGGTGATGGATGACAATGAACTTCTCCAAACTGCCATCGATGAGTTGCCTTCCTCTTGGGATACTTTCTTAGCAGAAATAAATAGAAGAGAATAGAATCCCAACTTCAAAATATTATGGCATGATTGCATTCATGAAGAGGGGCACATCCTAATCAAATCATCTTGCACTAAAGAAGAGAAGCTTTCCCTCAGCGCAAGAAGGCAGGAAATCGTTCTCACCTAAGAAATTCTTCCATGCAAACAAGAAAGAGTTCACCAATAAATTTGATAAATAAAAATCTAAATGCTTTTACTATGGGAATAAAGGCCACTTTGCAATAGAGTGTGATAAAAAGAAAAATAATTAAGTGTTAGGATTCATTAATCCTCCTTTGTCCAATATAGTATATTTGGTCATTTTTCCTAACTTAGGGAGACATTATTACTGTACTAGAGTGTGGGGAGCACATATAGAGGTTATATGCCACTTACTGCATGTGCATGCATGATTTTATGTGTCTCTAAGACCAATCCCTACATTATAGTTTCCCACTCTAAGTGCCACCAGTAGCCTCCATCAGTTGTTCATTTTTGGTAAGCAGTTATGTTGAGTTAATGTCCAGTTACAATCAGTTAGATCACTTTCAGTTAGCCTAGCACCAGTTTTGCATGCATGCAAGGAGAGTGGTGCATTTTTCCACCTACCTCATCAATTAACTAATTGTAGACTGATTTAGACATATGGAGTTATAGTAGTGATCTCTAGTAGTGATTTAGACACACTAAGTTAGCTATTCAGTCAACTTGAGCTGGTAGATTCGAATCATATCCACATGATTCGAATTCTATTTATTGTGTAATCATTGTATTATTAATTAATTAATTAATGAAGATTAATTTTGTGATTATATGAGCAATTCTTGTTCGATTTATCTGAAATTTGTGGCATGAATTTCCTGTTCAGTGTACATTCTCTTTGATTATTCTACTGCATAATTCCCTTCCTACAGCTTTCATATTTTCTTGTAGATCAATGGTTCATAAATTTAACATGGTATTAGAGTCTTGTTCAGGCTAGCAACAAGTCTTGTATGATCTCCATTATGCACCAGAAGCAGCTGAGTTTCCACATAAATCCTGCAATATTTGCCTTGCTAACTCTGGATTCGTCTAGAGAAGTCTCTGTAGGTGTGACGGACTCTCAGAAAGTAACATGTTGAGGTGGAAAGGCTTATACTGACATATGATTGTGAATTGAATTGGTTTTATAGTGTTATTTTCAGGTATCTACATAGCTTCTTGAGGAATTGATGGATCAACATATAGAAAGATGGAGAATTATTTAGCTCTCGTACCCTGAATCCTTACACCCTTCAATTACTCTGATTAGAGGGAAGATATGCAGGTATCCTTGTGCAAGCTAGGCCTGTTTAGGATGAAAATGGGAAGAGAAACTGAGACCCTGCAGTATGTTGAGAAGAATAAGTTTTTAAATAGGCTTCATGTGCACTCACATCTCCTGGGATATTTTGTTCTATCTTGATGGACTAAGGACTCTGAAGGAAGCTTGGGAAAAGCTTGAATATTTGTTTGGAAAACAAGGTGAGATTTGGGTGAATATTCTGGATAATGAGCTCATTGCACTACAGCACAGCAATTTCAAAATTATTCAGCAATTCTTTACAAAGTACAAAGCACTAGTACTACAATGCAAACAATGCGAGATAGAGATGCCTTCTCTAGATGCTTTTCTTGAGTCCTTGATACAAGAGCAAGATAAATTGGTTCAAATGGGAGTGATTCAGAACTCCAAGAATCAATCACTATTTGTAGGAGACTCAAAAAATGCACAAGCACGAGGGAAGAACAAAGGGAAGGAGACCAAAAACATTGATTCGAAGCCAAAGGAGAATAAAAAATCTTTCGATGGAACCTCAGGTTCCAAGAAAAATAATAAATTCGAGAAGACTAAGTATCCATATATACTGTGTAAGAGGATTTCATCCAAAGAGCCAATGCATGAATAATACCATCGACCAGTTGTCAACACTCCTTGAATGGAAAAATATTCCCCTTCCTCAAGGAGCAATGAAGTCTGATGTTAGACAACCGACAGAAGATCATGAGAGGTTCCATGCCTTGAAGGCAGGCTTCACTCAGTCAAAGTATTATTTGATAGATTATGGAGCATCTAACCACACGGTTTCCTCCAAGGAATAATTCGCCAATCCGAACCTCTCAGAAGGACCTAGAATTCATATGGTAGATGACTCTCAAATCCCAGTTGTTGGGAGAGGGTCTATTAAAATCAAGCATGGTGAGTTCAAGAATGTACTCTATGTGTGATCTCTTGGAGAAAATATGTTGTATGCTTATCAAATGAATCATACTGGCTCTCCCAAGAGAGTTACATTTAACTCTCACATAGTAGAAATCACTGAATCATCTATTGGAAATCTCATAGCAAAAGGGTTTGCTAATCATACCTCCAAGGCATATGAGTTCTCCCATTTCCTTCCTGTTTCACATCCAACAACTTTATAGACTCATTCCAATAACCAAGAAAGTTATGGCATGAGAGATTTGGGCATTGCAATTTCAAATATCTCCAACAACTTCACAATGACAAAATGATTAAGGGCTTTTCACTCATCCAAACATCAAATCAATTTTGTCCGAGTTTCTTGGTAGGTAATCATCCAGAGAAGAGATATGAAGTTGGGAAGGAAACTAAAGCTACCTCTACACTTGATTTGATACACAGTGATGTCTCAGGACCAATGCCTACAACATAAATCAATGGATCCAGGTATTTTCTTACTTTTATTGATGATGGTTCAAGGTTTTGTTGGGTATATTTTATGAAGCAGAAATAAAAGGTATTTGAAACTTTCAAAGTTTTTAAAGCCTTGGTTGAAAATATATTCGGAAAGAAGATCAAGTCCATTAGATATGATGATGGAGGTGAGTATCTTAAGAGATATTTCCATCTATTATGTGAATCAGAGGGGATTCGAATGGAACACTCAAATCCATACACACCACAGCAAAATGGTGTGGCTGAGAGGAAAAATAGATCATTAAAGGAGAAGGAAACTTTTCTTCTCCAAGCAAAGAATCTTCCTCCTTATCTTTGGTCTGAATTTGTAAACTATGCTTCATAAATTCATAATAGAGTGCCTCACAAATCAGTGATTGGGGCCACTCCTTTCGAAGAGCTATTGGGGCATAACCCTGATGTCTCTCACTTGAGAGGTTTTGTTTCCAAATCTTGGGCCACAATTCCTATGGAGAAGATAAAGGCCTTCCAAGCCCAGAGTAGTGAATGCATACTACTGGGATATATTGAGGATGCAACAGCATATAAATTGATGGAACTTGCAACTAGGGAGTGCTTCATAGAGCATAGTGTTCAGTTTGAAGAAGATCAGTTGCTTGATCCACCACAATCTGAAGTAGAAGGAGGTATAAACACTCTTCTATTTCCATTTGATGAATATATTTTGTCTCATGCTTCAGATTCAGATGGTGAGGAGCAAGATCAATGTGATATTTATATTGAGGTTGTACCTCACGAGAATTTAGATCCAAATCAGTGGCCTGGGCCTAAATGGGCCCAAAATATCATTGAAGCAGCTGGGAACGGTGTTGGGAATCTAGATGATAGAAGAAGAACACGATCCCAGTATCAGAATGAACATGTTGCACTCTCTCACATAGCTTCGCTATCTATAGAGTGGTGCAACAAAATTCCAGTAAAATGCTACTTGATTATAGAGAATCATCAACAATTTGGCCCACTGAAGAACAAAATCGATCACACCATTCCTCCTCTAGAAAGAAGAAACACAAGAAAATTCATCAAATCGATAGAAAATTGAGAGGTTCGCATGCACAATATTAGGATATTGATACATATAACAACCAAGATACTACATTGTTTCTGGAAAGTGCTGCAGATTGCAACAAAATTTTTGCAATTTTTCCCAAAGAGGAAAATTTTCTCTGAAGTTCACTGTTTGTTTTGAGGGGGGGGGGGGTGTCCCATGAGGTTTTCCCCATTTTCCTTAGTTTATTAAGCAGTATTTTATTTCATTTAGATTGTATGGGTGACTTTTAGCCTAGTTTCCAAGGCCCAAGTTGTCCAAATCTAGGATTAAGGGGGGTGTTAGGATTAATTAATCCTCCTTTGTCCAATATAGTCTATTTGGTCATTTATTCTAACTTATGGAGACATTATTACTTTAATAGAGTGTGGGGAACACATATCGAGGTTATATGCCACTTACTGCATGTGCATGCATGAGTTTATGTGCCTCTAAGACCAATCCCTACACTATAGGAGCCAAATCTGAGTGCCACCAGCATCCTCCATCAGTTGGTCATGGTTGGTAAGTAGTTATGTTGAGTTAACCTCCAATAACAATAAGTTATATCACTTTCAGTTATCCTAGCACCGGTTTTGCATGCATACAGGGAGAGTGGCACCTTTTTCCCACTTACCTCATCATTTAACTGACTGTAGACTGATTTAGACATCCGGAGTTAGACTAGTGAGATCCAGCATTGATTTAGACACACTGAGTTAGTTATTCAGTTAGATTGAGCTGGTAGATTCGAATCCTATCCACACGATTCGAATTCTATGTATTGTATAATCATTGTATTATTGATTAATGAATGAATATTAATGTTGTGATTATCTAAGCAATTCTTGTTTGATTTATCTGAAATTTATGGCATGAATTTCCTATTCAGTGTACATTCTCTTTGATTATTCCACTGCATAATTCCTTCCTACATGTTTCATATTTTTCTGTAGATCAATGGTTCACAAATTTAACATGAATAAAATTTCCATGCTTCTACTTCCATAGAACAAAAGAATGCACCTGAAGAGAAACATACAAGGAGGGAGTATTATATTGTCTTTTCTTTGTCTGTATCTATCATCACGGGTTAATATACATGGCTTATTGACAGTGGTGCATCCAAGAACATGTCAGGATTCAAAGTTGTTATCTCCAACATAAAAGAAAATAAGTTTCCATGCATGGTTGAGTTAGGGGATAACTCTACATATTTGATCCAATGTGTTGGATCTACATCCTTCCAGCTGAGTTCAGGAGATGTGTTGCATGTGGAGGAAATTATTTATGTCCTGGGTCTCAAGAAGAACCTACTCTCACTATCGATTCTTGAAGATAAAGGATTCAGAGTTATCTTCATTGAGAAACAAGCATACTTATGGGAGAAGAACCAAAACATTGATTATGTTGTTGTTATTAGAGTTTGAGAAGGAGGAATTTACAAGTTTCCAGGAAAGTATATTTCAGCCATGATACATCACACTATCAGCACATGCGAGCTTTGGCATAGGAGGTTTGGTTACCTCCACTTCATAGCACTACTCATTTTATAGCGAATGGTAAAAAGTATGTCGAGTTTTAGTATTGAGCATGATAGTGTATGTCAAGGATGTGCTTTAGGAAAGAATGTTAAAAAGAATTTTTCTAATAGCCATACAATATCTAAAAGGATTTTAAATTTAGTACACTTTGATGCATGCGGTACCATGTCATCTCCTTCCCTTAGCATATATCTCTACTATGTATTATTTATTGATGATTTCTCCCATAAAGCTTGGATTTATTTTGAAATCCAAGTTTGAAAATTTTAGTAAATTTCAAGAATATAACGCATTAGTAAATAATCAGACAAGTAGTAAGATCTGTGAGTTTATTTCTGATAATGGAGGAGATTTTGATTCAAATGATTTTAATGAGTTTTGTAGTGATGCAAGGATTTGTAAAAAATTAACAATTCCTTATGGCCCCCAGTAGAATGGGGTTGAAGAGAGAAAAAATAGAATTGTTTGAGGCTGAAAAATCCATGCTACATGATTAGGATATGTTTGCTTCCTTATGGGAAAAAGATACCAGTACAACAGTGTACATTTAGAACAGAAGTATGCATGCCATCCTTGAAGATAAATCACCAGAAGAGGTGTTCATTGGTGAAAATCTAGACATTTCAAACCTGAGGATTTTTGGGTGTCTAGTATACATTCACATACCAAAAGAAAAGATAACCAATATGGAGCCTTCACTTGCATCAGTATTATGCTTGAAGCTTCAACAAATGGATGTGAAGACCGCCTTACTCAATGGTGAGGTTGAGGAAGAGTTTTATATTGAGCAGCTTGATGGATTTGTGATTGATGGGAAGGAGCCCCATGTGTGCAAGATGAATAAATCCCTATATGGGTTAAATAAATATCCTCGAGCTTGGTATGCTAGAATAGATAGATACCTTTAGAAACTAGGTTTCTCAAATAGTGAAGAAGACACAAACTTGTGCTTCAAAGTAGTGGAGAACCAACCCTTGATACTGGTTCTATATGTGGATTATTTATTCCTTACCATAGAGGAACTATTGATTGATAAGTGTAAGAGGGATCTTACCTTAGAGTTTGAGATGAAAGACTTCGGTCTGATGCACTACTTCCTAGGCCTAGAGATTTGGTAGAGGATTGGTGAGATATGTCTATCTCAAGGGAAGTACACTATGGGCATATTGCAAGCATTTGACATGGTGGATTGTAAATCCATGAGTACTCTAATAGTTTCCAACCTAAGGAAACTTCATGCGACTGAGACTAGATTGAATCCATTCGACCCCACTCTATATAGACAGTCGATTGGATCATTAATGTACCTAATACACTTGAGGCCAGATATTTGCTATGCATTTAGAATTTTGATTCAATTCATGGAAGATCCAAGACATAGACATTGGGTTGCAGCAAAGCCTTTTTTGAGGTACCTCTGTTGTACGATTGCTTATAGACTCAGGTATGCCTCTAGTGGAGGGGTGTTATTACTTGGTTTTATAGACTCTGATTGGGGTGGAATAATTGTTGATCAGAAGAGCACTTATGGGTACTCTTTTATCTTAGGTTCTGCTATGATTTCTTGGTATGTAAAAAGTAAGGATCAATTGTCCAAAGTACCATTGAAGTTGAGTACGTTGTTGATAGTACTGCTTGCATAGGAGCAGTGTGGCTCAAAAATATATTTGGAGGATTGTTCGGTGAAAATATTGAGCCTGCATTGATTAGGTGTGAAAACCAGAGTTGTATAAAGCTTTTCAAAAATCTAGTGTTTCTTGACAACTCGAAACACATAAAAATGAAGTATCACTTCATTCAAGACATGGTCTAGAAAGGCATTGTAAAACTTCAGTAACTATATACTGATCATGAACAGATTGTAGATGTTTTGACAAAGTCTCTATTTGTGACGAAGTTTAGATACTTCTGAGATAAGCTTGGTATGGTAGAGAATGTTTCCCTTTTTGAGAGGGAGTATTGATTGTACAACATCAGGATTCATGCTCTGGAATTGTGAGAGTATTCAAGTCGGACTTGTGAGTCATATCAAGTCATATGTGTCCTCATCTGGTTGAGGTGGTGATGTTGTATTGTAAATATTCTAATTAATATCAAGTTGAGTCTTGTGAGTAATATCAAGACTGTACTTATGAGTAATATCAATTCTGTGAACTTGTGTGTAATATCAGTTTATCTTGTGAGTAATATCGAGATAGTAGCCTTGTGAGTAATATCAAGTCCTACAAATATCCTCATTGTTTTGAGGTGGAATCCTTTACTTGGTAAAGTGGTTATACTATGTGATGTATTACTAGCCATGGTCACTAAGTGCTATAAGTATCCTTTAGGGATTAACTACCCCTAGATTGATATACTTTAGCATATGACTATATGACCTGGGGTAATATGTATGATCATTTGTAAAGAATAATTCTTTTGAGTATGATATGATAAGATGGATAAATAACTAATACACATATGGACCATGCAGTATTTAATTAATGATAATGAGATAAAGCATAGAGAAAGAGAGAGAGTTCCAATTTCCTATGTATGCTTCAAGTGAACTCAAATTATGAAGGCCCCAGATAATCCTAAATTGTAAATAAAGAATGTGTAAGAAGGAATGCCTCATTAACTCATGCAAAGTGTTTGTGCATGGGTGACATTGATTGTGAAGTACCAAAGACTTTTAGCTAGCCTCCTGACATTTTGTTGAATATTAAGTTTAGTTCACATTCATTTCATTCGGTTCAAGAAGATCACATTGATTTCCAGTAAGTTAGCATCCAATTAAACCTAATTAAAGAAGAAGGGTGCATATATTGTGCATACAAGGGTAAATGAAGTGTCAGGTTAACATTGGGGCTTAGGAGGGCACTAATGATTGCATGAGAGGAGATCTAGTACATGTTAATCTCGGTGAATGTGCCATGTATGATATCAATGTGTTTACTTAGCCTCCAATTCACCCCCTTCTACATTCTAGGTTGTTTCGGCTTGTTATTAGTATGCGAGGCATATGGAAAGATCAATACACTTTGCATTCAGTTGTTTTTGCAGGGTTTATTTTCATATCTCTTCTCTACTGGTGTGGTGACATCTCTTATCAAGCAATCTATTGATGTGTTGTAAATCCTTCTCTATGAATATATCTATCATAATCAAAGAATTGTTGGGTTTTTCATCCTCTGTGTTTGGAGGGTTTTCCCAGGGTGTATATTATCTCTTATGGTGATTGTTTTATGTGGTTGATTTATTCTTGAAGATTCATATATTTTTTATATAAAAAATGATACGTGGCTAATTTAAATATTCATAGATGACTGATATAAAGTTGACTATGTGGTCTATATAAAGTTTCTTATTTGGTTTATTTAAAGTTTCATAAGGTGTTGAAATTGTCTCATAAAAGTTTTAAAGTTCAAGCAGCCCCGATTTTTCTCAAACATTCACATTTCTAATTCCAGTTGCTCGCTTTGTTCAAGAAAAATGCACATTAAATGCTTCCAGTGACCAAATTCTTCCTTTTGACTGACATCTTTAGAAAATGCACACCTAGGTCAGTAAAATGCATCCCAAGAGAACATATCTGATTGGTTTGTGCTCAAATTTCACACATGGATTCCTTGGACCATGATACAGGCCCCTATACCAAAGTTCTCCTCCTATGTATTTTCTTAGGGGACTTTAAGGTCTACAAAGATAATATTTTTATACTTTCATCCATGTCATCAAGAATTATAGATTTAATCTTACATTGGATTCAACCATGCTACATTTATGGTTACCCTTTGACCACCACTATCACCTTCTCAGCTTCTTCATGCCTGATCAAGGTCTGACTAGTGTGCAACTTCCTCTCATCAACAACAACATGTATTTCATTCATGTTGTCATCAATGACAACACACAATCAGTAATGCCAGTCTTGATCTAGAACATGTTAAATTTTCCATCCAAGGCAAGGAGGTTATGTTTACTTCTCTACTCCATATGTATTGTTTTTATATTACATAATATTTTAGTACCAAATTATATTCATATTTGAATCTTCCAGACTTATTTTTTTGTATGTTTTCAGGAAATGCACTCCTTGTTCACCAAAATGCACGTCAAGGGCTCAAGAATGTATTCTAAGGGATCAAATCAACTTCATACATGTAAGTCTCTACTCAAGTTATGTATTTCCAATTCCAGATGCCCGCTTTGTTTAAGAAAAATGCGTGCCAAATGCTTTAACTGACCAAATTCTGCCTTTTGAAATCCATCTTCAAAAAATGCACGCCTAAGTTAGTCAAATCCATGCCAAGAGAACATATTTGATTGATCTGTGCTCAAATTTCACACATGAATTCCTTGGGCCATGATATAGACCCCTATACCAAATTTATCCTTCTCTGCAGATTTCTTAGGGGGCTTTAAGGTCTACAAAGCTAATCCTTTTATGCTTACTGACATGTTATCAAGCATCATAGATTGAATCTGACATTCAATTCAACCATGATAAATTTATGGTTACCCTTTGAGAAACATTGTCACCTTCTCAACTTCTTCATGCCTTCTCATGGAGTGACTAATGTGCAACTTCCTCCAATCATTAATGGCATGTTCGTCATTCATTTTTCCATCAGTGACAACACACAATCAGTAATGCCAATCTTGATCTAGAACATGTTAAATTTGTCATCCAAGGTAAGGGGCTTATGTTTACTTCTCTACTCCATTTGTACTATTTTTATATTACGTAATATTTCAGTACCAAATTATATTCATATTTGAATCTGCTAAACTGATCTTTTTTGTATATTTTCAGGAAATACACTCCTAGGTCAACAAAATGCACACCAAGGGCTCAATAATTCATGCTAAGAGATTGAATCAACTTCATACATGTAAGTCTCTACTCAATCAATGTCTTCATAATTCAATGTGTCCTTTTTGTTCATGAAAAATGCACGCCAAAAGCTTCAACTGACCAAATTATGCCTTTTGACAGTCATCTTCAGAAAACACACACCTAGATCAGTAAAATGTATACCAAGAGCACATATTTGATTGCTTTGTGCTCAAATTTAACACATGGATTTCTTGGGACATGATACACACCCTTGTACTAAATTTTCCTCCTATTTTTTTTTCTTGTGGGGATTTAAGGTTTGCAAAGCTAATATTTTTATGCTTCGACCCATGTCATCAAACATCATATATTATTTTATCATTTGGTGATTTTATGGGCTATATCAGAAAGAAAAAAATGGGTACTAGTTGAAATTAACGGGTTCTAATTTTGGTGTTGTTTGGCAGGTGCACTGGGACAGCATCTAGTTTCTTCAAATGAATGTTAACTTTGGGGCTTTCCTCTAGTGCTTTTATATATTTGAAATTTTAAAGCATTCACAATTAAGTGCACTTGTTTGGAGTCCTTTTTTCTAACAAATTATATGGTTGCGACCCCCTTGATAAGAGTTCGAATCTGATTTGATGTATATTACATCACATCATCGCGGTGGGGTCCTTTTTCATCAGTGGTTATGGGAAAAACCAGTGGTTTTTCCAAAACCACAACTCCTTGGTTGAAGGCGGTTTGACAAAAAAAAATTGTGAAGGAGTTGTCAATCAACTTCGAGCATGTGTCCCCTTTTTGTCGTATTCAACTCCTTCATGACCTAAAACATTTTTCATGTTGTTTTTCAAGGATTTATCCATCCCATTTGTTGATATGACCATCAACTTTTTTATTATCCCAACGCTATCTATTAACAATACTTTGTCACTTCAGTGTTCACTTCACATCTTCGCCATTGTTCTTTTAAATGATCAATGACTATCCGCTACTTACCCTTATTGCCTTGTGTTTCACCTCTGATCACATGTTGTGCCAATGTATGGGGGCCAATCTCATCTATTTATATTTGTAATTGTTCCATATTGCTCTTAAGTTGTAGAATATTTGATTTCATTTGCCCAACCCCACTCATAGAAAATTCCTTCACTTTCTCTACCTGTACAAGTTCATAAGCAATGGAAAACCTCTTAAGTCGATCAAGTACACCATTAACATTTTCAAATTGCATATACTAAACCCACTCTTTCCTCAACTTCTCTAAAGCAGGTAGAATCTCTTGATCCAACACCTTATCTATCTCATTCACTTTGGTCTGCTTATTTTCAAGTATTTTCAAAGCATCTTCCTTTTCATTTCATACATTCTTGTCCCCGTTGCCTCCTCAAGCATTAACAAAATATTTGGAGGCTTCATGTTGAGAAATTTAGTAATGCGTGAGAAAATATGACTTGTTTACATTGAAATGGACATAATGGAAAAGGTTTTGGACATGCGATGGTTGTGCAAGGTGGCCATTAATTAAGTACTTATTTCTGCCACCAACAACTATTTTTTTATTACATAATATTTCAGTACAAAATTATATTCATATATGAATCTGCCAAACAGATCTTTGTGTACATTTTCAGGAAATGCACTCCTAGATCACCAAAATGCACACCAAGGGCTCAAGAATGCATGTCAAGAGATCAGATCAACTTCATACATGTAAATCTCTACTCAAGCAATGTCTTTCCAATTCCAAATGCCCGCTTTGTTCAAGAAAAATGCACACCAAAATCGTCAACTAACCAAATTCTGCCTTTTGACCATCATCTTCAGAAAATACATGCCTAAGTCAGTATAATGCACACCAATAGCACATAATTGATTGCTTTGTGCTCAAATTTGACACCTGGATTCCTTGGACCATGATACACACCCTTGTACATAAGGTTTCCTCATCTATAGTTTTATTAGGTGGCTTAAGGTCTAGAAAGATAATCTTTTTATGCATGCAACCATGTCTTCAAGCATCATAGATTCAATCTGACATTGGCTTCAATCATGCTACATTTATGGTTACCCTTTAACCAACACTATCACCTTCTTAGCTTCTTTATGCTTTCGCAATTCCTCACAAGTGTGCAACTTCCTCCAATCAATAAGAATGACAAGTCTGACATTCATGTTGCCATCAATGACAACACACAATCAATAATGTCAAGCTTGATGTATAACATGTTAAATTTGTCTTCCAAGGAAAGGGGATTATCTTGGGTTGATTTCTTTGGGAAAAGTACTAAAATTATCTTAAAAATTAGAACCATGATGTCTCATGTTTTCTCACACTTGCTTAATGATTAAGCAACCTTTGAATTTTGAAAGTAAACATGCCTTTTTCTAATTTGGGTCTTCATAATCATATTTGAATCTTGCAAACATGATTACCACTCATTTTCAATGCTTAATTTTTCTTCTCTTTTGCAGACATGACAGACAGGCATGTCAAAGTAGTTGTAAGGTTGAAGTCTCTGGAAGAAATGGATGCACCATTGATTAGCTTTCTACATATTCCATCGCTTGTTTAGGAGCATCGTTCTAATAAGCAGTGTAATCTACATATATTGAATGAACGATAATAGGTATGTGGAATGTTGTCTATAGTTTTCTTCATTTGTGTCTTGCATAGGCTAGGATTTCAGAACTAACCTATTTTGGCATTTCCCTTTTGCTCAAGTTTTTTGGAATTATTCTTTACATTTAATTCAGTGTGACTTTCAATATACATGCATCACTTTTGAGAAAGTTTGGCTTTGTTGGGATTCTATAGCTTTTAATAATTTTCCCATTTTTAAAGCTTGGCAGATTTGGAAGGGAAGAAACAAATGAATTTTTGAAGATAAAATATTTTTAGTAGATTACCTTGTTGTTATATTTGTTTCTTTCTATAAGGAATATGGGCCTATGAGTCATAGTGCTACGTAGAAAGAGGAATGTATAGTTTCCATAATTTAATGCTTCCTTTCGTATTGGTTATTTTGATGGTGCAAGTGTGGAGAACTCCTGTGGTTGTAGTTTTTTACTTAAACTTAGCTTATACACATTTATTTACATGCTAGTATGGTGGGGGCAATGGGAATAATATAAGAGCAAAGTTGTTGGCATGTTGGGTTTGTTATATTTTTTCTTGTGTTCAAGGTTTTGCAGATATTTACATTTGTGGGGATTCCAAATGTTTTGTGGATTGGATTTTGGATCATTCACACCTACATGTGGTAGATATTTCATAGTGGATGCAGACTGTTAAAATACTAAGGGAATCTTTCATATCTTTCTCTTTTCATCATGTGTTTCAGAATTTCAACTGGCTAGCAGACAACTTATCTAAGAAGGCAGTTGATGAGGATTTGGGTGTCCTCAAGTTTGAACAATTTCAAGGTAGATATTTACTGATAAATGGGAAACTGAATCTCTTTTGAGGTGTCATACTTCAGTTATATTTTGGCCTATTTCTATATATGTTATATGTTTTAGACTTTTGTTATATTTGGATGTTTTGTGAGCTTTATTTTCAGCTCATTTTTACCATGTTTTGTTACATTTTTATATTTTTGTCATTTGACTATGATGGGGACATTATGAGACTATGATATAAATTTTGAATTTATCTTACAAGATGCAAGTTTCTACATTTAATATAAACTGAATTTTCCTTTTGGAAAACCAACTATGTTGTGATTTTTACATTACCTCCTCTATTTTTTACATTAATTAGAAAGCACAAAAAGTTCCAAACTTTGTTGAACAATCATGACAATAAGATTACCTTGTAGTCCTTAAATGAAAAAAATATGTAGAATTGGACTGAAATCCATTGCAATGAAAAGTTGAATATATGATTACGATTCATCAATCACTATAATAAAACAATAAGTGAAACCATTGCACTGATTGTTTTATTAATATTGATCAATGAATCAAAATCATATATTATTTTTCATTGCAATGGATTGCAATCAAATTCTTAATAATTTTTCATTGAAAGGACTACAAGACAAGCTCATCGACATGATTGTTCAACAAAACCACCCACAACCATTTTTTTAAATAGTACAAACTGTCGTCAAATATCTGATGAGCACCTTCAATGGATTCAAATCACCCTCATCGTATATATGACTCTACCTCCGATGATAAACCTCGTTGTATGAATAGAGTTCTCACCGGATATTCTATAGAAAACCGACAAAAATATGGATTTAAACACGATGAAACTCTAGCGTTAACTACAACGATGTATCGTCGAGAATATCCAACATATATGTGTCAATTTTCACAAAGGTTTTAGTGCTATTATGGTCATCATTTAAATGGCGTTGATCTATAGGATATCCAACAGATATAGGTTCGTCAGATATACCGACCAAATTCCATCAACGACCAAATAATCCTGAGTTCACCAGAGAGTGGACGAAATTGTGTCCAACAGTTGATGAACCATCATCAGGATTTGGGTCCAAATGTTGTAGTGCATCATTCATGCTTAGAATTGTTTTAGCTACTACTCCAAATTGTCAAGGTATATGCTTCTTCCTTATCCAATTCACCGAGTTCCATTTATTTCCTCCCAATTTTTCATTTAAATATTATTATTATTGTTTTCCCTTCTAAAGGTGGGTAATTAGATTCTTAACTAATTCAATCATGGGGTTTATCGATGTAATCAAACTTAGCTTGAATATAGCAGAACTTGTTTATCAGAGAGTAAGGAATCAACATCCTCACTTTGTGCCATGAATCCTTAATCATGAATTGCGGTCTCTGTGTCCTGGTCTCCATGGCATAATTATACCATCACATGTTTATATAGAGAGACTCCACACCTATTTCAAGATATGATTGAGATCCTACACCAATATGTTGGAGAGTTGGAAATGTCCTTTCCCCAAGGCCTACACACAACACAACTCGTATATTAAGAGCATTAATCAAAAATTAAAAAATGAATTTAACTTAATCACATTTTCCTCAAATGTATACATGACCTCCACAATTATTTCCAATCTAAGCATCCTTGTTGGTAAGTAACTAGATTTCCTGCAAATATAGCTTATTACAAGGTTAAGAATATATGATCATATACATAATGTTTCAACAATTATATTTTGATTACCAATTTATCTATTCTACATAGCCAAGACTATCCATATGTCATAATCCATGTCATTAACCAGATGTAGACAAAGAACATACATTTCTCATGTACTTGATAAAAATCAATTTAGTACACACTTTCAGGTATATAAGCACACACAAGGAGATATATAATCCTCATATACATAAGCACTCATGATTCATATGAGCTAAACTTGGTCCACAACACATACATCCATAAACGTAGGTAAAAATATATATATAAACATATGCATAATATAGCTGATAATATGTCTATCGTCATATATCATCACACATCAAAATGACTAGAAGGTCCATGCCTTCATATGTATAACAAAAATTCATGCAAAAAGGAATTACATCTAAACCATGGAAAGGAGGATGGACCAAGAAGACTATAAGCAGACATGGGAAAGAGAAGCAGTCAGATAGAGGAAAGGCACGCTAGTAGAAGAAAGTGAAATTGAAAAAGAGAAAAGGGAGGCCCTTAAAGCTAAACTAATCTCCCTCATAGCCCAATTGGAATTCTTCCATATCGAAATTAGAATCTTAGAGTTGGGGGGTGTTTGTGTATAACTGAGATATGTAGGTGCCACATACACAATTCATGATATGGGTCTCACCAAGAACATACTGGTAATGAAAGCAACAAAGGAGGAAGCACATGCACCACAAGATTTCCAGGAAGAAATAGGTTTTTGATCTTTTCTAGTAAAATTTAGAACATAGAAGGTAGTAGTGACCAACAATCTCGGTCTTTATTAGATACGTAGTCATAAAAAAGAGTAGATCTTAGAATCAAACAAATTTATATTTTGATTTATGGTAGTTTTAGAGACAATGGGGTGTTTTTGCAAGCTCCTTGCTTAAGAAAGAACATTTTGGACCTAGGTCGAGGGTCTCTTTTTGTAACTCTACTGCTATGGGTTTCCATGAAGTCCTTTTATTATAAATAATATCCATTTGTTATTTAAAAAAAACCTCCAAAAATGAAGAGGGGTGGTCCAAAATGGATCTACATAAGTACCATGTGAATATATTTATTCTATATATATGAGTGTTATTAGAATTTTAGGTAATGGTTTTTATTTTGATAAAGAGGAGCTGCGTTCGAAGGTTTGAGAACTCGACGTTTCGATCCCTACTCTGGGATCATCATCAGGAGACAGTTAGAAGCGTGAGGAAGAGTGTAACTTGCCCGAGTAGTTTAAATATGAATCATTTAGGGTTTAAGGTAAGAAATGTATTAGAAGGGTCGGCTTAGTAAAACATAAGAATTTTTAATTTTGTTTTTTTTTTAAATATTTTACAAAATTATGGATTTGAAAGATTAGGGTTAATTTAAATTTATTATTAAAACAATTTAAACCTACAAGATTTTCTAAGGTAAGTTAATTAAAAACTATTAATATAATTTTTTATGTTTTGATTTAAATTTTTCCTTTAAAAGTTTTTAAAAAAATTTTATAAAAATCATTTGGAAATGTTAATTTTATTTAAATTAGAGGTTTTTTTTTTTTTTCTTTTAAAAATTTCAATTTTAAATTTTTATAAATAACTTTGTTAATTTTAATAATTACAACTTTTTTAAAAAAATTTCAAAGTTTTTTATAAATTTAATTTAAGTAATTTCAAAGAATTAATATAATTATTTAAATTTTTAATTAACCTAAACCTAAGACCTAGAGAAATTAGATNAAAATTTTTTATAAAAATCATTTAGAAATGTTAATTTTATTTAAATTAGAGGTTTTTTTTAAAAAAAATTTCAATTTTAAATTTTTATAAATAACTTTGTTAATTTTAATAATTACAACTTTTAAAAAAAAAAATTCAAAGTTTTTTATAAATTTAATTTAAGTAATTTCAAAGAATTAATATAATTATTTAAATTTTTAATTAACCTAAACCTAAGACCTAGAGAAATTAGATAGGACCTAGAATTTAAGTTATTAAAACATTAGATTAAAATTTTTTAGGTTTTGTTTTAAAATTTTCTTTTAAAAGTTTTAAAAATCTTTACAATTGTTAATTATATTTTAGTTAGAAGTTTTTTAAAAAATTTTGAATTTAGATTTTTAAAACTTTAATTTTATAACTTGTTAATTTTAATAAATAAAAGTTTTTAAGTTTTTATATATAAATTAATTTTTAATTTAATTTTTAAAAGTTTTATTAATTTTGTAATTAATTTTATTTTAACCTGAACCTAAAGACTCGAGCANAAAATATTTACAATTGTTAATTATATTTTAGTTAGAAGTTTTTTAAAAAATTTTGAATTTAGATTTTTAAAACTTTAATTTTATAACTTGTTAATTTTAATAAATACAAGTTTTTAAGTTTTTATATATAAATTAATTTTTAATTTAATTTTTAAAAGTTTTATTAATTTTGTAATTAATTTTATTTTAACCTGAACCTAAAGACTCGAGCAATTCGACAAAACCTAGAAGGAGGAGGGTGAAGGTTTTCAAGGTCCAAAAAGGGGCTTAGGGGAAGGTGAGGTAGGAAAACCAAAACCTAAGAATTGGTTTGAAGGCGTTTAATGGTTTGTAAGGAGCAAAGGAGAGGTTTCCAAGAATAACTGATTCTAGCACCATCATCTCGATTAAGGCAGTACTCATTAAGGTTGATCTCAATTTTCTCTCTTATTTTTCTTTTGGTTAAGTTGTCCTCTCTCGCGATAACTTTTGCATCTTCAAGACAAATGTGGTGTTTAGTAAGGTGTGCATGCTCTGCGAGGGCGGATTTCTTATGTCTATCGTGTCTGAGGTCTACGCTATGTTCTTTGAATCTGGTCTCCATGGATCGTCCGGTTTCACCAATATATAACAAGCCACATGAACATGGAATGGAATAGACCCCTTTGTAGGCTCTTGGATCAATTGGATCTTTGAGGGAGTCAACAAATTTCCTAATGGTGTTGGGAGGGGTGAATAGAACCTGGATTTTATGTCTTCTTAGGGTTTTGGCGAGTCTATCTGTGGTACCCTTAATGTAGGGAAGGGAGACCTTGTTCAACATGGGGTCGTCAATATTGTCAAAAGTCTTCTTCTTTCTAGGTTTCTTAGAGGAGGAAACTATCTTCCTAAATTGTCCTATACTATAACCGTTATCCTTAAAGACTTCAGCTAGATTTTATGTCTNGGTTGTTAAACTTAGGTCATAAACTTTTGACACGCTTTCAAGGCCCTAAACAATGTTTTTTGGCCCTGCAACGACTTCAACTTACCATATAGATTCTTAAATATTGACAATGTTTATTGTTTTCATTGTGACCTTTCAAATGAAATATTGTGCACCAAGCTTGGATTTCATATTACAAAGTTTAGCTCCCAATAAGGAAGCAGTCCAAATGTTCTCTACATGTCTAAGTGACAACCATGTCAACTCACCATGATTTGAATATGGGAAATTAATGATGTGGGGGAATCCGTTAGATAATCCTAGAAGTGTCATGGAGGTTCTAAGAGGGTTTCAAACACCTAAACCTAATCTTAACACTAATTTAAGCTATCAAAAACCTAGCAAAAGGAGGGAAGAGGGTTCACTTTTTCAATAACTGTCGATTGTTCGAATTGATGAGCATGAATATAGAGGAGCTACTAATAAAGTAGAAATACATAAACATATTGTAGATGATTTTATAAGAAAATAAGGTATCGTAGCCTTACAATAAGATCATAAATCTTTGTATCATGTGTTGTAATATCCATAATATAAGAAGACAAAATGAACAGTCTTTCATTGAATGCTAGTTTTCAAGTATGGGTTTCTAGGGTGAATATGCGGTTTCCATTGTGTGTGTCTGCCTCTTGTAGTCCATTTCATATGTTGCAGTAGTTAAAAAATATAAATCGTGCATTATAATTTAAGCTAAAGTGTTAAAATATACAAAAATAATAATGGCACAATCGAGCATAGGCTCACTATAGTTGCTTTAATTTTAGACTTTTTTCCTCATAAAAAATTCTTAGTTTCAAATTATGTTAATCTAAAACCACCTTTTTCATAATTTCCAAGAAACATTTAGCCTATCAATTTCTTCCTGTTTGAAGGCATTATAATAATGCTTTAAACAAAAAAATATTCTTGCAGTCCTTGAAACAAAAGAGAGACAAAATAAGAATAAAAAACTTCAGAAATCCAAACAAACTTATTGATTATTGTAGTATGCTTCCACTATTGACTATAACAAAGATGTTTCTCATGTGGATATTTCCTTAAACTATTATATGATATGTAAGAAATAGAAGCAACTGATTTAGTAACCTTACAAAATTAGGTAGGTTGGGGTCTTCGATTGAATCCCGCCATAATGTCTCCATTCATCTCCCATCTATGTCAAGTTCTAGGTTCCAACTTTAAGCCGTCCTTTGAAATTCCATTTGCAATATAATTTATTTCTCTGAATATATGATTCAATGAGATCTCCTCATATCCCCTTAGCATTGGCAGAATATCTTCATAAAGATCTCAGAGATGAATGTTCCTAGGGGGGTGATTCTAATGAAACTATTCTACGGCCAATTTTGAATCACCCAAAATATAAAGTTTATGTATACCGCTAGATATAGAAATGATCATCAAGATATTTAGGACCATCATCTCTACCCTATTTTTTGTGCTCTATCCAATGGTTGCTTGAAACTTTGTCCAGTGACTATCATCATGGAAAATCATCCCTCCCATTCCCCCCATGGCTAGAGTGCCCTATGAGGATACATCAAAATAGCCCCATCCTCTAGTCCTATCTATGAATTTAGGTACGATGATTATGATCTTTACACATTCATCATTTTAAGGAAAATGGTTCAGAAAATCAATGTTGTTGGTAGCACAGAATCTGGGCTCAAAGGAAGAATCATCAAAAAATGTTTTATTCCTAAAAATCAATAATACCCAAATTATAATAAGAGGAAGTGCCAAGCTATATTTATAAGCATTCTTTTGGCTCTAAGCTCGAATTTCCCCTTCTATATACTTCCCATACCAAATATAATCAACCCTAGAAATCTACAAAGTTATAGCTCACACCTCCTTAATATAATTGCATGAGATGAAGATATGATTGATACTCTCTCCCATCATACCACATAGTGGGAATTTGTTGGGCCCTTCCCAGAAATTTCTTTACAGATTATCCCAGATAAGAACTTTATTGAATATATCCAACTAGAAAAATCACTTTGTCTTGAGTGGGAAATTAAACTTCCATAGTGCTTTGTGACACCATAAAGGCTCACTGAAATCCTCATCCTCTCGGTTAACTTTGTGTCCCAATCGAGGAGAGTATAACCCACCAAATTCATTCCTCGAACATAGAAGAGAATCCTCATTTTATATTAATATGATACGACTCTTTCACAAAGATTTGATGGATGTTGGACACCACTCCCTTTCCTCTCCTTCAAAACCAAAAGCCTCTGCTAGACGCATTCATGTTTCATGATAGTAGTGAATATTTCATATCCTATCTAATCCAAATGAACAATGCCTTGATTCCGAATGGTATTGATCATATGTACTAGTAACCTATGAGATCCATCGTTTCCTAGACATGGGTCCTAACCAATTCTTAGCTTTCTTCCATTTCCCACTCTACACACTAATAAATATGCTATCACATCAAGGCAAGTATCATATCCTTCTAGATGATAAATACATTTCTTATGGATTTGTTTCTTTGCATAAATTATTCTTCAATAGATAATGGAGAGATGTACTTCTAGAGAACAACCTTGACCCATAAACCATTCCCTTGCAAAATTATCCATACACCTTTGGTTGTCAAGGCCTTACCAAAACTAGGAGTATGCTTTATGCCCCATCCCCCAAATTTTGTTGGGATTTCCAATATCCTCCAAGCTACCCAATGATATGAGTGACCTTCATCATTCCCTTTCCACGGAAAAGTGTAACTCGTCCTTCTAATATGTTGAAGAATTCATTTAGGCACAAAAGCCACTGTTATCCAATACACATGGATTGTTATAATATAAGAATATGTGAATAACATATAACAATACATAACATGAAAATAATAACTAGCCTAGCCTCCTATCCATACAAAAACAAATAATCAAATAGAAGGAACAAGGAGAAAAGAGAAAAAGAGAACACCAGATATGCATGTAATGACCCCATCCCTCAATCCCACCAGCAAGAGGGGACATTAACTAAATCGACGGATCTAAATTTTTCCCCATAACCATAATTACAAATTTTTAACATCTAAAATGCAGGTGCATATATGTAAATAAAAACACACATTGAAAATAATCTCAATACACACACACACAACATGCAATTACAAACATAATTATCACATGCATATAAATAAATATCATTGCACATCCTATACAACCATAATACTTATCTCTAACAAAGAATATCCAAGCAATTAGTTGTGTAAGAGAGATTTTCCACCCAACCGTAGGCATTATGTCTAGCATATACTATTTATGTTGAGAGGACACCCTCAAGATGGGCTATGAGGTCACTAGGATGAAGGAAATGCCTACATGCTTATCTTTCTCATCCCATAACCTTTTTTTCTCTCTATGCTTAGCCAAAAAATCATCCATAGATCTATAGGGATCTCACTAAGCCATCACAGCCATGGAACTCCTTCCAACTTCCCCAAACAACACAAGGAAGGAATTTCCCTTCACTAATCCATAGTTTCCTTGGGAAATCTAACCCTTATAGTGATTATTGCTATGTGTAGTAAGATTCCAACTTGATCTATGCTATTGGAGAACCTCTTGCAACATTATATCATGGCTTCTCAAGCATCCAAAGGTAGAAGAACTCAATGGGTAAAGGTTCCTAGCTCTCCCAACCTCTATCCTCACCTACAACCATCTATTTTCCCTTCAAATATGCAACTCTATATCCAATTTTGAATTTATGTGTTAAACACAATATGGCAATGGTCATGAACCACCATAGGAAAATCTACGTAGAGTGTAAATTTGCATGAGAGAGTGATCAAAAGAGTGTTGAATCCAAGGGATATGAGATGATGTTGAAAAGACAACTGACATAGCTTCTGACCATGGAAGAAAATGACTACTAACAACTAACATAACTGTCACAACCCCCCATGCCTTAATAGTTGCATGAAGTGACTTCCCCCACCAACCTCACATATGCATTCAATGATTGGGTTTAATATCCAAGATATTGTAATGGGCTTGTTTAAAGCAAATGGAAAAATTTTGGATGAGTTCTAAGGCTGACACTCGGAAACATACGATTAAGTTTTCGATAGTCCCCCATTTCCTCTTCCCCTTTGGCGGAATCATAGCTGCTCTAGTGCTCTTTACACAACCATATTTGACCATTTTATTATTTTCCAACATGATATTTACATATTTTTCGAATTGGCATGATAACCCAACCATATGGTCTAAATAAAATATACACATCATACATTCCTAGCCATTCATTAGTCGCTCCTTGGCCTTAAGCTCCACACTAAGAATCCATACTAGCATATTTACATCATTTACATAATTCTGATTAAATACATTCCAAGTAAAAAAATGTGGGTATTATAATCCCCTCCCCCTTGGAATAACACCATCCTTGGTGTTTTCTCAAAATCAGAACAAAAATGGGTATCATGGCATCCTCCAACTCCCACATAGTCTCAACATGACCGAAGTGCTTCCACTACACCTTTACTGTCCGATGGCTCAGTTTCGAAGCAATTTACCTTCCTGTCTAGGATGCATAGTGGCTCAGTTTGGAACTCTCCCTCAAGTTCCACCTGAATCACATCCCAATCAATCACGCAGTTAGGATCGTGCACATATTTCGTAAGAAAGGAAACATGAAAACCATTATGAGCTCTAGTTCTAATAGGAAATGCAATGCTATATGCAATTGGACCTATTTTTTCAAGCACTTCAAATGACCCACGATATCTTGGGGACATCTTGGCACAACTTCCAAGCTTCAAGGAACTCTTCCTTTTTCTCACTCTAAGGTAAACATGGTCACCAACACTAAATTCCCTATGCACTATGTTCTTAATTGCATAGCTCTTCTGTCTATCTTGGGATGCCTTTAGATTTTGCCTAATTTGGAAACATCATGTTCCATTTCTTTAAGTAACTCTGGCCTAAGTACAATTTTGTTTACTGGATTATCCCATGCCACTACAATCCTGCACTTTTTGTCATATAAAAACTCAAACAGACTCATTCCCAATGAAGCATGTTGCCCATTGTTATATGCAAACACTACCAAGTGTAGATAATCTTCCCACTTGGATTGTTTGTCTATCACATACATGTGAATCATGTCTTCAAGAACCTCGTTTACTTTTCTATTTGTCCGTATTTTTGTGGATGATAGGTAGTGCTAAAGTTTTGTTGTGTACCAAAGTATGCAAAAATAATTTTCTAGAAGTTTGAAAGAAAATTGGTATCCATGTTTGAAATTATTGCCTTTGGAAACACATGCAATCTAAAAATTTCCTTCATAAAAATATTTGCAATGGAATATGTTTTATGTGGGTTTAACTAGTATAAATTGTGCTACCTTTGGCAATTTATCCACCACAACCATGATGGAATCATGATGTCTCATATTCATTGGCAAACCTCTAATAAAATCCATGGAAATTACTCCATGTATCCATTCCAGAATTTGGCAAAGGATGCAGCAAACATGTTGGGTGTTGATGATCAACTTTCACTTGTTGACATTTCATACACTTAGAAATATACTCAGCAATATCCTTCTTCATCCCTGGCCATAAATATTGTTTCATGGTTGTAGAAATTGTTTTTTGGTATCCTGAGTGACCAAAATATGGCATTTTATGGATTTCACCCATAACAATTCTCCTCAAGTGTGCTACATTTGGAATATAAATTCTATTTTTATAAATAAGAATTCCAAATTATAACCATCATACCTTTTTCCAAAATTTGTTGTTGTAATTTATCTTTTATTTGCACACATAGTTCATCTTCAACAAGAGAATTACTAATATGTTGCCTTAAATTTGATTAGCAAGTAATAATGGATGCCACGTGCATTTCATGCATCTTGCTATTGAGTGCATCAACCACTTTATTTTATTTTCCTTTTATGTATTTGATTTCAAAATCAGATTCACATAAAAATTATAGTGCATCTAGCTTTCCTAGCATTTAATGTTGGCCGCTCAAATAAATATTTTAGACCATGGTGGTCTCTCCTTAGCTCAAATTTTCTACCCATTAAATAGTGACTCCACATTTTTAAAGTGTGCATTATGTATGCAATTTCCATATCATGGTGGCATAATTATTTTCATGCTCTTTCAATTTTCTACACTCATAACACATCACCTTTTTTTTTCTTGCATAAGAACTCCTCTTGGTCCTTGTTTACATGCATTTATACACAATACAAAGTCTTTTTCTGGGTCTACAATTTTCAGAATTGGAGCACTTGAGAGAAGCTTCTTCAACAATTGGAAGCTTTCTTCACATTTTTGTGTCCACTCAAATTATGTTCCCTTCTTTTGCAAAGAATTGATTGGGTGTGCAACCTTGGAGAATCCTTAAATGAACCTTCTGTAATAACAAGCAAGACCCATAAAATATCTCACATATGATACATTATAACACCCCAGTTAAAACCCTAGTTGATAAATGTAAATTATGTAAATGAGTATGAGTGTTGCGTGGTAGAACTCATTGTAAAATTATGAATGTTAATATACAAATCCAACTAGTCATGGCTGAAGCTAGAACATTGGAAGATCAGGGACTCGTGTGTTCACCAAAGATAGTGAGAGGGGGGAGTTGTAAATAATCTGTTAAGCAAATTTATTAATATTGTTTAGACCTACTGACTTGGGAGAAATCCTACTATGTGTCTGAAGTGACCAATTACCTACCTTCTTAATTGTTTTCCCCAATAATTGAATGCATGAGGAACGTTGATGGAAAAGGCTAGCCCATATAATTAAGGTAGCATGGGTCGACTGCACTTGGAGGGGACGCTTCAGCTACAAATTGTCCTTACCCAACTCTTCCTCCCTTACTCTGCAAATGTAATGTGAGATTTAGTCAAGCACACACTCTGAGGAAGTAACAGGGGGAGTGTGATTACCTCTCAGAGGGGGGACAAAGGAAGGGGGAGGCGACATGCAAGAAGGGAGAAATGCGAAGAGGAGAATGATACTATAAGGAGAGAAATTGATTGCAGCATAAGATGCTAAAGTAGTTATTCACTTGTCAATAAGGGATTCCTTGGTTGGACATAGACCACATCTAGAAATAGAAGCTAATCCTTCCCTTCGATGAGTGTGTCATGGTAGTTGGGCTGGTGTGAAGTTAGAGCGCCCAAACCATAACTACAACAAAGTTGTGGTTTGTGAACTTGTTTATAGTTTCCCTGGTAACTCCAATGAAATGGAAAATGAGCATGAAATTGACTTGGTGGAATTATAAGCACAGAGAACAATGACGTTTATCATTGTTGTGCTAGTAGAACAAAGGTAAGGAAATGAATTGCACAGATTGACATGGATTTGGTTGAAATCCAATAAATCCAGATTGTCATGTGTGTAATCCTATGAACTCAAAACCATGAGAGATGTATAGAGGTGGGCACATGAGTCTCAGCTCGGGAGTGGTTTTCTGCTGAATTATTTATGACCAGAAATACCTAGGGTTGGGTGGAGAGTGGCTTCCATGAAGCCAGTTGCCAACAAATTATTTGAGATAAGTGATGAATCTTAACACTATTATGAATGAGCAAATTTGTATATGTCTTGTTTTGACTAAGAATTATGTGAATGTTCTCCATGTGTGTATGCATATTTAGTTCATGCCTAGTAGATGGACCATTGTAGGAATTAGAATAAGGAATGGCTCCTATATCTTGTTCGGGATGTATGTTAACCATGAAGTTTAATGATATACCCTAGTTGGACTTTGGCGAGAAATCCAATAGGTTCCAAAGGTTTTTGTTTGTTTCCTATATGAATGAAGTTAAATGAGTTGTTTTTGTTTTATATGAATAAATGTAACCTTATATGGACATTGGAAGCTAATCCAATAGGTTCCATAGGGTGTGATTCATTTTCTGCATGAAGCACTAAGTGTAAAGGTTTATGTTAAAGTGATGGTTATATGACTGGTTGGGGATTTTGATGTTTGGAGAGGTTATCTATGTTTATCAGCCTTTATATAAATTTGATTCAATACTGTTAAGCCTTACCGGGATTCCTTGGATATGTTTCCAAACTTGTGAATGAAACCCTTGCTTGAATGGAATTGGCTTGATGCTTGGGGAAAACTTGTAATTGCTTATTAAACCCTCAACAATTTTTTCCTTGGTTTTCTTTTGGATACGCTTATATTTTGTGTTAGTTCGTGAGCTTGATACATGTTAGTGGGTAGGAATTTCAGAGCCAAGTCATGATAGAAATCCTTAGCCCACATAGCTATTTCTTTCCCTTAGTCATTTTATTGAAAAATGGTTATGTGTTGGTCTATAAAATAGGAGTAATTGGGAACATTGATTACCGTGCCGACGAGTAATCACAATAGTTGATTATAGTGCAAGTGAGTAGGTACTGAATCCCTACTTTTGACGTATTGATGGTGAGAATCGGGAGTCAGAATTGGTTTTGTAATGTTTGTATGTTGGTGTTGACTCTCGAATTCTAACATGCCGATGATGGGAATCAAAATTCAAGAGGGGTCAGTTATGTCTTGTGTGGTGATTCCGAATTTTGACCTCCAATGTGCCAACAATGGGAATTATAAGACAGAGGTGGCCATTGGGTTTGTCTACCCATGTCGAATTATGAATTCCCATGCGTTGAAGTCAAAGTCGACAAGTTGGGGAGTCATTTGGTTGTTTTGTTTGGTTAGGTCAACTCCCAACTTCCAATATTAGAATCAGCATGGAGAAGTTAGGACCGACATGTTTTGAGTCTTGAGATGACAGGTTTTTCTCACTCTCAACTTTCGATATAGGGATCAACTTAGTAAAGTTGAAATCGACGTTTTGATTCCGGAAGGAAGGATTAAACAGTCAGATGTTTGTTAGTCATTATTTATCGATCGATTAATATATTTTCTTTTTTTACCGGTGTCAAGGTTTTTAATCCCTTAAATGTTTATGCCTTCATTGTTTGAATTGTTACAACTTGTCGTAATTGTTTAATGGTTTAAATTAAATTTCCTTGTAATTGCAAAGATTTGTTTAGGGATGAGTGTGTGTGTTTTAGCTACAAATTTAGATCTGAGTGGCTTTTTAACATCCAGGTACATTACATACATTCTTTGGAGTTGGCCAATTCATAATGGCTTCAATATTTTCCAGATCAACTAATATTCCTTCCTCTGAAATAATGTGACCCAAATAATGAATTTTATTTTTGTGAAAGTCAAATTTGCTTAGTCATGCATACAAATTATGCTTCCTTAGAAATTGCAAAGCCATTCTCAAATGTTCTTCATGCCCTTTTTCATTTTTAGAGTAAATAAGAATCTCATATAGAAAAACAAGAACAAACTTGTCCAAATACCTATTGAAAACACTATTCATGAGACACGTTGTTAGTTTTTCTAATCTAAATAACTTGATTAGGATGTTTATCTGAAAGAATAACAAGCACACCAAGATACACAAGATAGAGAAGATACACAAGACACAAATACTTTCACAGGGGAAACCATAAAGGAGAAAACCCTACAAACTTCCTCATAATAGTTATGTCACTAACACAATATCACAAGATGGAAAAACCTAATAAGAAGTTTTTTGCAGCTATCTCTCTCTCTCTCTCTCCTCATGTGAACTTGAGTGAGTGTGAGTGTATATAAATGAGGGAGGGTTCCTCCTTATTTATACCCTTCAAGTGACTGACCTCCCATCATGATTGGGATGACCTCTAACACTAACAAGGAAGACTTCTCATAGACCAACTCTGAAAGTACATTACATAATATTATACCGAGGACTATTGCCCCGACTTACAATGGAGGTTGTACCTCAAGGACCATGTACAATAATGACATCTCAAAAGGAGGGAAACACATCTCCAACAAGGGTACAACAACATACAATGATAATATACATAAGAATATCTTATAAAGTTACAAATACAACAAACCTCCCTCTTAACTAGGAAGGATTATCTCTCTCACCACGGTCATCAACATATCTAGTCAAGTCATCATCAGAGCTGCTACCATAATCCTCATCTTGTCGATCCTTGAATAATACTATCTGTCATCGAAAGTTTCTAAATAGCCATCCTAGTCCTCATCCAGGTCTTCATCATATCCATGAGCAAGCCATCACGTAGGTACATCCTAGGATCATTCATTATATTTCCCATGCAATCACCTACATATCCTATCGTCATCTTGTCATATCTAGATCATCTCATCATCCTACACAAAACACAGAAAGCAAATAGAGTACATAGAGCACAACCCAAACGAAAACTACTTGTGTTCCACCAACATAGGAGCATGTCAGGAGCTTTCTCGTCACCAAGACAAACTGAATCTTCCATTATGTGAGAATCGCTTAGGAGCACACCAAGTGCATTACATATCTCTACATTCAACCTATGTTTTACCAACATAGGAGCATGCCAGGATCTTTCACATCACCAAGACAACCTGCATCTACCACTATGTGAGAACTGCCCAGGTGCACACCAAGTGCCTTGTGACCTCCTCATCTCCAACATGGGAACACACACGTATAACGACTGATTATGACCAAACAACCTGCATACCTTGCCAGGATATTTTCCATTCTAGGTCAACCTCAAGGACTTATTACATCCGAACAACCTGCATCTAGGATATTTTATACTTCAAATCACCTTCCATGACTTATTACGTCCGAACAACTTGTGTACAACGACGGGATCTTTTATACTCCAGGAAAACCCACATGACTCACTACATTCAAACAACCTGCATTCTACACCAATATATTTTACACTTCAGATAACCTGTACCAGGACTGATTACGTCCGAGCAACATGCGTACTATGCTAAGATCTTTTTCGCTCAAGGACAAACCACGTGATTGATTACGTCTGAGCAACATGCATCCTACGCTAGGATATTTTTTGTTGAAGGACAACCTGTCTCTTTCCAATGTGAGATATCATGAATATGTGTCTTTTGGTCTCTCGTCATATCTAGCATAGGAGCACGCCAATATCTTTTACATTTCTAAACAACTTGTAGCTCTGACTATGCTAGAACTCATTACTCCCTCTCTCGAGGGGCCTTGTTCTGGATCACACCAAGTATTTCTCTGAAGTACTTGAACTTCACTCTGGCTAGAGGCTTGGAAAATACATCGGCTATTTGTTCGTTTGTTTCCACATACTAGAGCTTCATTTATCTTCTATGCACCATATCCCTGATATAGTGGAACTTGATCTCGATGTGATTCGAATTGTCATGGAACATCAACTTCTCTGACAACTTCATGCAACTCTATTTGTCACAAAAGATACAAGTCACATCTATCTACAGATCAAACAAATCAATTAGTATCTTTTGCAGCCATACTGCCTCACAACTAGTCGAGAAAGCGGAAACATAATCTGCCATGGATGTACTCAGCACCACACAGGACTGCTTCCTGCTAAACCAGGAGATCATACAGGGTATCCCAAACTAAAGCAGCAACCCAAAGTGCTCTTCCTATCATTGGAGTTACATGCCCAATCTGAATCAACATAGCTTTGTAAGTTAATCTTCTGATTTTCATCATACTTGAGCCTATAATCCACTGTACCCTTTAGGTACCTCAATACATGCTTTGCAGCAACCAGGTGAACATGTTTCGGATCCGTCGGGAACATGATCAGGGTGTTCACAGCAAAGCATATGTCTAGTCTCATATTCGTCAGGTACATTAATGTACCAATCATCTGACGATACATCATGACATCAACTGACTCTGATGAAGCATCACACGGAAGCTTCAAGTTTGATGTCATATGTTAGGCCTAGGGATAGTAGGGCATAACTCATGCAGAATTCTACCTAAGTATGGAGAAGAACATAAAGGAGAAGAGGAAGGAGCTACGACTGAGGAAGTAGCATAAAGGAGAAATGGAAGGATGTTGCAACAGAGGAAGTAAAAGAGAAGAAGAAGAATAGGAGAAGGCATTGGAAGAATAAGTTGTGCAAGATAAGTAAGCTGCGACAAAAGGATAGAAGGTGACACAAGATGGTATAACATAATATCAGCATAAACAAGCATGCAAATAGTGTAACGGCTGGAAAACAACAATAAGGCATAATGCTGAGAAATCGATAGGCCTTAACAAGCATGGGTACAACCTCGGCTGGAGGAGACGAAAACCACACACGTCAAGGCATCCTTGTAAGTCAGGCTGATAGTGCCTCCCGTTATGTGTTGCTAGAATAGGAAAGACATCCTGTTGGTTGGATATAGTAAGTCGCTTGAGATAGCGACAGAAGAGGAGTGTGTAATGAGTATGTATAGAGTCTGTATCAAGTCGGTATTAAGTCTATAACAAGCATGTATGGGATCTGTATCGAGTTTTTAATACGGATATAAAAGAAGGAACCCAAGCTTTATATCGGTTAGCTTCTAGCTTCTAGATTGTTGGTTAGACGCTTGGTAAGACGCTTGAGCTAGACTAAAATTAGTTGTTCATGATGAGACATTGACGGACTAATCTCTCAAGCTAGAATCAGTAGACATTGATGGTTGATGGATCTGTATCGCCGAGTGCATCAAAGTGAGGGATCTGCAGTTGAGTGCGGAGACGAGTAGGGGAGGTTGAGTTGATCCAGGATGTGTGCGGATCGCTAGTAGAAGTAGAGTAGAAGGAGAAAAGACAAATATCAGAGAGCATGAGAGGGAGGAAGAGTCCGTAAATATAGAGAACAAGATCTTGAGGAAGGTCTATAGCTTAGTGCACAGATGAAAGGTTCATCTATTTCCTCATGCCAGATGAAGAGCACCTTGTGGTTTTTTCCCGGATGGGTTTCCACGTTATATTATGTGTATATGTGTGAATGTTGAGGTACATTAGATATCTGTTTGTTTATTGTAGTGAATGAATGACTGCATATTTGTTTACCAATGCATAGATGTATGATGGCCACATTGTATTATTGGATATGATTATGTTGCATGCCTATTGTTTATTTACTTAAAGTTGCATAAAGAGAGGTTCGATCACAGCTTAGTTGTTGAAGTACCATGAATACAAGTAATACAACCCCACGGACTTCGTTGGAAGCCTTGGTGCAGAGCCAATGTGCCAAATCACCCTCCCACACAACTGCAGAAACTTGGTTATGGAAGTTACCCATAAAAGAGAGATATCTCAGGTGAGATGGCATCTTTGTCGAAGGTGTTGTTGGTTGAGCTATGCTCTGTCGGGCCGATATCTTGAGCTTTGTTGTGCTGAGCAGAAGGGACTGAACCTGGGTAAGAGTCTCTGGGAACAGGGATAGAGATATGAAAAATCCAACAAATGGTTCTGTTGTCGGGAACTTGAATTGTTGTGGTGAGGGATATGTTGTGGAAACCCACAAACTAGAGATCCAAGGCTGGGTGGAATCCAAAGAGTTAGAGTTTGCACTAAAATAAAGTGAAGGATCTCGTTGGAACCCAACAGAGTGGTTGGGTCGACAAATCTACACAGACATATACGATATTTTCTTTGTTGAGTCTCCTATTGTGTTGCATGACTGGTTATCTAAGTTAGCGACCAAACAAACAAATTTTCAGGGCGAAGAACCAAGGGAGTGGACTCCCCGGATAATTAAACAACTGGAAGAAGTAAGTAACCTTGTATCAAGGGCTATGGATTTTTGGATAGACAATATCCTAGAAGGATATATTACTGAGTACATTGTTGACACAATAACCTCATATAGTGAGGCACAACAAAAAAAATTAAGGGCCACGCAACAAACACCTGTCATCTTTAAAGACGTCGATAAAAATGCTTTTATGTGAAAAAGGAATTCTGTGAATGTAACAATATTGTATAGAAAAGAGTGGTTATGTGTCACTAGAACCCTAGAGTGATATGTTCCTAGGATATAGTGGAACTGAACTAGAGCCAAGCTTTTTAAGAAGTGGAAGAAGATTCAGGTCCAGGAAGTGAAGAAAAACTCTGTTAAGAAGAGGGAGTTTCAGCACAGATTGAGAAGAAGAAGGCTACCAGCTTGCGCCATACTTAGATGAAGGGTCTTGTGTCACGGAAGAAGAATATTAGCCGATCTCGAAAGGAGACGAAGAGTCAGAAGAGTCCACCGAAGCTCCAGAACAAGAGAGTTCGTATAACTCACCTATAGCACCAGAAGTAAGATTGAGATACCTATCTCCAAGTAATTTTGTAAATACGAGTAATACTAACACTGTAAATAGCGGATAAGGAAGTCCGACTAGTCAAATTTTTGTTCCAACTGTACCAACAGCAAATACTATGGCTAGAGATGACATTAAGCTACCAATATTCAATGGAAACGGGTTGGAAGACCCATAAAAACATTGGTTCCTTTGCGAAGCTATATACACTGTACGACAGATCCAAGATGAGAATATCAAGAAAGCACAGATGATCAAGACTCTATGAGGTCATGCGCTTGACTGGTATATGAAAATTTCCATAGTACCAGTAGGAGTTGTCCCGAAAACACTCAATGATATTCGAGTGGGTTTGATAGATGAATTTCTAAAATCCAAATTCTGAATCACAGTGTATCACTAAAATCAAAGAGATTAAGCAGCTACCAATAGAATATGTGTGGGACTTTGACCAAAGATTTAAAACATTGATGGCCAAAGTCAGTTTCCAAATGTCGAATGTGCAACACAAGGAATGGTTTATTGTCACCTTGTTGCCACATATATGAAACCCGTTGATGCAACAGAAACTTGTGTCGTAGGTAGAGGCTCTCGAAATAGCAATGAAATTAGAAGCCTCGTGGTTGGAGACACTGGCTCAAGAATGATGCAAATTCAGTCGCAGTTGGCCAATATTATGGTGCAGCTCCGAGACATTAAAAGAGGAAAGGAAGTTTAAGAATAAATATGGTGTACAAGATGTAGAAGAGATGGACACCATAAAGACAATTTCCAGGCGTTCATGAACTATGCCAGAGCAGGTGCGCCAAACCCATTAAACACCCAAGGAATGACTTGGTGTAGCATATGCCATACTAAGGGCCATAAGTATGAAGAATGTATGTACTTACAGAAGATTGTAAGCACACCAGCTAGTATGTATTGTGAATTTTGTAGATCCGTAGGTCATGATGAAAAAGATTGCAGAGCATTTCAGCTGCTGCAAGAAAAGACGATGGACACCTACTTAATGAAAAATGATGAGCATATGCAAGATGAAGGAGCATAGCATCAATATCAGCCTGCACAATATCAACAACATCAATACCCTCAACCTCAATACCAGCAAAATCAATATTTTCAACAACAACAATACCTTGCACAAGGGGGGGATGGGAATTTTAGAGGTGGGGGACAACAACAAGGAGGAGGAGTTGGTCAAGGAAGAGGCCAAGTCATATGTTATAATTATGGGAAGCCAGGAAATTTTTCCCAAGATTGTCAAAGTCATATGAAAAAATTTACATATTGTAAAGCATTTGATCACACTGTCGAACATTGTCTGCAACTTATTACGAAATGGCAAGCTAGAACTGTCGTAAATCCCAACCCGGTGCAGAATCAAAATCTAAATCCCAATCAGAATATTCAGATGATTTTTGTCGAACCAAGACAACCCCACATTGTTGTAGTTACAAGAGGAGGTGTTACAACGGGAGCAGACCAAAATACACAACAAGGACAACCGAAGGTGAGACCCACGACACAAAATAAAGCTTCGCTAGATGTCCAACACGAGAAAGAAGTCTTCTTGGAGGTGCGACCATAATTTGTTGATACTAATCAATCGTCGACATATGGACAAGTTAAGACTATGCCCAAATGATTTGAACAGCTAATCAGGAAGACACCAATGAAAAAGGTTAGTAATCTTAAAGAATTTTTCAAAAGTTTTTTAGCACTAATCAATGATAAATATGTTGTCGCAGAGCTGATATCACTCATAGAAGAAACCCCAGAAGACCTGTGACCTGAAAAAAGAGTTAAACATATCAGGAAAAAACTGAAGACATGCCAAGAACAGCGAATGACAACAGAGATAGGAGATTATGATATGGATTATATCATATTATATTTGGGCTCGGATGCCAACATATTGACAAGACAAACATGGGAGAGCATGAATAAGTCATGACTGGATAGATCTCCTATTCAACTAAGGCTTACGAACCAGTTGAATGTTCTACCAATTGGTAAACTAACTCAATTGCATGTGGAGGTCGAAGGCTTAAGAACATATGTCGAATTCAAAGTTATTGACATTATTGATGAAACAAATCCATATCCTTCACTTCTAGGAATTTACTAGGCTATGGACAACCAAACCATTATAAACTTCAAGAAAAGTATCTTATCTTTCGAAGATTCTAAAATAAGAGTGGTTGTGCCAATTGATCTTCTCGAGGGACGGAGATATGTTGAGCCTGTACATAGCAAAGGGCAAGACAATTATCTAGATCAGTTGTATAACATCATGTCTTCAAAGGAATACTATATCAATCCAATATCCGATGGAAAGATGAGTTGGCAGAGTGTAAGCTCGTGCACGTCCGACTCAGGTGAGGCCCTCGAAAATTAGCAGAATAGGCTACATGAAGTATCCATGCGAAGATGTGTAAGAATCACAAGAGTTGTCTGAAGGGTGGGAGCCAAAGCAAGTGCACTGCCTACATATGAAGGATTACCTAACCTTGCATCTTTTTTGGTAGAATTTGAAGAAAAAATCACAAAATCACAACGATTGTCCTCTTTGGAATATGTGTTGAAAGCTACGCCCGCTAGATGGTGGGGTACACACAAACAGTCTATATCTGAATGGATACAATGTAGAAGATTAATGGAGATCCAATTTGTGGAAGATATCAGTTTCCCTGATAAAAAATATACAGGACTGACAGGTCCTACCGAACATATTGAGCATTGTCGTAGGAATTGGAAAGAATATCCACGACAAGAATGGGTTCATCGATTCATCCACACTTTTGAAATGGTACCAAGAAGTTGGTACACATAAGTAGAGTTGCAGCGAGGAACTGTTGAATGGGAAATATTAGCTATAAGTTTCGCCCATGCATTTGAGTTCATAAGTGAACACCCAACAGTCGATGTTGCGTTACGGGTAAAAAAGGAGAAGATCTTTGAATAAATCTCGGTTGCAGACATGAATTTCCGTCAATGTAACATGAATATACACAACTGGATGGAGTGATGTAATATCATGGAATATCTAGATGATAGTGACCCATTCTCCATAATCTCCATGTGTTAGAAGGAATGTGTGTAGTGGAAGGAGCTCACACGTGTCAAGATACACATTACCCTACTAGATACGACATAAAAAGAGGGGGGGGAATGACAACGAGATTTTTGGTACCATCGCACTTTATAACAATAACTACCATTTAAAGTGACAAGTCAGTGGTGGAATAATGCAAAAATCCTTGATCAATGATCCCATGGTACGCCCATGCGCCTGAAAGGACAAATTCCTTTCTGATTAATTGATCATGCGTGTGAAGAACGACTAGCATTATTTAAGGTACTCTATCAAGATTCACTACCAAGACTATGTTCCTTGTTTACAAAAGAAGAATGTTACTACTGCTTCCCACCCTGAGCACTGAACTGGTGAGATTTTAGTATGGTCATCTCCATTTCCAGCACAAGAACAGTTGAATCCAAGTTTGTATGACCTACCCCTATTATGGAGGATACTACTGGTTACATCCCACCGCAGACGAGCCCTGCCAATGTACAGACTAATGCAGGAGTACAGCCAAATAATAGTAACTGGGCCAGAAAAGAAAGACCATTCTTGTCAGGGACAAAGCATGGAAAACACACCAGCAACAGAAAAAGAAAGGGAAGAGCACCAACACCTCAATCACCAACCCCACCAGTAGAAGAGTATTTTGAGACAAGAAATTTGATGCCACCCTATATCTCACCCAAACGTGGATATGCACCGAAAGTTACAGTTCTGAAAAGCAAAAAGACCCCACTGATAGTGCCACTAATACCCAAAGTAGTGAAGGTATTGAAAGAAATTTTTCCCAATGTGGAAAAGCTATCTTAATTTGATCATTATATGAAGCCGCAAATAGACCTGGACCGTAGACACTACATGACATTGTGCAGGACACACCTGAGGCCCCCTTAACAATTGTAATGTCCCGGTTTTGACCCCGTTGCATTAGATGTATATGATGTATAAATTGTAAATGATCCTGGTGTGGAGCTAAAGGCCAAGGCCCCACCATTGATCGGTTATGCTATGTTTTGGATTTAAAATTGTCACCAATTGTATATCGGGGCATGCGGCATATATTATATTGCTCATCATGTAAATATGCATCTATAATTAATTAAATGAACCCGACCAGCTACGATCGCAGCAACTAAATCGAATGGGGGCACTATTTTCCCAAGGATGAGGATGTGGAGGGGATTTGTCAACCTTGAACCAAAAAGGGAAAAGCCCATGTGTTCTCTTCCTTTTGTCTCACCCAACCACTGCAATTAATAATTTATGCTGGTAGCTGAGGGAAGTTATGGCAGTTAATTGTTTTGGGAGTGGGGTGGCAGGACTGTCAGTCCATGCCTCCACGCACACTCCACCCATAGTTGACTTCTGAATGGAAAGGAAAAATGCACTCTTCACCCACGCAGACATTCTTCTCCTCTCCACGAGTTGCTGAGCACCCACGCACTGAAAATTCGCGTCCTCCTGGTAGCTGTTCACCTTCACACACTTCCCATTTGGCCGCTCACTGTTTTCACGCACAGGAATTTCCCTGGGTTTTACCCACGTGATTTTCTCCTGCAAATTCGCGTCCTCTCCATTGCTGTGCATTCTCACACAGAGGGATTCCTTCCCATTTTGGTCTTCACGCATAGGATTTTGCTGGATTTTCCCACGCAGCAGTTTTTCCTCTGCGGATTGGTGAATAGTGTGGTCATATCCTGTACTCATGGGACGATTTTAGGTTCTGCATTGTTTCTCATGTTCACCCACAGGCTGGGAGGCTGTAATTTCTTCCCCAACTCGGTCTGTGTATGTTTTCTTGGTGATTTCGTTGCCCAGGACGGGCTGTGTTTTTCCACGTTGTTGGTTGTGTTGGTTGTGGTATTCCTTACATGCTAGGGACTGTTGTAAATTCGCCTGAGAGTCATTTTGGCCACGATAGGGCCAATAATGACTCAGAATTCGCTTTCCCTGTTTAAGCTGTGACAGCTAAATTAATTGCCTGAGTGCAATGGTTGGTCTTCGGACTGTGGGAGGAGCAAGGATGTTGGCTTAGTTTTGCTTGATAAACCTGGTGGCTGGAACCACACAGACAGAGCTAGAGGGCTGGCCTTCTTCTCCATCACCCCTGAATAGCACTAGAAGGGAATGCAGGGCCTGAGGGACTGTGTAGCAGAGAAGGGACTGATTCCTTGTGTTGGGTGTGGATGGGTGTCTTAGAGGTCAGGCTAGTTCTGGTGTAGGTGCCCTTGGCTCTGTAATGAGCTCACCATCTTAGCAATCTGCCTTCTCTAACTCCCTAATGGCCTGATAAACCCAACTGTGTTGGCTTGGCTGTGTTTTGTGTATCCCTGGCTATGTGTAAGCCTGCTTGTTCCCTTATTCCTTGGAGAATCATGCCCAGCTCGGGGGTGGCAGCGCTGCTGAGAGATTAAGGAGCACGCTGGCCTATGGTTGGGTGGAACGTTGCAGGGACGTAGCTGGTTGCGGAAGGAGTTTTTCATAAGATAAGTGATCTGTCCATTTTACTTCTGCAACTGCAATGTCTATTAATGAATATGAAATGAACATGTTGAATGAATGCTGGCTTAAATGTATGATGTTTCCGCTGTGTATGATAGATGATTGCATCTGTGCATGATAAATGTTCATGTGTGTATGTTTAAGCATTTTGTTTATGAATTTTTAAGCTTGTACATGTTCATGGGGTACTCAGCCCGGGTGGTTTAAGCCATGGAGATCACGTCCTATTTGCCGGTCAGAGGCATGGGGACGTGACAACGATTTGTTGCAAAGGAATGGGATAAGGAATTGGAGCAGTCTAGCATATTATCGCTGCTATATATTCCACATTTTGGATGAAGTACACAAATAAACACCTGTGTCAATCAGTTACTTCTACTTTTTCATGGAGGGGTTCTATGGTTAGGAAAACCTATACCTGTAGATGTTCAGCTGATTTCCACCATCATAGACCTACCATCCGTCAAAATGGACCCAGCACCACTGCTCAAAAGGATCAAGATGTCGCAATAGCTAAGCGAATGAAGAAAAATTATAATGTACAAATAAGCAAAAGGGGATTTTTTATTCGCCCCATTAACCTTTTGTAATAATAAGCAAGACCCATAAAAATATCTCACATATGATATATTGTAACACCCCAGTTAAAACCCTAGTTGATAAATGTAAATTATGTAAATGATTATGAGTGTCGTGTGATAGAACTCATTGGAAATTTATGAATGAATATACAACTCCAACTGACCATGGGTGAAGCTAGAACACTCAAAGATCGGGGACTCATGTGTTCACCTAAGATAGTGAGAGGGGGGATTTGTAAATAACCCGTTAAACCAAGTTCATAATCTTGCTTAGACCTACTAACTTGGGAAAAATCCTACTATGTGTATGAAGTGACCAATTACCTACCTTTTTAAATGTTTTCCCCAATAATTGAATGCATGAGGAATGTTGATGGAAAAGGCAAACCCATAGAATTAAGGAAGAATGGGTCGACTGCACCAAGAAGGGATGCTTCAACTACAAATCATCCTTACCCAACTCTTCCTCCCTTACTCTGCAATTGCAATGTGAGATTTAGTCAAGCACATGCTGTGAGGAAGGAATGGGGGGAGTGTGACTACCTCTCGGAGGGGGGACAGAGGAGGGGGTGTTGACATGCGGGAAGGGAGAAATGCATAGAGGAGAACGATACTATAGGGAGTGAAATTGATTACACCAGAAGATGCTAAAGTAGTTATTCACTTGTCGATAAGGGAGTCACTGGTGGGACGTAGACCACATCTAGAAATAGAAGCTAATCCTTCCCTTATATGAGTGTGTTGTGGTAGTTATACTGGTGTGAAACCAGAGCACCAAACCATAACTACAACAAAGTTGTGCTTTGTGAACTTGTCTATAGTTTCCCTGGTAACTCCAATGAAATGGAAAATGGGCATGAAATTGACTCGATGGAGTTCTAAGCACAGATGACAGTGACTTTTATCATTGTTGTGCTAGTATAACAAAGGTAAGGAAATGAATTGCACAGATGACAGTGACTTTTATCATTGTTGTGCTAGTATAACAAAGGTAAGGAAATGAATTGCACAGATTGACATGGATTTGGTTGAAATCCAATAAATCTATATTATCATGTGTGTAATCATGTGAACCCAAAACCATGAGAGATGTCTAGCGGTGAGCGCATGAGTCTCAGCTCGGGAGTGGTGTTCTGCTGAAATATTTATGATCAAAACTACCCGGGATTGGGTGGAGAGTGGCTTCCATGAAGCCAGTTTCCAACAATTTATTTAAGATAAGTGATGAATCTTAACACTATTATGAATGAGAAAATGTGTATATGTCTTGTTTTGACTAAGAAGTATGTGAATGTTGTCCATGTGTTTATGCGTATTTAGTTCATGCCTAGTAGATGGACCATTGTAGAAATTAGAATAAGGAATGCTTCCTATTTATTGTTAGGTATGTATGTTAACCATGAAGTTTAATGATATACCCTACTTGGAATTTGGTAGGAAATCCAATAGGTTCCAAAGGTTGTTGTTTGTTTCTTGTATGAATGAAGTTAAACGAGTTGTTTTTTTTTGTCTGAATAAATGTAACCTTATATGGACATTGGAAGCTAATCCAATAGGTTCCATAGGTTGTGATTCATTTTTTGTATGAAGTAATGGTCAAGCATGTATGTCATTGCAATTTCATATCTATGTAAGCACTAAGTATAAAGGTTTATGTTAAAGTGGTGGTTATATGACTGGTTGGGGAACTTGATGTTTGGAGAGGTTATCTTTGTTTATCATCCTTTATATAAATTTGATTCAATATGGTTAAGTCTTACTAGGATTCCTCGAATAAGTTTCCAAACCTATGAATGAAACCCTTGCTTGAATGGAATTGGCTTGATGCTTAGGGAAAACCTGTAATTGCTTGTTAAACCCACAACGAGTTTTTCCTTGGTTTTCTTTCGGATACGCTTATGTTTTGTGTTAGTTCGTGAGCTTGAATGATGTTGGTGGGTAGAAATTCCAGTGCCAATGAGCTTGATAGATGTTGGTGGGAAGGAATTTCAATGCCAAGTCATGGTAGAAATCCTTATCCCACTTAGTTATTTCTTTCCCTTAGCCATTTCATTGAAAAATGGCTATGTGTTGGTCTATTAAATCAAAGTAATTGGGATCATTGATTACTGTGCTGACGAGTAATCACGATCGTTGATTATAGTGCCAATGAGTAGGTGTCGACTCCCGACTTCTAACATGTTGATGTTGAGAATTGAGAGTCAGGAGTGGCTTTGTAACCTTTGTATGTTGGTGCTGACTCTCAACTTCTGACGTGCTGACGCTGGGAATCGAAATTCAAGAGAGGTCATTAATGTCTCATGTGGTGATTTTGAATTTTGACCTCTGATGTGCCAACAATGGGAATTATAAGACAGATGCGGCCATTGGGTTTGTTTACCCATGTCGACTTATTAATTCCCACGCATTGAAGTCAAAGTTGATAAGTTCGGGATTCCTTTGGTTGTTTCATTTGGATAGGTCAAGTCCCAACTTCCAATATTAGAATCGGCATGGAGAAGTCAGGACTAAAATGTTTTGATTCTCGAGCTGGTAGGTTGTGCTGAATCTCGACTATCGATATAGGGATCGACTTGGTAAATTTGAAATCGAAGTTTTGATCTCGAAAGGAAGGATTAAAGAGTCAGATGTTTGTTAGTCATTGTTTATCGATCGATTAATCTATTTTATTTTTTTACCCGTGTTAAGGTTTTTAATCCCTTAAACGTTTATGCCTTCGTTGTTTGAATTGTTACAACTTGTCTTAATTGTTTAATGGTTTAAATTAAATTTCCTTGTAATTACACAGCTTAGTTTAGGTGTGAGTGTGTGTGTGTGTGTGTTTTGGCTACAAATTTAGATCTGAGTGGCTTTGTAACATCAGGTACATTACATACATTGTTTGGAGTTTTCCAATTCATAATGGCTTCAATATTTTCCAGATCAACTAATATTCCTTCCTCTAAAATAATGTGACCCAAATAATGAATTTTATTTTTGTGATAGTCAAATTTGCTTAGACGTGCATACAACTTATGCTACCTTAGCAATTGCAAAGCCATTCTCAAATGTTCTTCATGCTCTTTTTCATTTTTAGAGTAAATAAGAATGTCATCTAGAAAAACAAGAACAAGCTTATCTAAATACCTATTGAAAACACTATTCATGAGACACATTGTTAGTTTTTGTAATCTAAATAACTTGATTAGGATATTTATTCGAAAGAATAACAAGCACAACAAGATACACAAGATAGAGAAGATACACAAGACATAAATATTTTCACTGGGGAATCCATAAAGGAGAAAACCATGTGAACTTCCTCATAATAGTTTTGTCACTAACACAATATCGCAAGATGGAAAAACGTAATAAGAACAAGTCTTTTGCAGCTATCTCTCTCTCTCCTCCTTGTCTCTCTCTCTCCACATGTGAACTTGAGTGAGTGTGAGTGTGTATAAATGAGGGAGGATTCCTCCCTATTTATACGCTTCAAGTGATTGACCTCCCAACATGACTTGTCCGACCTCTAACACTAACAGGGATGACTTCTCCTAGAGAGACTCTGAAAGTACATTACATAATATTATATTGGGGACTATTGCCCCAACTTACAATGGAGTTTGTATCTCAAGGACCATGTACAATAATGACATCCCGAAAGGAGGGAAACACATCTCCAATGGGTGTACAATAACATACAATGATAATATACATCAAAATATCTTCTGAATTTACAAATACAACAACACTCCCTCTTAACTAGGAAGGTATTATCTCTCTCGCCACTGTCATCAACATATCTGGTCAAGTCATCATCATAGCTGCTACCATAATCATCAACTTTTCGATCCTTGAATAGTACTATCTATCATCGGAAGTTTCTACATAGACAGCCTTGTTTCATGATGGGTGTAGGCCTAGTCTTCATCGTATCCATGAGCAAGCCATCGCATAGGTACAGCCTAGGACCATTCAATACATTTCCCATGCAATCACCTACATCTCCTATTGTCATATTGAGATCATCTCATCATCCTGCACAAAACACACAAAGCAAATAGAGTACATAGAGTACAACCCAGATGCAAACTGCATGTGTTCCACCAACATAGGAGCATGCCATGATCTTTCACATCACCAAGACAACCTATATCTTCCACTATGTGAGAATCGCTTAGAAGCACACCAAGTGCATTACGTCTCTCTACAGTCAACCTATTTTTTACCAACATAGGAGCATGATAGGATCTTTCACGTCACCAAGAAAACATGCATCTACCACTATGTGAGAACTGCCCAGGTGCACACCAAGTGCATTGTGACCTCCTCATCTCCAACATGGGAACACACACATATAAGGATTGATTATGACCAAAAAAACTGCATACCACACCAGGATATTTTCCATTCCAGTTTAACCTCAAGAACTTATTACATCCGAACAACCTGCTCCCAAGATCTTTTACACTTCAGATAACCTTCCAAGACTTATTAAGTCTGAGCAACTTGTGTACCGCGATGGGATATTTTATACTCCAAGAAAACCCACATGACTCATTACATTCAAACAACCTACGTCCTACGCCAGTATATTTTACACTTCGGATAACATGTACCAAGACTGATTACATCCGAGCAACATGCATACTACGCCAAGATCTTTTTCGCTCAAGGAAAAACTACACGATTGATTACGTCCAAGCAACCTACGTCCTACGCCAGGATCTTTTTCGCTCAAGGAAAACCTGTGTCTTTTTCCATGTTATATCTCATGCATCTGTGTCTTTTGGTCTCTCATCGTCTCTAGCATAGGAGCACGCCAATATCTTTTACATTTCTAAACAACCTATAGCTCTGACTATGTTAGAACTCATTACTCCCTCTTTCGAGAGGCCTCAGTCTAGATCACACCAATTCTTTCTCTGAAGTACTCAAACTTCATTCTAGCTACAGGATTGGACAATACATCGATTATCTACTCAATCATTGCCACGTACTGGTGCTTCATTCCTCTTCTCTACACCATATCCCTCATATAGTGTAACTTGATCTCGATGGGCTTCGACTTGTCGCGGAACATCAGGTTCTCCACAACTTCACACAACTTTGTTTGTCGCAAAATATATAAGTCACATCTATCTGCAGATAAAACAAATCAGTTAGTATCTTTCACAACCATACCGCCTCACAACTAGTCGAGAAAGCATCAACATACTTTGCCAAGGTTGTACTCAGCGCCACACAGGATTGCTTCCTGCTAAACCATGAGATCATACCGGATCCCAAACTGAAGCAGAAACCCAAAGTGATCTTCCTATCAGTGGCGTTACCTACCCAATCTAAATCAACATAACCGTGTAGGTTAATCTTTTGATTCGCATTATACTTGAGCCGATAATCCATTGTACCCTTCAAGTACATCAATACATGCTTTGCAGTAACTAGGTGAACATGTCTCGGATCCATTAAGTACAGGCTCAGAGTGTTCACAACAAAGCATATGTCTGGTCTCATATTTGTCAGGTACATCAATGTACCAATCATATGATGATACATTGTGACATCAACTGACTCTGATGAAGCATCTCATGGAAGCTTCAAGTTCGATGCCATATGTTAGGCCTAGGGACAGTAGGGTAAAATTCATGCAGAATTCTGCCCAAGTATGGAGAAGAACATAAAGGAGAAGAGGAAGGATCTATGACTGATGAAGCAACATAAAGGATAAAGGGAAGGATGTTACGACAGAGGGAGTAAAAGAGGAGAATGCGCTGGAAGAGGAAGTTGCACCAGATAAGTAAGTCGCAACAGAAGGATAGAAGGTGACACAAGATGGTATAACAGAATATAAGCAGAAGCAGGCATGAAAATAGCTTAACAGATGGAAAACGACAGTAAGGCATAATGTTGAGAAAGCGACAAGCTTTAACAAGCATGGGTACAAGCTCGGATGGAGCCGACGAAAACCACACGTATGAAGGAATCTTTGTAATTCAGGCCGATAGTGCCTCCTGTTATGTGTTTCTAGAATAGGAAAGACAACCTGTTGGCTGGATATAGTAAGCCGGCTGAGAGAGCGGCAAAAGAGGATTCTGTAATGAGTCTATATCGAGTCGGTATTGAATCTGTAACAAGCATGTATGGGATTCGTATCGAGTTTGTAATAGGGATATAAAAGAAGGAACCCAAGCTGTATATGTGTTAGCTTCTAGCTTCTAGATTGGTTGTTAGACTCTTGGTAAGATGCTTAAGCTAAACTGAAATTAGTTGTTCATGATCAGACATTGACGAACTAAGCTCTCGAGCTAGAATTAGTAGGCATTAATGGTTAATGGCTATGTATCGCTGAGTGCATTAGAGTGAGGTATATGCAATTGAGTACGCAGACGAGTAGGGGAGGTTGAGTCGATCCAGGTTGTGTGCGTATCGCTAGTAGAATTAGAGTAGAGGGAGAAAAGACAGAATATCGGAGAGCATGAGAGGGAGATAGAGTCTGTAAAGATAGAGAAGAAGATATTGAGCAAGGTCTACAGCTTAGTGCACAGATGAAAGGTGCATATATTTTCTCATGACAGATAAAGAGCACCTTGTGTTTTTTGCCTGGATAGGTTTCCATGTTATATTCCATGTATATGTGTGAATGCTAAGCCACGGGGGCTTCACTTGTTGACCAATATCCTATCACGTTAGTTCATATTGTGGGTTTTAAAATTATTAAAAATTGAACCAATATGTTGCAGGTATTGGGGGGATGAGGGGTTTAAGGTGGGGGTGGGTAGGGTGGTTTATAAGGATTGAGGTATAAAAAGGGGTGGGGAGGAGGTTTTAAGTATTGGGAGGGGGTTTCAACAAAAAGAGTTTGGGTCAATATCTCTGGAAATTAAGGGTATTCTTTAATATCCCACGATCGCACGTGCTATGTGAGATGTTCACTAAGTGAAGTCCCCATGTGCTGAGCTAACTTAGATATATGTGTGTTTATTGTAGTGAATGAATGATTGTATATTTGTTTACGAATGCATAGATGTATGATGGTCGCATTGTATTACTGGATATGATTATGATGCATGCCTATTGTTTATTTACTTAAAGTTGCATAAAGATAGGTTGGATCGCAACTTAGCTGTTGAAGTATCGTGAATGCAAGTAATTCACCCCTGGGGACATTGTTGGAAGCCTTGGTGTAGAGCCAAGTTCCTAAATCACCCTTACCACATAACTGGAGAAACCTGGTTCTATAAGTTACCCATAAAAGAGAGATATCTCGAGTGAGACGGCATCTTTGTCGCACGTGCTACCGGTTGAGCTCTGCTTTGTCGGGCTGATATCTCGAGCTTTGTTGTGTTGAGCAGAAGGGACTGAACCTAGGTTAGATTCCATGGGAACATGGATAGAGAGATGTAAAAGCCAACAAATGGTTCTTTTTTCAGGACCTTGAATTGTTGTGGTGAGGGATATGTTGTAGAAACCCATGAAACCGGAGATCTAGGACTGGTTGGAATCCAAAGAGATAGATTTTGCACAAAAAGAAAGTGAAGGATCTCGGTCGAACCCAACAGAGTGGTTGGGCCGAAAAATCTACACAGACATCCACGATATTTTCTTTGTCAAGTTTCCTATTGAGTTGCACAAGTGGTTATCTAAGTTAGCGAGCAAACAAACAAATTTTCAGGACGGAGAACCATGGGAGTGGACTCACGAGTTAATGGAACAACTGGAAGAAGTAAGAAACCATGTATCAAGGGCTATGGATTTTTGGAAAGACATTGTCCTAGAAGGATATATTAATAAGTTCATTGTTGACACAATAACCTCATACAGTGAGGCAGAGCAAAAAAAAATCAAGGCCCACGCAGCAGATACCTGTCATCTTTAAAGACGTGGATAAAAATGCTTTTATGTGAAAAAAGAATTATGTAAATGTAACAATATTGTATAGAAAAGAGTGGCTATGTCTCAGTAGAACCCTAGAGTGAGACGTTCCCAGGAGATAGTGGAACTGAACTAGAGCCAGGATTTTTAAGAAGCAAAAGAAAATTTAGGACCAGCAAGTGAAGAAAAACTCTGTTAGGAAGAGGGAGTTGCAGCATAGATCAAGAAGAAGAAGGATACAAGCTTGCGTCATACTTAAATGAAGGGTCTAGTGACGAAGAAGAGGAATATTAGCCGATCTCGAAAGGAGACAAAGAGTCAGAAGAGTCGACTGAAGCTCTAGGACAAGAGCGTTCTTACAACTCGCTTATAGCTCCAGAAGTAAGATCAAGAGACCTATCTCCAAGTAATTTTGTAAATACGAGTAATACTAACACTGTAAATAATAGACAAGGAAGTCTGACTAGTAAAAAAAAATTATGATTGTACCAACAACAAATATGATGGTTGGAGCTGACATTAAGTTACCAATATTCAATGGAAACGGGTTGGAAGACCCAGAACAACATTGGTTCCTTTGTGAAGCTGTATGGACTGTATGACAGATCCAAGATGAGAATATCAAGAAAGCACATATGATCATGACTCTGCGAGTTCATGCGCTTGACTGGTATATGAAATTTTCCATAGTACCAGTAGGATTTGTCTCGAAAACACTCGATGATATTCAAGTGGGTTTGATAAATGAATTCAGAAATACAAAGTTTGAATCATAGTGCATCACTGAAATCAAAGAGATTAAGCAGCTACAAACATAATTTGTTTGGGACTTTGACCAAAGATTTTAGACATTGATGTCCAAAGTGAGTTTCCAAATGTCGGATGTGCAACACAAGGAATGGTTTGTTGCCACCTTGTTACCACATATCAGAAACCCGTTGATGCAACATAAACTTGTGTCGTAGATAGAGGCTCTGGAAATAGCAATGAAATTAGAAGCCTCGCAGGTTGGAGACACTGGCTCAAGAATTATGAAAATTCAGTCGCAGATGGCCAATCTTACGGTGCAACTCCAGGACATTGAAAGAGGAAAGGAAGTGTAGGAAGAACTATGGTGTACAAGATGCAGAAGAGACAGACACCATAAAGAAAATTTCCCGACACTCATGAACTATGTCGTAGCATGTGCTCCAAACCCATTAAACACCCAAGGAATGCCTTGGTGTAGAATATGCCATACTAGGGGCCACAATTCCGAAGAATGTCTATACTTACAGGAGATTGTAAGCACACTAGATAGTATGTATCATCATGCACAATATCAACAACAACAATACCCTCAACCGTATTACCAGCAGAATCGGTATCCTCAACAACAACAATACCCTCTGCAAAGTGGGGTTGGTAATTTTAGAGGTCGAGGACAACAACAAGGAGGATTATTTGGTCAAGGAAGAGGCCAAGTCAAGTGTGGAGATGTGGAGAATTCAAGAGTCAAATATCTAGCAACATAACCAACAGCAGGAAAGGCAAAACCAGCTTCCCTTCACATGGTTTCATGTCCGATAGCAGATCCAGAAGCAAAGGTACCACCAATAGCTAAGGCAATTATTTCAATTGATTAAGCAAAATTATACTATGCACTTAGCTGTGTACCTGGCCTTGCTGCAACATCTTTGTAAGTGTAATATTTAGAGCCATATCCCGTTCCAGGTCCATAACTAGCAGCACAAATAGTTCAAGGTGCGGGAGCAGCGAAAGAAAAATGCCAAATTAGCTCTATCTTTTAAAAATGTGACGAGGGTATTCATTAGTCAATCTGTTAGTTTCGATCACTAAACTACTAGTTTCAATTTGGTTGGTAATTTAATAAAGCAAAATATTTCAAAATTGTAGATCCTTATGCGGTATGTAGATACTTCTATATCATATGTTATAATTGTGGGTATCCAGGACATTTTGCTTGAGATTGTCAAAGTCCTCCAAAAAATTGTATATATTGTAAATCATTTGATCACACTATCGAACAGTGTCCACAACTTATTGTGAAATGGCACACTAGAACTGTTGTAAATCCCAACCCGGTGCAGAATCAGAATCTAAATCCTAATCGAAATATTCAGATGATTTTTGCTGAACCAAGAGAACCCCACATTGTTGTAATTTAGGAGGTGTTGCGACACGAGCATACCAAAAAACACAGCAAGGACAACCGAAGGTGAGACCCACGGCACAAAATACAGCTCTGCTAGATGTTCAACAGGAGAAAGAAGTCTTCTTGGATGTGCAACCAGAATTTGTTGATACTAATCAACCGTCGACATCTGGACAAGTTAAGACTATGCCCGAACGATTTGAACAACTAATCAGGAAGCCGACAATGAAAAAGGTTAGTAATCTTAAAGAATTTTTCAAACTTTATTTAGCACTAATCAATGATAAAGATGTTGTCGCAGAGTTGATAGCACTCATAGAAGAAACCCCAGAAGACCTGCGACCTGAAAAAAGAGTTAATCATATCGGGAAAAAACTCAAGACAGACCGAGAACTGTGAATGGCTGCGCAAATAGGAGATTATGATATGGATTATATCACATTATATTTTGGCTTGGATGTCAACATATTGACAATACAAACATGGGAGAGAATGAATAAGTCACGACTCGATCGGTCTCCTATTCAACTAAGGTTTGCGAACTAGTCGAAGGTTCTACCAATTGGTAGACTACTTCAAGTGCCTGTGGAAGTCGAAGGCTTAAGAACATATGCCAAATTCGAAGTTATTGACATTGTCGATGACACAAATCCATATCCTTCACTTCTAGGAATTGATTGGGCGATAGACAACCAAACCATTATAAACTTCAAGAAAAGGATCTTATCTTTCGAAGATTCTAAAATAAGAGTGGTTGCGCCAATTGATCCGCTTGAAGAATAGAGATACGTTGAGCCTATACATAGAGAAGGGAAAGACAATTATCTAGATCAGTTGTATAACATCATGTCTTCAAAGTAAGACTATATCAATCCAACAGTTGATGGAAAGCTGATTTGGCAGAGTGTAAGCTCGTGCACGTCCGACTCAGGGGAGGCCCTGGAAAATTGGCAGAATAGGCTACATGAAGTCTCCATGCAAAGATGTGCAAGAATCAGAATATTTTTCTGAAGGGTAGGAGTTGAATCAAGTGCATTGCTTACATATGAAGGATTACCTAACCTTGCATCTTTTTTGGTAGAATTTGAAGAAAAAGTCACAGAATCACTGCGATTGTCTGCTTTGGACTATGTGTTGAAAGCTATGCTCACTAGATGGTGGGGTACACACAAACATTCTATCTCCAAATGGCCACATTGTAGAATATTGATGGAGATCCGATTTGGGGAAGAGATCAGTTGCCCTGATAAAAAATATACAGGACTGACTGGATCATGTTGAACATATTGATCACTGTCGCAGTAATTGGCAAGAATATTCGCGACAAGAATGGGTTCATCGTTTCATCAACACTTTGGAAATGGTACCAAGAATTTGGTACACATCAGTAGAGCTGCGATGAGGAACTGTCGAATAAGAAATATTAACTGTAAGTTTCACCCAGGCATTTGAGTCCGCAAGTGAACACCCAACTGTCAATGTTGCATTACATTTAATAAAGGAGAACATCTTTGAAGAAATCTCGGTCGTAGACACGAATTTCCATCAATGTAGCATGACTATCCACAAGTGGATGGAGTTATGTAATATCACGGGAGATCTGGATGATAGTGACCCATTCTCCATAATCTCCATGTGTCATAAGGAATATATGCAATGGAAGGAGCTCGCACGTGTCAAGATACACATTACCCTGCTAGATACGACATAAAAAAAGGGGGGAATCAAAGCGAGCTTTTTGGTACAATCCCACTTTATAACAATAACTACCATTTAAAGTGACAGGTCAGTGGTGGTAGAACGCAAAAATACTTGATAAACGAGCCCATGGTACGCCCATGCGCCTGAAAGGACGGATTCCTTTCTAATTATTTGATCACGCGTGCAAAGAATGGCTAGCGTCAGTTATGGTATTCTATCAAGCTTCACCACCAAGACTATGTTCCTTGTTTACAAAAGAAGGACACTACTACTGCTTCATACCCTGAGCATTGAACTGGTGAGATTGTAGTATGGTCATCTCCATTTCCAGCACAATCACAGTTGAATCCAAGTTCATATCATCTACCCCTATTATGGAGGATACTATTGGTTACATCCCACCATAGGTGGGCCTTGCCAATGTACAGACTAATGCAGGAGTATAACCGAATAACATTAACCGAGCCAAAAAAGAAAGACCAGGTATGTTGGGGACAAAGCATGGAAAACGCACCAGCAACAGAAAAAGAAAGGGAAGAGCACCAACACCTCCAGCGCCAACCCCACCAGTAGAAGAGGATTTTGAGATAAGAAATTTGATGCCACCCTATGTCTCACCCAAACACAGAGATGCACCAAAAGTTACAATTCTAAAAAGCCCAAAGACCCCACTGATAGTGCCACTAATACCCAAAGGATGAAGGTATCAAAAGACAATTTTCCCAATGTGGAAAAGCTATCTTATGATGATCATGATATGAATCCCTACACAGACCTGGACGCAGACACTACATGGACATTGTGTAGGACACACCTGAGGTGCCTCAATGATTTGTTGCAAAGGAATGGGCCAAGGAATTGGAGCAGTCTGGCATATTGTCGTTGCTATATATGCCACATTTTGGGCGAAGTACACAAATAAACACCTGTGTCAAGTACTTACTTCTACTTTTTCATGGAGGGGTTCTATGGTTGGGAAAACCTATACATGTATATGTTCAGTTGATTGCCACCATCATAGGCCTACCATCCGTCGAAATGGACCCAACACCACTGCCAAAAAAGGATTAAGAGGTCGCAATAGCTAAGCAAATGAAGAAAAAGTATAACGTACAAAGAAGCAAAAGGGGATTTTTTATTCGCTCCATTAACAACTTGTTGGCATCCCAACAACTCCCTTTTCATTTTCCAAAATAAAGGGGTTCCTATTAGAATTTTTTGTAAATACTTATCTTTTGGTTTTCTTTTAGTTTTATCTTGCTTAATTTAGTAGTTGATTTCATGGCTTACTTTCTTTGATGCTTTCTTTGACCTTGGTAATGATGGTTATTTGGCTTGGTTTTCATGGTTTTAAGGATTTGGTGATATTGGATGTTTGAGCTTTTCGACTTCCAGGTGGCTAGATAATACTTGCTTGTTCTCATTTGAACTTATCTGAGTCAATTCCATGTCTCTGTTCATTTGTATTGGATTAATTTGCTCCTTCGACGATCTTACGGCATTCTTTGCAAATTTGACCTCCACTTGATTAATAATTTAAATCCGCATCTTGAAGGGACATATTTTGAAAATGGTAATTAGCTCACTATTTTGAACACCTGAAACATCAATGATCAAATTCTTAATTAACATGTTTTTATGACTTAAGATGACCATGAATGCTACACTTATGAAAAGAATGTCACTTTATTTCAATTAAGTGTCGAAGCTACCTTCACTTTAAAATTGATTTACTTTATTAAATTATTATTAATTAATACTTATGTATTTTTCATAAAGCAAAACCTTATATATGCTCGAATAAAGGTTTTCTTAACATTATTATGAAATTAAGTGATTTTATTTATGAAATAATATGAAGACAATCATTATTCTCTTATTTATGAAATCATGTAAAACTAACTTTTTGAGATCATTAGATTCCAAAAAGTTAAAGCATTGAATAATTTGTTTTGTTATAGCTTTATTTCATACAAATTTTAAAAATAATCTCTAAAATTAGTAGATTACATTGTTTCCCGACAGCCTACAATGTCTTTTATTATTATTTTTTTTTTAAGGGGATCATATCTAATATTTTCACAAATACGTTTTATTTTGAAGCATTGTTACATAGGAAGGATTGAAATGGAATCGTAAGCTAAAATACTAGAATGTCAAGAAGATTTTCGGATGATACCTTTTGTCTTCGTTGGGGAAGATAAGATGTTATGAAATTAAAGAGAATGTTCAAAATAAAATAAGTTTTATATGGGAATGACAGCCAAATAAGAGGAGATCTCTCGGATTTAGTTGAAATGATATGTTACTGCATTGCAGAAGTCATCAGCAATAAAGATATACCTTAGCCAGAAAATACACGTGGCTATTGTAAAACACATGTTAAAAGAAGCAAATCGTCGCCATTAAGTTTTGGGATTGGCTGTAAAATAGTAGTAAACACGTCAACACTTCTGTTTCGTCTCCAGTAGATGCTTGATTTGCCACGTTCGAGCTATTTGAAGAAGATAAAGATCAACATCAACATGAGCTCGTAGGATAAAAGACAACCAAATCGCCCCGCTTTTCCTGCGATTTTTTTAATAAAATCGGTTAAAATGGTTTTGGAGAATTGTTATTTTATTGATTATATCAATTCAACAATGGAATTTACGAATCTTAGACTAAATGGTCGATTTTAAAACGACCAAAATCATCCAAATTGCAATTGAATCTTCAGAGATGAGTTACTAAACCAACTACTGCACCGCCACAAACAGAGGCACTACCAAATTGTTGTTGCCATGAGTTACCTGATCTCTAAACTTCATGGAGTCGAGGGAGTCTTTTAGTCTTCTTCATTTATTTTCAATCTTTTACTTCATTTTGTTTTACTTTAAAAATTTGGATCTTGAACTTTGATTTCCATTGTTTTTATTATAGCTTTATTTCTTGCGTTTGGTTCAGAGATTTAATATGCTCATTTGTTTTATTGCAGGTATTTTGGACATTAATAATGACACGTTACATTTAGGAAAAGATTGTTGAAGAGTGTAATCTCACATGTAATTAGTTAGTGAGTTAGGTCACTAGTTAGGTCAAGCTAATATCGTCTTTTGTATTTCCTATTTAAACACTTCTTAATAATGAGAAAGTATCTAATCTGCCCATTGTGCTTCTCCGACTTCATTCTATTCTTTATCATGGTATCAGAGCTTACAGCCCCAAATCTGAGTTTTATTTTCCAAAGCATACTGCTATTTTTATCTTCCAGATCATATCTTTTAGGTTTCCATTTGCCCTAACCCTAATAAAAAAAAGGGGGATTTTTTTTGGAAAGTTCTGTTGGGATCTGCCGTGATTTGCATTTTTTGCATTGATTTAAAACAAAAACAGTGAATATAAAAAAAAAAACGTGGAGGACTTTTTGGAGAAGCTAGGGCGCACCCAAATATTGCCGAGAAAGCAATCTCGCCTGGCATATTTGATGTGAGGTGATTGTGGGAGGAACGGATCGCAGCTCTAACAACAAAAACGTGGAGGCCGTATATGTTGCTTGATCGTTTGAATAAAACAAAAACGTGGAAGTGTTTTTTGTTTACAAACAATTTCTTGCTGAGAAAGTATTCCTGTAATCATGCAGATTTGTTGTGCAAATGTTTGCTCTGCACGAAGGTGGAACGGATCGCAGCTCCAGTGCACCCCAAGCAACATTTGTGGAAGCCCCCACCCTGACTGCTCAAATCGCAATGTTTTTTCCTCCGGGAATCTGGACGTGCGCTACCATATTTGGGCACCGCTTCTTTCCCACATTGAAAGAGCGGTGCCACCTCCTTACACAAGAGGAGAAAAGCGGTACCATTGCTTTGCTGATATTTGGAAAAAGCAATGAACTGTCGGGACTTATGCCAATTCCAAGCACCGCGCCTCTCACCGTCCATTGCCTTTGCACCAGCAGCAGTGTTGTGTTTTAAAACTAAGCAAGGGATTTTTTTTATTTAAAAAAAAAAGAAAGGAGAAAAGCAAGGGCAAATATTTGTTTTTTTTAGTCATATCAGATGGCTAATACAAACTCTTTGAAGCCGATCTCCGGACCTGTTCTGATTGGAGCTAGCTATGAATTTTGGTCTATAAAAATGAAGACATTTCTGCAACTCAACAAATGTTGGGATATGGTGGAAACCGAGTTCAAAGAACCTGAAGCGATTGCTCTGGCCACAATGAATAATGCCCAGAAGAATGCTCTCGAAGCTCGTCGAGACCGAGATCTCACAGCCACATGGATGATCCAAAGTTGCATTGAAGAGTCCATTTTCCCATGGAGCTCAGGTGCTACTAGTGCACATCAAGCTTGGAATCTGCTTGCATCGGCCAACAAGGGAATCGATCGCGTTAGAATGGTAAGACTGCAAACCCTACGGCTTCAATTTGAAAGTTTGAAGATGAACGAGTCAGAAACTGTGGATCAGTTCATGACTAGGGTTTCGGGTATTGTGACCCAATTCCAAACCTATGGTGAACCGCTAGAACAAAAAATCGTTGTTCAAAATATTCTTTGGTGTCTCACCAAGAAATTTGCTATGGTAGTGACTGCCATAGAAGAAGCAAAAGATCTGTCTAAGTTCACCCTAGAAGATTTGAATGGATCTCTTCTATCTCATGAAGCGCGGTTCACTCAAGAAGAAGAATCATTGACCAATGCATTCAGCACCTAGGATTCCCTCAATAGAGGTCGAGGCAGAGGAGGACGAGGTAGAGGAAGAAGAGGTCGATGGTCTCGATCTATAGAAGACAAAACCAGTCACAGTCATGAACACTCAGAGCATTCAGAACACTCTCACAACTCTCAAGGTCAGAGGGGAAGAGGCAAGAGATGGACCAATAAGTCCAATGTTCAGTGTAACTACTGCAAGAAGTATGGCCATTATGAACGAGAATGCAGAAAGAAGCAAGCTGACCAAAACAACAACTAGAATAATAGCAGAGCCAATGTCTCCAAAGAAGAAGAAGTCTCACTGGAGGTGATGTTTCTGCCTTATCAAGCAATTGAAGAACACTGCAGCTCATATCTATGGCTACTAGATAGCGATTGCAGCAATCACATGACAAGTAACAAGTCATTATTCTCTAGTCTAGATTCCTCTGTTGTCACGAATATCAAGCTAGGAGATGACTTTTTGGTTCCAGCAAAAGGAAAAGGTACTATTCCTGTACTTACTAAGCAAAATGAAAAGATGTCCATTCATAAGGTGTTTTATGTACCTCATTTGACTGTAAATTTGATCAGTATAGATCAATTAATTCAGAATAAGTATGATGTTAGGTTTCATGATACCTGTTGTGCTATCTATGATAAACCTCCCAGTAAGAGACTCATAGCCAAAGTTGAAATGACCAAGAATAGAATCTTTCCTCTTAGTCTTAGGAGTGCCAACCTTCCACATCATGTAGCTCATACAGTTTCCAGTCAAGATGAATCCCGTTTATGGCACTGTAGATTCGGTCATCTTCCCTTCAAGAGTCTCAATCTCCTGCACAAACAGTCGATGGTCAAAGGATTATCAGTTATTCATACACAATCCAACACCTGTGAGGATTGTATCACTGGTGAACATCACAGGGACAATTTCCCCACTTCACATCTCGAGCCAAAGAGCATCTTGGGTTAGTTCATACATACCTCTGTGAACCCATGCAAACCCAATCCATAGGAGGCAGTTTCTATTTTATGAACTTTATCGATGATTTTAGCAGGAAACCATGGATTTATTTTCTCAGGCACAAATCAGAGACCTTCTCCAAGTTTAAAGAGTTCAAGGCTCTCACTGAGAAGCAGTCTGGAAAGTCCATTAAAGTGATCAGGTCAGATGGTGGAGGTGAATATGATTCACATGAGTTTTCATACTGTTGTAAGCAGCATGGCATCCAGAGACAGTTCACCATCAGATACACTCCACAGCAGAATGGAGTTGCTGAACGGAAGAACCAGACCATCATGAACATGGCCCATAGCATGTCATCACACAAGAAGCTGTCAAATGAGTATTGGGCTGAAGCTGTTGGATGCTCAGTCTACTTGCTCGACAGATCACCCATGGTGACTTTCCAAGACAAGATTCCTAAAGAAGCATGGAGTGGCACTAAGACTAGTGTCTCACATCTCATAATCTTTGGTTCTGTCGCCTTTGCGCATATACCTGATGAACTCAGAAGAAAGTTAGACAAGAAAAGTGAGCGCTGCATTTTCACTGGTTATAGTGAACAACACAAGGCATACAAGCTATATAATCCTATCACCAAAAGAATAGAATGAAAAAGGAGAACTTGAAAAGCACATGGCAATGTTGATTGCCAAAGGTTATGCACAGAAGTATGGTGTAGATTATGATGAAACCTTTGCTCCTGTAGCAAGGATGGATACCATCATAGCTCTACTTGCCATTGCTGCACAAAATCAATGGCATGTGTATCAAATGGATGTGAAATCTGTCTTTCTTAATGGCATTCTTGAAGAAGAAGTTTATGTTGACCAGCCACCTGGTTATACTGTCAAAAGTCATGAAGACAAAGTGTATAAGCTGAAAAAGGCCTTGTATGGTCTCAAACAAGCTCCAAGAGCTTGGTACAGTAGGATTGACTCCTACCTCATCAATAATGGTTTCAGCAGAAGCAGCAATGAGCCCACTCTGTATGTCAAAACAGAGCAAGGTAAAATATTGATGGTATGTCTTTATGTTGATGACATGATTTACACTAGTAATTTGATGCTTGAATATTTCAGGACAGTCATGAAAAAGGAATTTGAAATGACTGATCTAGGACTGACGAAGTACTTCCTTGACCTGGAAGTTACTCAAACTGATAAAGATATTTTCATCTGCCCGCATAAGTATGCTACTGATATTTTGTAGAGATTCAGAATGGATAAATGTAAACCAGCAGAAACCCCTATAGCTCTTGGCACCAAGTTAACCAAGAATGATGATGAACCAACAGTAAACAATACACTCTATAAACATATGGTAGGTAGTTTAATGTATTTGACTGCAACTAGACCTGATTTGATGTATGTTGTCAAACTGATAAAGATATTTTTATCTACCCGCATAAGTATGCTACTGATATTTTGTAGAGATTTAGAATGGATAAATGTAAACCAGCAGAAACCCCTATAGCTCTTGGCACCAAGTTAACCAAGAATGATGATGAACCAACAATAAACAATACACTCTATAAACATATGGTAGGCAGTTTAATGTATTTGACTGCAACTAGACCTGATTTGATGTATGTTGTCAGTCTTATTTCCAGATTTATGGAGTCTCCCAAAGACTCTCACTGGAACGCTGGAAAAAGAATACTGAGATATATTGCATGCACACTTGGATATGGCCTCTGGTACACTCATAAACCAGAAAGTACTCTTACAGGGTACACTGACAGTGATTTTGCAGGTAGTCTTGATGATAGGAAAAGCACATCTGGTTATGCTTTCCATTTGGGTACAAATCTGATCTCTTGGGTATCTCAGAAACAACCCATTGTGAGCATGTCTTCTACAGAAGCAGAATATGTAGCAGCCACCACAGCAGCATGCCATGCAGTTTGGCTAAGAAGATTGTTAAAGGATATGGGACACACTGCAAAAGATCCCACTTCTATTTTCTGTGATAATAACTCTGCAATACAATTGTCTAAACATAATGTATTTCGTAGAAAAAGCAAACACATTGACACTCGCTATCATTTCATTCGTGACTTAATCAATGATGGACAAATTTCTTTACTATTTTGTGGCTTTAAGGAGCAGTTAGTTGACATGTTCACCAAACCATTGGGAACATCTGCATTTGTATATTAGAGAGAGCACTTAGGCATAGACAGTGCTGATGATGTACTACCAGTTGAGATTAAGGGGGTGTGTTGAAGAGTGTAATCTCACCCGTAGTTAGTTAGTGAGTTAGGTCACAAGTTAAGTCAAGCTAATATCATCTTTTGTATTTCCTATTTAAACAGTTCTTAATAATGAGAAGGTATCTAATCTTCCCATTGTGCTTCTCCGACTTCATTCTATTCTTTCTCAAAGATCAAGCCATTTAAAAATATTGGAGACAAAAGAAAGAGTCAAGTTGTTATTTCTTCTATTGATAAAATCCATGGCAACTAAACATCACAAAGTAAAAGGATATTACTAGCTTCTGCCAGTTACTAGATCGCCAGATTTCCCATATTAAAGTGAAAATAAACCACGCCATCCCAACCAATCAACAAGAATGGAAATTTTTCTGCACAATTGGAGAGGATATGGGTGATCGAGCTGTTTTAGAAGGTGATTTAAGTTCCTGTATTATTCTGGTTGGTATATATAAGCAGTGGCAAATCGACTGCCGAGGGAAGGTCTCTGCAGAATATTGCTAGTTTCATTCTTCTATTATGTTTCTATTTTGTAAATCTTGAGGTCTGCAAGTAGAGTGGAGGCGTTGCTGCTAGCAAAATATTGTATGAAGCTTGAGTTGTCTTTGGTTTTATTATATGTGTTCTATGTGGATTTGAGCACATGAAAGAAGAGGATACCTTGGAATTATAGATCAGAAACAATGTTACAAGCTTATAATGACAGTTGTCATTGTGATTGTTCAGCACTGATTATCAAAGTGGTTTTATGTTTTTTTTATTCAGTTTAATAAATTGTTAAATATATTTTCAATGGGGATTTTCTTTGCTTGATTCATTTACATTTATATTTTGTGATAAGTGTGTGAATTGTTTTTCACTGACTCAAATCAAAAAGCATTTGTATATTTGATTTTAATATTATTTATATCATGTTATTGAGTTGTTACTAATAATATGATTGAATGATATTACATATACACTTAGCATATTAATTGAATAACTTGTATTTTACAGCTAACCAATTGATAAGTTAAATATCTTTAAAATTGAATATTTAAATGTTAGATGCTAATAGTTTGTTGATAGTTATGATACAAGTTCATTAATCATTATTCATTAATAGTTCTTTTGTCATGAAGTTATTTTCAATAGAAAGTTATTATGGTAACTATGATAGGTTTTCCTTTCATAGTTATTTTTAGGTTTCTATTGTTTATACAATCAATGGATTATAACATGTTCTTTTAAACTTGCTCATTTGCAAGATAGCATAGGATAGGAATAGTTTAGTTAGAATTTAAAGTAGATTTATTTTCATTAATTGTAACTTCAGATTTTTAAGGGTTTTTAAATCTCATTGCAGTTTAGCAGCCGTTAAAATATTTGTTGCAGCTATTTGAAAAATTGCATCTTAGATTAGTTTCAAATTTCATATTAGTTAGAATATATTTCAAATTATATTTTAGTAATTCATACGATTAGTTTATGAGACTCTCCTCTCGAGAGAAAACCCACAAAGGTAGCGGGGCCTTTGTTCCCGTGAGATTCAGCTATACCAAACATACTGGGGGCCACTTTAAGCACCTTGTGTGGGCTAGTTTTCTGTAGTTGGCCTAGTTCATAATATCCGCCCAACACAGCCCCACTGTTCGCTTTGCTTCCAAGGTATTGGCCTCCAAGTTACTTCATAAAATGCGCCTAGACCAGTGTACTGTGAGAGCGATTGCGCTTGCAGAAATCTGCGCAGCAGGAGCTCAAATCAACTGGTGTTAGTTCTTGTTGAATGAACTGGTACAAGATGCCAGCGATGTACTGGAAAAGGGTAGGCCATTTCACTATTCATGGTTGTTACTTTAATTTTGTTTATAGCATGGTCTGAAGAAATCCAAGAAATTATTAATCAATGGTCGAAGGAATGGTGTGTTCCAGTACCAGAAGAGTAACTTCGACAAGAGGAGAACCAAGAACAAGAAGATAAATTAGATGAGGAAGACGAAGAAGAAGACCTCATGGAGGATTTAGACTCCACAGAAAGCCATACCCCCACAATAGCAACAAACCCAAAATCATAAAATGAGGGGGGGAGACCTCAAGAAGAACAAGTACAACTGAAGAGAAAGAAGAAGAAGTTGAAGGATGATAGAACTACAAATACTATTACTCTAGACAATGATTATGTTCAACTAATGATTGAGGCAAAAACAGAAGCAGCACAAACCAGTTTCAAGTCCATAGAAGAACGACAAGAGGAACTTTCAGGTACAGTCACTAATATCCTTAAAGTTCTGTGTAAAGCAGTCGAAGAGGTTAAAATTATTGTTGACTGTCCGAGTGCAACAGCCGAGTCACAAGCTTCGTCAAAAACATCCATAATGGAGAAAAATGCGCCACCTGTTCCAGTCCCACCAATAACAGTACAAGTATCTAAAACTGTCATTAATTTCAGCACTACGGAGTCTAATCATGTTTTTCAGGCTGATGACCAGGTTATTATAGATTTTTCATCTATGCACGTAAATGAGGTATATGCAGTACAGAGTGCTGTCAATGCAAAAATAAAATTGCATGAGCGCAACCTGGCAACGAAGGTGAAGGCTGCACATAAATACTTCAAGAAAATGAACAGAAGAAAATGGAATGGGAAGGAAATTGTTAGAAAATCAGTGAAGCAGTAGCCCTCGTCTATAAGAACTTTGCAAAAGAGGGAATAATAGAGGAAATGGCGCCAGATGCCAAAGTAGCACAATTAGTTGAGATGGCGAGTGGACTTCGGAGAAAATTTACAAATGTGGAAGAGCAAAGGAGACCCAGCACACCTCCAAAAGTGTTGGAGAGCAGAAGAGACACATCAACTCAAGCTGCAAAAAGAATAGAAGAAGCAGAGAAAACATGTGCTAAGGCTATCGACCAAGTATCTTAGAATTGGGAAGCATTAATGGATGACAAGCAATCATAGAAGATTTCAAATGAGCTAACTTCGTTTGAAACAAATATCATGCAGCTAACAAACGAGATGAAGCATCTACCCTTAGCACAGAAACTGGCTAAGGCAACAAAGATGCGAAAACTACAGCAACAAATGACTGTGTTGCACACACAGTAATAGCAACGCGAGGAAAAGGTAGAAGAATTGCAAGCCAAAGAAGAGAGAATTACAGGCATAATTCATGATGTACATCAAAAGGTGTGTAGAGTAGCGACATCAGTAGAAAAAGTTATGTCGGAACATGTCAGTTCCGACCAGATGGAGAAAATGCATAAAACAGAGGAAGAAGTGCGCACAGAGATAGAGAAAGTGGTGAAAATCATAGAGGATTTTCATTACAAAATCAGTGCAAGTCAGTACATGGAGAAACAGCTTCGTGTGGCTCAGGACGAGCCATAGGTGATTGTTGGGGGCCTGTTGAGCTTAGGGATAGTAGGGTAGAATTCATGCAGAATTTTTCCTAAGTATGGAGAAGAACATAAAGGAGAAGAGGAAGGAGCTACTACTGAGGAAGCAACATAAAGGAGAAAGGGAAGGACGATTATGACAGGGGGAGTAAAGAGAAGAAGAAGAAGAGGAGAAGGCATTGGAAGAGAAAGCTACGCCAGAAGGATAGAAGGTGACATGAGATGCTATAACATAATATCAGCAAAAGAATGCGTGCAAATAGTGTAACGGTCGGAAAACGACAGTAAGGCATAATGTTGAGAAAGTGAAAGGCCTTAACGAGCATGGGTACGAGCTCGGTTGGAGCTGACGGAAACCACACGCGTGAAGGCATATTTGTAATTCAAGCCCATAGTGCCTCTCATTATGTGTTGCTAGAATAGGAAAGACAACCTGTTGGTTGAATATAGTAAGTTGATTGAGATAGCGACAAAATATGAGTCTATAATGAGTCTGTATCGAGTCGGTATTGAGTCTATAACAAGCATGTATGGGATATATATCGAGTATGTACTAGAGCTATAAAAGAAGGAACCCAAGTTGTATATAGGTTAGCTTCTAGCTTCTAGATTGTTGGTTAGACTCTTGGTAAGACGCTTGAGCTAGACTGAAAGTAGTTGTTCGTGATCAGACATTAACGGACTAAGCTCTCGAGATAGAATCAGTAGGCTTTGATGGTTAATGGCTCTGTATCATTGAGTGCATCAAAGTGAGGGATCTACAACTTAGTGCGCAGACGAGTAGGGGAGGTTGAGTCGATCCAGGCTGTGTGTGGATCGCTAGTAGAAGTAAAGTAGAAGGATAAAAAAGAGAAGATCATAGAGCATGAGAGTGAGGAAGAGTCTGTAAATATAGAGAAGAATATATTGAGCAAGGTCTGTAGCTTAGTGCACAGACAAAAGGTGCATCTATTTCCTCATGCCAGGTGAAGAGAACCTTGTGGTTTCTATCCGGATGGGTTTCCACATTATATTATGTGTATATGTGTGAATGTTGAGGTAGATTAGATATATGTGTGTTTATTGTAGTGAATGAATGACTGTAGATTTGTTTACAAATGCATAGATGTATGATGGCCGCATTGTATTACCGGATATGATTATGTTGCATGCCTACTGTTTATTTACTTAAAGTTACATAAAGAGAGGTTGGATCGCAGCTTAGCTATTGAAGTATTGTGAATACAAGTAATCCACCCCTCCCCTGGACATCGTTGGAAGACTTGGTGCAAAGCCAAGGTACAACACCCTCCCACACAACTGCGGAAACCTTGTTTTGGCAGTTACCCATAAAATAGAGATATCTCAGATGAGACGACATCTATGTCACAGATGTTGTTGGTTGAGATCTGCTCTTTCAGGCTTATATCTCGAGCTTTGTTGTGTTGAGCAGAAGGGACTAAACCTGGGTCAGAGTCCCTGGGAACAGGGACAGAGAGACATAAAATCCAACACCATAGGTGTGGCTATTGTTGTGTAGTCTAGCGTTCTGAATCTTTTCTTAATCTCCACTACATACTTTCCTTGACCAAGGAAGATTCCATATGTATTCTTCCACACCACCATGCCTAAGAAGTAGAGCATCATCCCTAGGTATTTCATCTCGAACTCAGTGGAAAGCTTCCTCTTTGCATCTTTAATGAGTTTGTCCACTCCTATCAGGAACATATCATAGACATATAGTGAGAGCATCACTGGTCTTCCTTCTTCAACCTTGAAGTAAAGGTTGGAATCCACTTTACTCTTAGTAAAGCCTAATATCATCAGGGAGCTATCCATCCTGTCGTACCATGTCCTAGGTTCCTATCTCAATCCGTACAACGACATCTTCAATTTGCACACATGAGTCTACATTTCATGTGTCTTGAATCCCAATGGTTGTTCTACGTACACTTTCTCTTCGGCTACACCATTAAAGAATGTTGTCTTGACGTCCATATGGTGTATCTTCCATTTCATTATTGCAGTCAATGCTAGTATAGATATAATGGAAGTGTAACTCGCTATGGGTGCAAATGTCTCGTCGTAGTTTATGCCTTCTTTCTGTGAGAATCCTTGCGCCACAAATATTTTTTTGTGTTTCTCGATGCTACCATCTGCAACATGCTTGATCTTGTAGATGCATTTCAAAGTCACGATAGACTTCCTTTTCGGTCTTGGAACTATCTCCCAGACATCATTCTTCATAATCGACTAGTACTCCTCAATCATGGCATCCTTCCATTCTTTCTTTTCTGCGGCCTCTTCATAGTTAAAAGGTTCCTTGTCAATGATGTCACACAGTAGGGACACATAGCTGTTGTAAGGTTTTGGTCTTTTCCTTTCTCTTTGCATCCCATCTGGAGCACCATACCTTTATGCTTCTTCTATTATTTCTTGTGCCCATGCTTGTTTTCTCTTGTGGGAGTCCTTCTCGTGAAGCGTATCTACAGGGTCTTGTGGTTCTGCCATGTCATAATTTTTATCTTTTTACTACATAATTTAAAAAAAAAATTAAGTAATCTTTAAAAAAAGAAGTTGTGGTTGAAACAGGATGTTTCCATGGGATCATGTTCTTAACCACTTAGTATTCTTAGGTGTATGAAAATAAACATTGGGCAAAATCCTAAGCCCTAATAGAGTAAAAAGTGGCGTTGGTGGATTAACATGGTTGGTTGATGTTGCTCTGTAACGTCTAAGGATGAACATAACCCATGGTCATTGAAACATGCATGCTCGCTAAACCTAATTAACTATATTATAATCAAAGAGCATAAGTATTATTATTACCACTAGTAGGGCTGTATAATTGTCAACAAGTCTGTTTTTAATGTATGGCCACATACATGCTTATATGAACAATGTCATTTTTTACTTAATTAACTTGGGAATATTTTATGAGGAAAAAAATAGAAAACAATTACATTTTGATTTGTTATATTAATTTACTTCATTACTCACTATATTCTTCATCGAATATAACAAAAATATATGACGTTAGCTGAGGTCCATCTCACTTACAAATGTTGTCCATACTAACATGATTTTGAAAAATATTGTTATGTATTCTCTAAAGCTTTGCAGATCTAAAACAACATAAAAAATGCAGCACGCAGTTGAAATATTTTGCAGGTGCTATACATCTTTCAGTTCGAGTTATAATCGAGAAGGCAATAGTTCATGATTCTATGAAACCTCATAAAATCAAGTGTGTGGTTGTAAAAATTATCAGCATATTCTCAAGTCGCTCTTCTATAGTTGAGTCTAAAGAAGACTTATGGCTCTTCTATGCTTGAATCTCAATAACACTTTTTTGTATATATGTCAATCCCTTCCTCGAACGAACCTTCCAATCCTCCCATGCTTCTTGCTCGTTGCTATTCCATGTTGTATTAATCAAGATACCTCAGTTGTATATACACATTTTCATGATACATAGAGTTGTCTTGCGGACAGTGACAATAGAACCATCTACAAGCAATCAAAATCATGTGGTTCCTTCGTATTTTGGAAATGCAATTAAAGATACTTACACAAACCCTAGCAAAGTGAGCCATTTATATCTTATTTGGTTTCGTCGAGGACATTAGTTGTTTAGTCATTAAAAAAAGGTGCAAAATCATAGCCCATTATTTGCAGAATTCAACTGTTGTGGACCAAGCCTTAATGATCAAATTTAATGATTCTCCTCTTGTAGGGTCCAAACCGTTTCAAACACAATTGTATTTCCTAGCGACGAGCAACAAGGATTGTTAATTGATTGATTTATGTACCAGCCTAACCCCACTGGCAGTGTTTTTGCTTTTAAAATAAGGAGAAACATGTCCCCTCCACAATGATGTACAAGCCACAACATTTAAATCTGGGCAATTGTATATGCAGAGGATGATGTAGACCCGCCTCCAAGGCCTGGGCAACACTACCCAAGGAAAACGTCAGCCTACGTGAATTTTTTTATTTTTTAAAGTTATGAGCCAACATAAATTTATTCAAATAATTTTTAATTTTGGGATGGGTTGTAGAGCACCTCTCTACTCCCAATACAATAACATGTCATGATCATCAGATTACGTAAATACATATGCATACTAAAGAAACACATTTTACTTATAAACACATTAAACCAAGTTGACCTTAACTAACTCCTAGGTGTATAAATATCCTATAATAAACAAGTCAATGAAGCAACATTATTAAGCATATGATTCCAATCCATACAAAAGTATGTAGGCACAAATATTTAGTCCACATGAATCCAAGGTGTGAGTGACTTACTACACTAGTTGGAAGATTGGCACATTTATGGATGAACTATTCAATCTTTTATTCATCTAGTGTCTTCTCTTCTATGATAAGGATCAATAATCCAATCACTCTGGAAGAAGCTTCATAGGCTTCCATGCAACAAGGGAAAACACCTTCAAAATGAATAAAGATTGATTGAGCTTATCACATCACGAGGAATTGAACACCTTTAAAATGAGCAAAGAAGGATTAAACTTATCACATCACGAGGAGTTGTGCAACAAGCAGAGCAACCTTGTACCAACACAAACACTATCATGATTCATTCAATTTTTTATCATGCTAGAATACACTTGAGCTTTACAATCGATTGCTTTTCTCTACAAACTCTCATGTTTGTCATTGCAATGGCAATTGAATATTCTAGGAGAAAACATGGACATTTAAGACTCATTTTGAGGATCTATCTCATATATTGATATCATGAGTGTTTGTAAATTGATTATATTGTTCAAGATTAAAGCCAAAAATAAGCAAGTCCAAAAATACATCCCAAGCAACGAGTCTTAAGGAGCTCATGTTGAAGCAAGTTGGTGCTAGACACCTCCACAAAACTGTTGGGTAATCCTTCAGCTTTTGTGTTGGGAATCCTTCAACTTATGTGAGGCAAACACTCATAGGATTAGAGAGAAACAAAACTTTGATGAAGAAAATTACCTATTTGGTTTGACTTCTACGAGCAATCAATTGAAGGAAATTGATTTGGGGTTAAAAAGATAAACCAAAAACAGAAGAGGTTAAAGCATCAAGTGATGTCCTTTTCACTTGGAGGCTTTCATCAAGTGATGGGTAAGCACGACAGTGAAACAAAGAGGCAATTGGTGCAGCATTAAAGCAAAGAAGCAAGTAATATGCTTTTTATTAAAGAAACCTTTGTTTGGCATAGATTAGAGTAACAAAGTGTAGACCTTTGCTATACCATATTATATGTCAAGATATAACATTCTTAACATCACAACTCGAAAGTTGATAAGACTCAAGATTCTTGAATAAATGTATAGTGTCTGTCAATACTACGACAAATGTAATAATTTGATAAGATCGATAATCAAAATATCATTCAAGTTTAGTATGAATTAAACTAAAAGAGGAAATTGGTGCAGCAGTAAAGCAAAGAAGCAAGTAATATGTTTTTCCTTAAAGAAATATTTGTTGGGCTCTATGGAAGCTACAAATTCCAACAAATTCCAAAGCCACAAGGAAACTCTCTGGAAAACAAATAGATTAGAGTAACAAAGTCTAGACCTTTGCTATACCATCTTATATTTCAAGATATAACATTATTAACATCGCAACTCGAAAGTTGATAAGACTCAAGGCTATTGAATAAATGTAAATGTCTATCAATACATACGGCAAATGTAATAATTTGATAAGATTGATAATCAAAATATCGTTCGAGTTTAATATGAATTAAACTAATTTGATAAGATTGATAATCAAAATATCACTGAATTTTAATATGAATTAAACTAAAAAGGGATAAAACAAACATGCAAGAAGACTCAATATCTATAACATCCTCGAAACTAATCAACCACATTGAGGTTTTGCAGTAAGAATAAAATGCATATAAGAGTTTTGCATTTATAGAGATTTTACCCAACAAGCAATCTACTTTGAGACCACCTTTCTCATAGAAAAATTTAATCCAATATCCATGACAAGTCCATTTTAATACAAACACGAAATTAATATCATGTACATGTATTTCCCAAGGGCACCAGAGTTCAATGATGGTCATTAGAATGTACACTATTGGAAAATGATAGGATGAAATGGTAATACAGTGCACATAAAAGCTCCACAAATAATCACCATTAGATCGTTGCACATCATAATATCAACAAATTGGTGAGAGAGCAACCATGAATTGACTCTGAAAATATTGCAGCAAGTATTTGGTGCAATCAACAGAGCACACTTTCAGATCATGTAATACCAAAAAAGTGAATACTCATCCAAGCATATGACATATTAACATGGATTAAGTTCCAAATTACTAAAAACAACATCCAAGTCTATATATATAATAGATTAAGGTCAAAATAGAATTGCATAAAATCCTTACATGCAAAACTCAAAGCTGGTAAAGTCATAAATGCCAATAATGGCCATCTCTTAACATAATGGAACAACGGAACAAGTAAGAGCACCAATAGTTGATCTTCATCTGAAAAGATGGAGATCCACTTCCAAAAAGAATATAATGCCTAATACTTGTCACAGATAACCATTCTAAGCAAATTTGGAGAAACAATGCATAACATTTGATACAAGAGGTTAGTTTTCATAACCATATCCATGACCTTAAAACAAATTCAGTGGGGGCTGAAGTTTTATAGATAACATGTTTTTTCTAATATGTCTAACCCATTGCATACTTTTGGGTCCAATTTCTTGCAATTGACTCGTACTTGGGCTTGTCATTCTTGTACATGTGTGCAATCTCGAGCACAAGAGAATCATCAGGGTTTGGATCAGTCAACAAGGAGAAGATTGACAGTAAACCTACAAGGAACAATCAGACAATATTGAAAGGTAGGAATTTATATATGCTACTGATGTCAATAATGGAATATTAATAGTGTTACATAAGATTAAACGATGAAACCTTCGATATTGTCAATGCAGGACTCCATTGTTCTTTCAGGATGTCAAGGAAGATGTTGCCATTGTTGTTTATCTTTGAATGGAAAACCTTAGTGCGGAATGTAACCTACACAGTATTTGAAAATCTCCAACATCAACAAAACACCATAATACATACAAAAAAATCATTAAATGCGACATTTAAGAAAAAAACACATCCTAGACATGTGCAACCAACGTAGATTTAATATTTACTTGCAGTGGATGTGGAACTATACATAACTACATAACAACATACCTGATTATCTATCAAGGTAATTCCTTTTGAACAATTTTATTAGGAATTTTAATTAGTGGATGGTTCAGAGTGTGAAATAGATGGATTCGGTTACATGCATGATAACATGTTTGAAGAAATTCTCTCAAAAAATATAAAAATATCAATGCATTAACTATAATGATATGAGAGGGGTTTATTTTTATAAAAAAAAGTTCGTGCAATTAATATGATTTCCATTTCCCAAGTTATAGACCCGCCACCAAGGCCTGGGAAACACTGCCCAAGGAAAACGTCATCCTCTGCAGTCTAATAAGATTGTAGATAAGTAGTTTTTATAAAAAAATATGATAAATATGAAATTTTGTTAAAATTCAACAAAAATATTTGTTATACGTACAAAATTATTCAGCAAAAATATTTGTTATATGTACAAAATCGGTTAATTGCCTTGTGCGATCACTATATAGTCTTAAAATAATCAGTCTCCATGTTTACATTAATTGACGGAAAGGAAGGCGCTATCGAGCTTCCCACCATCTGACTACTGGGATGGATGACTATAGTGTGAGTGCAATCATCCCGCCGCTGGGGGGTGGGAAACAATCCACGAGACAAAAGTCATTCCTGCAACCTCGTCTGCAACCAATGTCGTTTTATAAAAATACATTTTATTAAAATTACGTTTTACAAAGTTGAACTATGTGGGGCATACAAATTTGTTATTGTACGGTCCTTTTCAAAGAAGAAAATTGCAGTTCCTTGGTATTCATAGAATCAAATTTAACCATGTACATTGCAAATACGTCGAGTATCCAAAAAAATGGAACTGACTAAATATCATAGCCTAACTCAAGATAATAAACTTCCTTAGTGCAACACTGTGCAAATCAAATTTATTTGAAGTCATATTACATCGATTCTTTCTAGTAATTCAAAATATAATAAGGCTAATGTTGAGCATCAATATCACATAAAAAAAAGATATCAAGCCTCAACAAAACACCTGTAAGGCTCCTTAAAAAATCTTCTCATCTTCAAGAAACTCCTTGAGTTCCAAGTATCCCAACCCGATGTGCAATGCCTCCTTAGATAAAGTATCAACAATGATATTGTATTCCCTATAAATATGCTGGAAACTCATATCAATGAAAGAACTCTTTAATTCATCAATCTAGCTACACCATTGATCTAAATCTAGTACCTGCAGAAAGGAGAAGTGATTTGACCAATCAATGATCACCCTTGAGTCTACGTAATATTTAATCTAGGAATACCAATATAGGAAGAAAAAAAGAGTAAGGCCTAGAGCGCCAATAATTCCGCACATGTATTTGTGCTTCTACCACATATGAGCTTCAACTTTAAAAAAAGACACTTACTGATGTATAAAATGATGCCCACACCTTCCATATTCCGATCTTTTTCTCCATAAAAAAACTAGAAGAATAGGTTAAGGAAGGCGTTGCCCCAATGTTCCTACAATCCTTTCTATGATAAAACATCGGATAATCATTTACCAACCCGATAATACCTGAACAAACCTTCCTGATATCCAGTCGCCTATCCTCAAAGACCCTCTCATTTTTGGCAAGCCATATATGCCAAATGTAAAAAATAGAGAGATAAAGATAATCATGTTGAGTCTTAGCCCAATGAGTGATATTGGATTTCACAGTCGAAGCTTCCCATAAGAAAAACATATCCAGAGCACAAGTCATGATACTCCTAACAACACAACTAAAGTTGCAATCAATAAATAGATGGTCAATAGTCTCTTCCCACAACTGCACATGGAACATCTATTGGGACCTTACCAACCAGGTTTGTGCAAGTTGTCCTAGGAAATTATCTTATTTTCCGCCCAAATCTAACTGAAGCATTGGATTTTTACCGGGATCTTCCACTTCTAGAGATCCTGTAGCCACCAACCCTCCACCGAGACCAACTGAGATTTGACTATGTACTCATACACAAGTTTGGCAATAACCTGTCCAATAGCCCCATACAACACCCTTACAAGATCATCCTCATCATCTTTCAATCTGATACCAGCCCTATTGAGATTGTTTGTGAATTGTGCCCATTCTTCTTTCCAAATGCCACCCAAGTCCAAATCCTCTACATTCATCCAGTATGTCAGTGAATTTGTGTTGCCTCTAAAATTCATCACATGACTGAGAGTAAGAATCCCATAATCATTTAGATAGTCCACCAGTCTAGGAGATAACTCATAAAAATTTTCTAAACCTATAATCGAGTCCACCCCAAGAATAATATTCCTCCCATTGCCAACCTTCCAACTTAAAGTTGAATTGATCCAGCTGAAAATCCTAATGAAGCCATTCGAGAAATAGGAAATCCTGTCAATCGATTTTTCCCTTTCTCTAAGCCAATCCATTAAAGTCGTGTTGTGTACATATTTAGACACAAGTACCTGGTTCCAAAGGCCCTTCCCAAATAGAGATAACCATAAACATATAACCGGAGATAGATATTGAACCATTCTAAGTTTTTGATATTCCACCCTACAAAAGCAAAGGGTTTTGAAATCAATTCCCAATTTACCAGATGTATCTTGTGACTGACAACCCTACCACTCCACAAGAAATTAAACATTTTCAATCGCAGAGCTCTTACAATAGTCACAAGGACTTTTGCAAGTGCAAAACAATAGACCGAGATGCCACTCAAGACAGATCGCAAAAGAATCAATCTGCCCCATAGTGAAAGAAAACAATAAGACCAATTATTCATCGCTTTCTCAAATATTTATTGATCCATTGCCAATCATTTACACCATAATTCATGGGTTTCAACCAATATCCCAGATACTTGAAGCCCGTTTCAATCGGGTCCATCTTACATGAAAAAAATATTTAACCTGGGCAATCACAACCTCCTTAACCCCATATCACAAGAAGGACGACTTCTCCTGGTTGATCTTAATACGAGACACATAACATAACAATCCAATAATGGTTTTGTAGATTAACCACTCCTCCATAGTACCCATACCAAACAACACCACATTGTCAACAAAGAGTAAATGCATGATAGCTAAAGAAGAGGAGAACCTAATCCAATGTAAATTACCTCGAGTCTTCGCTTCTCCGATCAATAAACTCAAGCCTTCAATGACCAATAAAAAGAGTAATGGAGACATCGGGCAGCCTTGCCTTAAGGTTCTGGAAGCCTTGAAGAACCTAGTGGGTGACCCTTTAATTAACACTAAAAAGTTTTCTGACGTGACACACACCATGATCCAATTCACAGTGGCAATCTCCAGACCAATCTGCAGGAGGATGAATCTGAAATATACCTAGTTTACCCGATCGTAGGGTTTTATGAGATCCATCTTTAAAACATGAGCCTCCAATCTTTTTAATTTTATGCTGTGTAGAAATTCCTGTGTAATTCCCACTGCATCCATAATTTCACTGTTCACGAGAAATCCAAATTGTTCCTTTGAAAGAACCTCTGCCAGCAATGGTTCTAACCTATTAGAAATAATTTTGGTAATCATTTTATATATAATATTACAAAGAGAAATCGGGCAGTAGTTAGAGAAGGTATCTGGCTTCTCACATTTAGGTATGAGAGCAAGAAAGGTTGCGTTGAAATCATTGGAAACATACCCCTCCATTCTATAATGTTCTATAGTCGTCAATAAGTCCTCACCCACAATATCAAAGAAACCCAAAAATAATTCAGTCGTCCAGACCAAGACTCTTGTCCTTGGCAACACCCTTCAGAGTTGTCTTCACTTCCTCTAAAGTAACTGGTTTACCGATTTTAGAAGCCTCCTTCCTAGAGAAGAATGAAGGAAACAAATTTATCACTTGGAGCTGATCGGAGATAAGGGCTTCACCATCATCTTTGGATTGTCTAGTGAAAAAATATACAACACCAGCCTTCAGTTTCTCCTGCTCACAGAGGCAATTACCTCCCTTGTCACGAAGTTCCCAATAAAGTTTACATTACGCCTAGCATAAGCATAATTATGAAAAAAATTGTGTTTGCATCTCCCTTATCAATCCATATGGCCTTGCTCTTCAATTTCTAGGTGGATATTTCATGTGACAGGAATGTATCCTTTCGAGACTTCATCTCTGCTAAGACGATGGTGTATTCCACATAAAGTATATCAGTAGGGGATCGAAGAAATATGAGTTTAAGATCATTCTCAATCCTTTCCAGTTCGTGACTCCTAACCCTTTTCATTGTCTTTTCCCATTGCACAACTGTATGCTTTAATCTCTTTAATTTATAAACCAATGATTTCATCACATCAAAATCCGATGGGATCACAAAACAAGACCATTCCTTCCAAACCATATGCAAAAACTCTTGTTCAACAAGCCAAGAATGATTGAACTTATAAGGATAATTTGGTTTAGGGATCTCAATTTCCCATTCCAAGCAAATAAGAAAATGGTCTAAGATCTATGAAGGCGGGGTCCAAACATGATGACGATCAATAATCGAAAGCACCGATTCTACAACTAAAAATATGTCCAATCTCTTATTGACCCCTTCCTCCCCTGCCCTCCCATTTCTCCAAGTTGGACCCATCTTAACAGGATTTAAATCCACCATCTATGTATGAACCAGTAATTAGGAAAAGTAGGCTGAGAGCGAATCCAACCGTGCCCTGAAACCCCATATTTCCACATCTGAGACTGTGAAGTTTAGGTTACCTACAATGATAAGATTTGGTAATTTAAAAATGCCCCCAACCATTACTGCTTCCCAAAACAACTCTCTATTGAGATATGGTCCATAACAATTAAGAAACGACAATGAACATGTTGACCCCATGAAAAAATCCTCCACCAAAATACTTGCTACATTGTGAAAAGCCTTAACACGACACACTTTCGGGTTCTAACCTATCAATAAACCCCTGGACATGCCACAACATCCGTAGGACAAAACTCCCACCCCAGTCTGATCTTTGTAAACACAAGTAAAGCTTGTTCCCTAATACACATAGTCCCCTGGATNAACCCCCTGGACATGCCACAACATCCGTAGGACAAAACTCCCACCCCAGTCTGATCTTTGTAAACACAAGTAAAGCTTGTTCCCTAATACACATAGTCCCCTGGATGAATAACATATCCGGACAAAGGTCATCCAACACCGATATGAGGGCCTTTAGCTTGGTAGAACCCTCGACCCCCTAATATTGAAAGAGAGAAAATGCATCAAGGCACCGTCTTCAAGGGCAATGTTGCTCTAAGCGCCCTTGAAGGGGAAGGTTTACTAGTAGTGCTGCCATCCCTCACATCCTCTTTAATTCTAGTGGAGAGGGGTACACAGATGTTATCCTCCCCTATATCCCCAATCCCACTCACAACCGAAGCCGGTCTGGTCTTTCTGCTCCTTCTAATAGTCACATTTTGGTGTCATATAAAGGCCAAAGGGAGGACCATGGGAGACAAAGGGTTACAATCAATAAAAATAGGGAGGGATTCTCATACAGAAGGATCACAGAAGGAGTGTGCCTCCATAGGGTTCAGAGGAGTAGGTGTAACATTCGAGGGAAAGTTCCTCTCAGCGATCGCAATGTATGGTAAAGGTGGAAAAATCTCAGAGTTGAAGAGTTGTGTTCCCCATGAACCCCCATCCACCACACCAAACTCCATACCCCCAAAAATTTCCTTCGAGGAAGAAACAACACCCACCCCCGGGTCTGTGATAGATGGGACGGACCCTGAGTCACCACAAGAAGACAATGGGGGAACAAAACCCCCCTCCCCCCTAGATAGGATAGTACCACTATTAACATACAAGTTAGGAACCAAAAGGCCATCCTCAGACTAACCAGTTGGGATAAACATATGACAGCTAATAACCTCCTTCTCAGTCGCATCAACAAAGTCAATATCCCCCTTTGAAAAATCAACATAAACATTTGACATAATGGTGCCAAGCATACCTGGATCAGTAGGAGGCCGAATATGTGGCGTGTAACCTTCACTCAAAGAAGTCGGTCCCATCTTGCCAAAAGCTAGAACATCCTCTGCAGGAGAAGGCACATCATTACCTCTAAGCAGTAGAGGGCATCGAGATTTGAGATGCCTCGTTTTATGACATAAATGAAAACGAAAGGGTATCTTAAGATAATCCAGGTGTTGAACGAAGGACTTCTCGTCCCACTGAATTTCCAAATATACCGGAAGGCCAAGTGAAACGTCCAATTCAACCAGAACACAAGCCATCCATTTGTCGAAGGTGTGTAGAAACATATCATCCAAAGCCACAAATCACCCTAAAGTATTTGTAAGAACCTCTAGAGATTCCTTCGACCATAGAGGGAGGGGGAAGCCAGGAAGTAAAACTTAGAGGTGTCGTTTTATTTCCCTTTCCCTCACCGGGTCGAAATCAACATGCCACTTGATCAGGACCAAAGACCCCTTGCCCATAGTCCACATTCTGTTCAAAATCAGTTTAGTATCAGAATGCTCGAAAAAGAGAAAAACAATCCACCCATTTGCCACATGACTCACCATCGGGGCATAATTGATCAAAGGTTTCCAATGAAGGGAGACCCACTGCAATAAGGTTTCCCTGTCCATTTTGTAGTACTCTAGATGACCAACTAAGGCCTTGTGGCATAGCGAGTCAACCTTATCCATATATACGTCTCTACCCATAACACATTTCCTTCTCTGCTCGAGCTCTAATAGCCTTCGCCTTCCTGTGATTTTTGTAAGGCTTAAAAGCCTGTTCGACCGGGGAACCAGGTGCAAAGAGGGTACATCAGTCACCATCAGCAGGAACACACTGACATATGCCATAACCCAAATACAAAATACCCGCCAAAACTAGACAAGGTCAACATGGAAGCGATATCGAAACCATGATGGAGACTCCCGTGATCCCCAAAAAAAACGATTGACAAAACTGCTAAAACACCCGGAAAACAGGCCAGCCTCCCAAAGGAAAAAAAAACTGTATGACAGGTACACACCCGTAAAAAACCCCAAAAACTGGTCCGTAGGGATAAACCAAAAGTTGGTCAGAAAAAAGAAAAGCCCGGGTAAGAGGGTGAACACCTTGAGATATTGGAAGCCCATGGTCGAGGAACCATGTGTCTCACTGGAGCTTGGCCAAACCCTAAGCCAAAGGAACTAGCACCTTGTTATTGTATGGTACGGTCTAAATAATATGGCTCCACAAAACTATATATCCCTTGCGAAGACATAAAAAGAAAAAAACATGTTCGACCATTATTTTTCAACATTATATAAATGAATATACATTAAATATGTGGCATTCATTTTCTAAGTGTAATATGCATGAGAAATACAATTTCATTTACTATTCCTTTTCCTATCAAATTTTGTCCTACCATGATACCAAAAATGTTTTTTTTCCATATCTACGTTGATAGACGTTTTTATTTGAGATTTGGGGTGGACTACGACCTATGTTTTTTCATCTACAGATGAGGATGAGACAAGTGTACTGTCGAGATTGATTCTATGGCAGTCGTTCAAAATTCGAAATAAACAATTATAAAAAAAAGAATATAAAAAATAATTGGTAGCTAGCTGATGAATGGATAACTGGTAGCAATTCATGGATAACTCATAGTTGATGAATGGATAACCAACAGTTCATGGTAGATAACTAGAAGAATGTGACATAAAAAGAAAAAGAATATAAAAAATAACTGATAGTTGATAAATGGATAACATGAAGAATGTCGATGATAACATGTAGCTAGGCATGGATAACTTGCAGTGGAACCCGTTTAACTAGATGAATGTGAGGAATAAAAAAATATTTCCAAACTGTCTTCCATTCCATAACTATCTCTCAACCATTGATCTCTATCGATGTGATCCAACCACAAACTATGTGAGTGTGCTAGTTACGTTTTTATTTGAGATTTGGGGTGGACTAGGGCCTATGCTTTTTCATCTAAGGACGTGGATGAGACAAGTGTACTGTCAAGATTGATTCTATGGTAGTCGTTCAAAATTTGAAATAACAATTATAAAACAAGGAATATAAAAAATAACTTGTAACTAGTTGATGAATGGATAACTGGTAGCAATGAATGGATAATTCATAGTTGATGAATGGATAACCAAGAGAAGAAAAAGAATATAAAAATAACTCATAGTTGATAAATGAATAATGTAAATGATAACATGTAGTTAGGTATGGATAAGTCATAGTTGAACTCCTTTAATTAAAAGAATAAGAGAAATAAATAAATTTCCAAATTGTTTTCTATTTTATAACTATTTATTAATCATTTAATCTTTATCATCATATCATCATAATCCAACCACAAACTATATAAATATAATAATTAAGTAACAAAACAACCACTCGTCCATTCGTGCCATGCCAACCCGTCACCACTGTGGAGGAGATGTATGGTAGTGCATTGAAGCCCATAGACGTTGCCGATGTGCATACGCCAAACACGTGTTCTATTGACTTTTACGTCCGTTATTATTATTACATAGGTATACGGGTAAAAGATTAAAACCGTAAATATACGAGGTAGAAGAGTAAATCGGACACATCATTTTCCACACAAAAATTAAAACTAGGACTTCCGTTGGTTTTGCCCCCAATTAAATTCAAAACCTGCACTTCACGCTATACCACTAAGCGGTTCGCTCACACGTTGTGTTAACAGATCAAAATCCATGACCTTCCCACCCCTTTCATGTTAAAATCTCTGAGAACATCTTTAGGGATCGAATTCGCAACCTGTTCAGATCGCCCCACTGTCGAAAGCGACGCATTCGAATTTTAAAATGGTGGAAAACCAGGGCTAAAGATGCCTCCATCTACACTCAACAAGTCGCCGATGCTTACAGAAACCCAGGAGAAGGAGAACAATGGCAATGGCAATGCAGCAGCAAAGAGTAGATATTCTCCGCACTCAGACCCACATCCACATCCTGGAAGCTCTGGCGCCAAAAGAAGGCCTACTCCCTCACGGACCCCTGGAACGCAACAACGGCAAGCTACCACGAAGGGTTTGAGTTCCGAGCGAAGGCCTCTTAAGGATCTAACCACACCCACTTCTGATTCCGATTCCCGGGTGAGAAATGGCGCTGTTCGGGCCAATTCAGTAGAGAGGATGCAGGGATCGAATCCTGAGGGGCTAAAGCGGAGATTAAACGGCATAGGTTCCATTGCCAGAGGATTCATAAATCGAGACACCCCTGCGATAAGGGGGAGTTCGTCCCTGGAAGCTCCTAAAGGTTGCTTTGGGTTTCTGCAATCTGCAAAGCCCGTTTCCTCAGCGGTCCGGAAGTGTAGCCCTACACCCATTGTGAGGCCCGTGGCGAGTAGGATTAGAGGCGATGGCATCCGAACATCCGATCCGAAAACCAAGGAAAGAGTTGCGGAGAAGAACTGTGTTTTGCCCCGGAGTAACAGCGATGGGTGTAGGAGAATCGGTGGGGGTAGTAGTTGGTCCAGAGATCGAACTCCCAGAAGCTCAAACGAGGTCAACAGTTCTGGACCGAGGAGCCCGAGGAACTCTAGGGATATTGGTGTGAAAAGGTCTAAGGATAAGAGTTTGAAGGGCTCGGGGGAATTTGGTTTGAAGGACTCAAAGGATAAGGGTCTAAGGAATTCAGGTGGCAGGCAGAATTCTCCAAGCTGTCCGACGGCGAAAAGTTTAGGGGAGAGGAATTTAAGCAGATCCGCGAGTATCAGAACAACACCATGTCATAATGGGCTGAAGAAAAATTGTGGCATGGACACTCGGACTGTGGTGAAAAACCCGGGTGGCAGTTATGGGTTAAGAAAGGGTGTTTCAACTAAAAGTTCAGATGAAGTTTTAGGTCGGAAGCACAAAGAACATGGTGAAGATGGGGCTGCTGAAATTTTTTCAGAGGGGGTTTTAAACCGGGAACGCCAAGAGCAGGTAGATGATAGCCATTCTAATTCAAGATGCGCCTCAAATCCCAGTTGCCAAAGGAGAGCTGAAGAGATGAAGGCTAATTTGACAGCAATTGGTTCGCCACGGGGAAGAACAGCTGTTGCAGTACAGAGATTTCAAGCAACTTCCTTAGTCAAGGTACATTCGGATTACTCTCATGTCACTCTTGCTCATAAATTGATTGAAAATGAGTGTGCTTCTACACCTGCACATAGATTGATCGGAAGGTATGAAGATTTCACTCCTGCACACAAATTGGTTGCAACTAATGGAGATGTTACTCCTGCAAATGGACATGCACTTGCACATGCGTTGGTGGGAAGAAAATATGGAGATTGTAATCCTACTTCTCAGTGTAGGATCGGGAAAGGAGGAGATGTTACTCCTGCTCCTCATACAAATGGAAAAGGAGGAGGAGACTTTACTCCTGCTCCAAATCAGTTTGGAAAAGGAGGAGGAGGATCAGAGTTTACTCCTGCTCAGAATACATTGCATGCTACTCCTGAACAGAGAGCACAAGTTACCCCTCCTGTTCAGCCCTCTATATCACCTGAGATCCATAGTCAGAGTTTAGATGAACTTGAGGGTGCTCGTCAATGCTTCGGTGCAGGACATGTAGTGGCTCCAGTGATAGGCAAGGTCAGAGACAGGAGAAAGTGTAGGCCTAGAGGGATTTTGACTGTAGGGGAAGCAACGTCCTTACCTCTAGATCACAACAGGCGGTTTTCTTTGGTTCCAGTTCCTGCAGCGGCCCATGTTAGGTGGATGTCTCCGGGAAACGGTAAGAATCTCAGTAGTCCCTCAAATGGTCAAGCTACTCCTTCCTCGGGGCAAGGTACTCCTTCACCTGGGTTATGTTCGAAAAGTCCCAGCCCTCAAGTTACTCCTTCCCCAGAGTTCACTCAAGGCACTCCTTCAACTGTCAATTCCACAAATCCTAGCCCTCAAGCCACTCCCCTATCTGGGTTCACTAAAGGTACTCCTTCAGCTGGGTTCAGTTCAAAAAGTCCAAGTCCCCAAGCTACTCCCCTATCTGGGTTCACTAAAGGTACTCCTTCAGCTGGGTTCAGTTCAAAAAGTCCAAGTCCCCAAGCTACTCCTCTATCTGGACTCACCCAAGAAAGTCCTCCAGCTGGATTCAGTGCACAAAATCCACGTCCTCAAGCCATTCCTCTTTCCGGGCTCACTCAAGACCCTCCAACTGTTCTGAGTTTAAAAAATCCTATTCCTCAAAACGCTCCTATTGAGAGGTTCAGTCAAGCTGCTCCTTTGTCATTCAGTTCACACTTTTCAAATCTTCACTACACTCCTCCATCCAGTTTATCTCCGGAAATGCAAACCTTTCACCCAACTCCTCCATTTGGGTTCTCCCCAGAAATGAAAATTGGTAACCGAACTTCACCAGTTGGGTTCTCCCCAGAAACGGAAAATGTTAACCCAACTCCATGTTGGTTCACTGAAGAAATGCTTCATCTTCATGGCACTCCATCAAAGATTAATTCAAATTTTCAAGATTCTCTTGCCAATCCTCCATTTGGGTTAGCCCTAGAATGTCAACATCTTCAAACGACTTACCCTAATGTGTTCAGCCTAGATATTCCAAATCGTCATGTCACACATAATACCAGGTCTAGTCCACCAGCTTCATCTCAACGTGAGTTCCATCCACATATCACTCCTCAATGTGGTGATTCCCAAGGGGTTGCTTCATCTGGGTTCAGCACAAAAATTCCCTCCCAATTTGGGTGCAATCCAGATACATTTCCTCCACACATTACCTCACAGGGAACTGCCCCATCTTGGAGCAATCAAGTTGTTCCTTCTCAACTTGCTGTCAATTCAAATGTAGTGAGACTGGGCAAACCAAAGGCTTCTCCAGTTGACAAGGATATTTGCGGTCAGGAAATGCAAATGTGCATTTCACCATCCAAGGATTTCACTCAGACAAGAATTTCATGGCGTGAAGGATTGATGAGCCGCATTTTTGAATTGGGCGAACTTGATTGCTCGGATTTGATTTTGGAGGAGGAAGGGGAGAGGAAGGAGGATGAGATTAAATTCATTTTAGGAGAAAACCATTTGCTAGACATGGGAGATAATTTAAAACTCGAATACCCCAGCCCATTTGGCAATGACTTGCAATTGGATGCACCTTTTGGCTCATTTGAATACCTGAATAAGGTGACCACAGACAATCTTCCAGAGCATGGTCTCTCTAACTCATTGGTAAAGTTGCATATAAGTCCTGTTTCTCAGGCAACAGAAGCAGAGTCCATAGATACAGAGTATGTCAGAACATCATCAGGTGATTTGGATTGGACATTCTGGTACAGAAACCAACTATTTGAAGAAGCAGCATGAGCAAGTTCACAAGCATCATTGCTTTCACTTCCAGGGCAGTTCTTTCCTGCTATCATTTATTTCATTGCAAGATGCTGTCAGGAGTTTCTGCATTGCTTATCTGCTATGATTACATGAGGCTGTATCCTTCAGCAGTTTCTTACACTAGGCTGCATATATACAATAATGGGATCAGCCGAGCAAGCATTAAATCTGTTGGCTATCTCAAACATGTTGGGGCAGACAAAAAAGGACAAAAGCTTTGTATTTCAGCCGTTCTTTCCTCCTGACATGGCATGCTAGGATGATGCTTTCTTAGCCTCCTCCAAGTAAGGCTCAATTCAACTCAAAATTTTCAATTATCATTGTTTGATCACGAGGACAGAATGAGCTAAGATCTACCATGCAGCTAACTTCTTGTTGGTTACAATTTGCAACACCCTTATCAAGCAGGGAGCGCTGTAGTTTGATTGCCTATCCTTATACCCTTGGCACCCAATCTAATATTTTTCCTAGTTTTTGCTTCCAATCTAAGAAAGTTCATTTTCTGTGATTTGCACATCTTTTGCATTTATCATTTGATTCAAAGAATCTAAACTAACCTACATTGCTCTCAGTTTATTGCGAGCGCCCAACCCAAGGAGTAATGAACTGTTGCATGCATTATTTACTTGGATCACCATCTCCTAGAATAATTACAATGTTGATTTATGAATGACTTGTTTGCTAGTGAAGAAACTCCTTGTAGCTTTTGTAATTGATATCATATGAAAGATGGACAACATTCTCACACATTTCTTTTGCATTTATCATTTGATTCAAAGAATCTAATTATTGCGAGCGCCCAACCCAAGGAGTAATGAACTGTTGCATGCATTATTTACTTGGATCACTATCTCCTAGAATAATTACAATGTTGATTTATGAATGACTTGTTTGCTAGTGAAGAAACTCCTTGTTGCTTTTGTAATTGATATCATATGAAAAGATGGACAACATTCTCACACATTTCTCTGCTAATCTCAACACATCAAGACTGGAGTGAAAGCTTTGTAACTTATTCCCAGAGGTATTTTGAATGACTGTAACGTGTTTAAAGTTATATCTTTTGATGTATCATGTGCAATATGCAGCGCTGCTTTTAAGCATAGATTTGACCACTTAGAGAAATCACCAGTGACCATTCAATCAAATATCTTGGAAATAATGATGATGCTGATCTTCTACACGGAACGCTAAGGTAATGAAGAAAGTCACCGACAGTAGGACCACCACCTATCTATCTAACTTTTCCTGTATCCATTCAATCAAATATCATGGAAATAATGATGATGCTGATCTTCTACATGGAACACTAAGGTAATTAATAAAGTCACCTACAGTAGGTCACCACCTATCTGTCTAACTTTTCCCATATTCTAAATTATAAGCTTGAGGTATTATCTATTTAATTCTTGTTATGATCCTCATCTTCTTCCATACAGTTATTCGGTTGATTTATTTCAGACATTTCATCTTTTCCGTGCTTTTTAGAAGTTTGGAATATGAGGTGAATAAATCATTAGAATTTAGAACCATGCTTTGTACAGATGTGTCATTATTGCACCTCCTACTCTTAGAGCTATGCAGTATGTCTACATGGAGCTTAATGTTCACAATTTTTTAGGATGTTTTCTATTGCAACTTACTGTTATATTTAAGTTTGTAATATAATTTTTTTACCTTGGAAAAAATTGTATATTCTATTCAAAAAATGAAGAGAAATACATTCTATAGATGCCATAGGCATTGAATGATAGATTAATGAGCTGATTCTCAAAAAATGTAATGATAGGATGTTTTCTATTGCAACTTACTGTTATATTTAAGTTTGTAATATAGTTTTTTAACCTTCGAAAAAATGTATATTCTATTCAAAAAATGAAGAGAAATACATTCTATAGATGCCATAGGCATTGAAATTTGAATGATAGATTAATGAGCTGATTCTCAAATGAGCATTCCAAAAACTATTCCTATAGCCTTCACTAAAAGGATCTCAAAAGCGAGGAATTGTATCCTCCAGTATAGGACAAAAACAAAACAGTCTTTTTAACATACTGTCAAATATGCAAAAAGGTAGGTCTGTCCAATGTACATCCAGGTATCTTCCAATAAAAGTCCAGCACTAGACATGCATGTAACAGATCAAACTAGATAGAGGAGCAAAGCTCGTGATGGCAACGGAGACCCTAAACAGCAACATCATAAACATAAACTGATCTGAAAACAGACCGGAGGCCTGAAAATGGAAGCTACCCCTCAATCAAATACAGAAAGGATGGATAACTGAACAGCAGAACCATCACTTGACTCCTTCCATATGCCTGAACCAACTGCCAGCTGGAGCACTTCCTTTGAAAGAGAGTCAGTTTCAAAATAAGTTCTCTGTAGACAAGAGCAAAGGAAATTGGGTTAATGACCCAAAAATATCTTTTCACCTCTCCATAGATAGGGCTCAGCACCAAATTTCCCATTCTGAAAATTCCTTTTAACCAGTTAATAACCAGCAAAGAATCCCCAAACACCTGAAGATTTGAAACTCCTCCAGCTGCCACAATATTTAAAAGTGTTTTATAGCCAGGAATTCAGGTTAGTTATTTGATCCCTCACCCAGGCCTGCTTTACAGCTAATAAAATGAAAGTCATTTGAAGAATAGAATGCCACCTGCTCAACAGCAAGGCAGGGTGCCTTGGCTGGCCTCATCAAAATGACCCCTGATTTGTCTATGAAGTTGTGAGATAAAATCTTCTGTGGGATCATCTTTGTAATGGATTCATAGCTTGTGAAAATGGATCTGGTTTGCAAAGCACACTGAAAAAGGAGGCATGAATTTGTCCTCAAATATGGCAGCATTCCTAGCCAACAATATTCCCAGGTTACAATTAGTGGCAGGGATTTAAATTCCTTAAGTTCTGGATTTTCTTGTCCTTTTGTGAAACAGGCAGCAACAGATTTCCCTTGCCAGTTGTCCTTGATATCAGTTAGTAGGCCCATTTTTACCAACTCAGACCTAGAGTAAGAGCAAGAGATGAGTTGATGACTTGATAGTGTCTAGCTCTTCTTAACACAAGGGACATCTACCTGGCCCATTTCTATTCCTTCTCCCTGATAGCCAGCCACATAAAGATCTGGTATTTCAGAGGAGATCTTATCTTTCATTGTGGCTTCCACCACCATTGAGAATCCTCAGGCTTAATTTCTGAGCATAGATCCCCAAAGCGGGATTCTTGGACTATACCAGCTCATCCTCAGTGTCTTTGATATGAACACGACTCACCTTTAGCATTGTTAGATAGGCCTCCCATTGCTCCTTTCCAAGATCTTCTAAACCCAATTGTTCACCCCTCTTCCATTTTTGCTGCTATACAAGAGTTTGCTCAGTTGAGATTGCTTGGGCCCAAATGGAAACACCTTCCCTATGAAGAGAGTTGATCAAACGGTTTGGTACCTCATGAGAATCTCTATATCCCACCTATGGATCATTTCCAACCTTAACCCTTTCACCATTTCCAACCTTCCAAACTAGCCAATCGCCTATCTGGGGGAAGGCACTAAGACTATTGCTTTCCAAACTATGGATACATTATGTGTTGATGTATTTGTAACTTTGGAATGTATTCACTTGTATATCTTATGTATTGTACCTCGATGTTTATTCTTGGAAGTATCTATAATGTAATTGAGTCATGTCATGCTCCGATGTTCCGATTGGGAGATTCAATAATGTAAACAAGTCATGTAAAGTCATTGAGGTTAACCCTCCATTGTAAGTCATGGCAATAGTCCTCACAATTGTGTCAAGGTTAACCCTCTTTGTTGATCGGAGGGCAAAGTTCTCACAGTTGTGGGGCACTAGGGTTATTAGATTCTCTTAGAGATGTCGGCCCTAGTAAGTAATTGTTAAGTGGGGCCGACATGTTGAAGTGGACATTAAGTGAACGAAAGAATATAAATAGAGAGTGAGTCTCTCTATTTATCACACTCACTCACTCATTGGGACGCATGAGTGAGAGAGGAGAAGCTCTCTTAAGTGAGAGAGAGAGAGAATAAGCTGTTGGAGATCATCTTTATGTTTTCGAGTTTTACTACTGCCATTGGTGCTCATTCTATCTCTGAGGAAGTTGCGGGGTTTTCTCCTTTATGGTTTCCACGAGGAAAATTCTTTGTGTCTCTTGTCTCTTGTGTTTATTGCTGTGCATGTTATTTTCTCAGATAAGATCCTAAAATCATATTGCTTAAGTGACAAAAATCTAACATGGTATTAGAGCTAACCTGAGAAGAAGACATTGTGCAGCTGCAGAAGCTAGGGCTTCTTACTTTTTGGGTCTCTCTCCACAATCCATCAACAAAAGAAGGCAAGGCTAACTCTCCATTGAAGGGCGCATCTTTTTGTCGAAGAAGAATTTGATTTTGGGCATTTTCAGTTTTTGGTGCGGAAAATTAGGGCTTTTTACAGAAGATGAATTTTTGAGCGAGCCCGACATAGGATTGATCTCCTCATCAGAATCGAAGTTTAGAGACCTAGGTCGAGATTTTTGGTTGGGTGAAACTTTGGGAAAGTCAAACCCTAGTTTGACCTCGGGCCTGAAAAACCCTAAAATACCGAAACTGATAGTTTTGGTAGATTCACTATATTTCGATATTGGAGAAGGCTCAGGTGCCGAAACTTTCACAGGTCGAAGATAAATTTCTGATGTACACTATGTCCAAGTTTCAACCCCAGATTCACTATATTCTAGGAGATATGATTCCTCCAAGTTAGGGTTCCAGCCTCTCCCCAAGATTTCTCCCCAAACAGGACACCTGGGGAAAATTGCTATATCTCGGGCTACGAAGGTCCAAATGAAATTCCTCAAGATGTTCCAGAAAGGGCACGAACTTTACTTTCTGTGGTAGAAGTTTCAGACCCAGAAGATGAAATAGTGACACATGGCAGTCCGTACAACTTCGCTATGCTGAACAGTCTTGAAACATGTCACCTTGGGAAAACTCTCATAAATCCCAATGGGTGAAACCAATTCTGAGGAAACCTGTGGTGTTGGAACAAAATCAGACGATGTTACCTCAGTATGAAATTTTAGACACAGTGGAGCAGTACTATCGGAGATATTTCAGAAACAGTATCAGACATTTTTGTAGAAGAAGTTGGTAAACTAGGGCTTCCTGTTTCTGGAGCTTCCCTCCACTGTTTTCAGAAAAAAAGTACATTGGAAAGCTCGCGTTGAAGAGGTCTATCTTTCTATCCAATAAGATCTGAAAGATTCCAAGTTTTGAAAATTAGGGTTTCTCTAGATCAACCAGCTTCAGAACCAGGATGGACACGTCAAATCGGTAAGATCTAATCTTTTGCTATTTATAGTTGAGGTTCTCATTTCAAGATGACTAATCACACCAGCTTGATGACAAGCTTGGTGAGGCTGACAACTTCCAAGCATGGATCTCACTAGTTCTTGAAGGAAATGAATTGGACACCTACATAAGTAGAGAGGTCCCAGTTCCAGAGGGAGATGAGGCTAAAAGCCTTACACAAGAAGAACTTGGTCAAGGCCAAGAAGATCATTGATGATTCAATCACAGATCACCTTATACCACAAGTAAAGACACCGAAATAGATGTTTGATTCATTGACCAAGCTATTTGAAGGGAAGAACATAAATCAGAAGATGACTTTGAGAAAACAGTTGAAGAATGTGAAGATCTAGAATGCAGAGACCATACAATCATACTTTACAAGGGTCTCTTGAAGTGGTAGAAGAAGAAGTGGAGAATGCAGAAGTTGTGATAACCACCTTGAATGGCCTCCCAGGATCATGGGATTCATTCATTCAATGAATGTGTGCCAGAAGAAAGTGATTACTTTCAGCAGACTCTAGGAAGAGCACACACAAGAAGAAACTCGACTCATAATAAGAGAAAAAAAGATGGAAGCAACTGAAGATCAAGATTTCACGATTCAAAGAAGATACCTCAAGCGATGAGGAATATGAAGAACTCAATTCTTGAAGAGTCTCTTATCCATATTGAGCATTTGGATAAGAAATGATGCTGTTATGAATGAAGAAGATGATGAAGCTGAAAGAAGTAGTTTACCCACGAAACAAATAAAGATAAGTATTTCATTGTCATTTCATGATATTGTTTTGTTATGCATTTGTTTATATTCAGTTGATGTCTTATGCATGATAGAATGTTTGCATTAATGAAAGTATACTACTAATATGCATGTGATGGGTAAGTAGGTCATGGTGTTATACAACTCTCCATTGCTACTTATCTAGAATGAGACCTCTTTACTGACATATTGGATTAGTGCACAATCTCAATGTTTTCCTGGTAGAGATGGAAGGCATCTAGAAAGTTTCCGTGAGATATGGATGAATGTTGTATTGGCTAAAATAGTTGCATGATCATATATCTTGATGCAAAAGATTTTTTCATTTTGAATATACCTTATGAAATGTTTCTAACCATATAACTAATGCATTTGACTTGTAGAAAAAATCGCGTACAATCACCTACAAGAAGGACGAGATTTGTTCTGAAGAACAAGTGATGACAGTTCGAGAAATAATCTAAGAATGAAGAATAATATGATGAATGCAACGACATCATTGATGCAGAACCTTCCAGCTATGAAGAAGTAGCCAAGAAGAAAGGCAAGACCAGATCAAGAAGAATGATGTCTAGGATGCAGTATTGAGACCTGAAGGGAAGTTCGTAGTTCCATCATGCAGTAGATGGAAACATCGTGGGATACAAGGCAAGATTCGTGGCACGAGGCATAGACCATGAAGGACTTATATATGATGCACTACTTTCTAGGCATGGAGGTGTGGACAAGGGAAGTATGCAGTGGAGATCCTGAAGAGGTTCAAGATGATGGATTGCATGGCCATAACCACACCTATGGCATCGAACCTGAAGCTATTGAATGTTGCTTCATTAGAGTCGGTTGATGCCACGATGTATCGTCAGATGAGTTGTTCCTTTATGTACTTGACGAATACAAGACTAGATATTTGCTTTGCTGTGAACACATTGAGACATGTTCACCTGATGGTTGCAAAGCATGCAGTGAGGTGCTTGAAGGGTACAGTTGAATATGAGCTCAAGTATGAGGCGAATCAGAACATTAACCTGGAGGGTTATGTGGATTCAGATTGGGCAGGCAGTGCCATTGATAGGAAGAACACTTCTTGGTGTAGCAGGAAGCAGTCTTGCGTGGCACTGAGTACAGCCGAGGAAAAAGATGTTGCCACTTGCTATTTGGGAGAGAGGAGTAGTGACCCAGATCGAGATCTCTCGAAAGAGGGAGTTCTAGCATAGTCAGTGAGACAGGTTTTCTGAGCATAAATCCTGGTGAAGCTTGTAGGTTGCTCAGATGTGATCAGTCCTATAGGTTGACCTCGGGTGTAATAGGTCTTGGCGAAGCTTGCAGGTTATTCTTGGACGTAATCAACCCTGATGTGATTCTATGCTAGAAATGGCCAGAGTGAAGTTTGATTACTTCAGGGAGAAGCTTGGTGTTCTCTAGATCGAGGTTCCTTCAAGGGGAAGTGATGAGTCCATGAGCCCTTTTGACATGGTGAGAGGATTTGTTCCTTCCATGGTCAGATGTAAGTGCTGTGGCCCTTCTGACATGGTGGAAGCTTGAGCTTCACATGGTCAGATATAAGTGCATAGATGCTCTGATGTGATTGTGGGTTGTGTTACCACATGATCAGTGCAGAGCCATTCTGATGTGATTGAGGGATGTGTTCCCACATGATCAGATATAAGTGCTGAAGACCATTCTCTGGGAGAATGGAGGCACCTGGTCAGTTACCAGGAATGCTCAGTTTAGTGCTGAGAGGCCATTCTCTGGGAGAATGGAGGCACCTGGTTAGTTACCAGGAATGCTCAGTTACTAGGAATGCTCAATTACCATGAATGCTCAACTTAGTGTTGAGAGGCCATTCTCCGAGAGAATGGAGGCACCTGGTCAATTACCAGGAATACTCAGCCTAGAGCTGTGAGCCCTTCTGACATGATGAGGTCGAATGTAAGTGCAAAGCCTTTCTGACATGATGAGGTTGGATGTAAGTGCAGAGCCTTTCTGACATGATGAGGTCGGATGTGAGTGCTGGGCCTTTCTAACATGGGTTTTGGATGTGTTCCTCCCATGGTCAGATGTGAGTGTTAGGCGTGCCTTTCTTACATGGTTCATTCCATGGTCAGATGTAAGTGCTGGGCGGGCCTTTCTGACATGGTTCATTCCATGGTCAGATATAAGTGCTGAAGACGTTGAAGACCTACTTGGAGGCTAGGCCTACAACCAGCATGAAAAAGGGCTGGCTCTGTAGAACTTCCTGTGACGAGAAGAATGAAGAGATAACACCATTTGATTGAGATAGCGGAAGCAGTGATGATGATGATGATCCAGTGACGATCCAAATCAAGTGATGATCCATACTTGATGATGATCCAGTGATGCTCCAGATCAAGTGATGATCCAGACTCGATGATGATCCAATGATGATCCAGACTTGATGAAGATGAATTGACGATGAAGATGACTTGATGATGATCCAGATGATACAGAGAAGAAGACTTGTGCTGATAAATTGTGTCGAGAGAATACATTTCTAGTTAAGAGGGAGTGTTGATGTATTTGTAACTTCGGAATGTATTCACTTGTATATCTTATGTATTGTACCCTGATGTTTATTCCGGGAAGTATCTATAATGTAATTGAGTCATGTTATGCCTCGATGTTCCGATCGTGAGATTCAATAATGTAAACAAGTCATGTAAAGTCATTGAGGTTAACCCTCCATTGTAAGTCGGGGCAATAGTCCTCACAATTGTGTCAAGGTTAACCCTCCTTGTTGATCGGAGGGCAAAGTCCCCACAGTTGTGGGGCACTAGGGTTATTAGACTCTCCTAGAGATGTCGGCCCTAGTAAGTAATTGTTAAGTGGGGCCGACATGTTGAAGTGGACATTAAGTGAACGAAAGAATATAAATAGAGAGTGAGCCTCTCTATTTATCACACACACACTCACTCATTGGAGCGCATGAGTGAGAGAGGAGAAGCTCTCTCAAGTGAGAGAGAGAGAGAGCAAGCTGTTGGAGATGATTTTTATGTTTTCGGGCTTTACTATTGCCATTGGTGCTCATTCTATCTCTGAGGAAGTTGCGGGGTTTTATCCTTTATGGTTTCCCTGAGGAAAATTTTGTGTGTCTCTTGTCTCTTGTGTTTATTGCTGTGCATGTTATTCTCTCAGAGAAGATCCTAAGATCATATTGTTTAAATGATAAAAATCTAACATTATGGGTGCTTTTAGATGGATTTAGGATCCAATCTTTTACAAATATCAGGGCCGTGCATTTTTAAATGATGATCTGGTTCCACAACCCCTCCCTAGCTGTGAGCCTTTGTAAGCTCTTAGCTGCAAGTGCTTTCCTAAAATGATGAATATTTCTTATCTTTGGGTTTTGGCAATAGTTTGCCATTGGAGCAAAGGAATACCTTCTCTCTCTCTCTCTCTCTCTAGACCATGAGAATCTAAAATTTACCTTCCTTATTTTTTCAAATGCCCCTTTGGGAATATAAGCCAAGAAATGCCAGTAGATTGGAATATTTTCCAGCATTAATTTCACTAAGATTAGTCTGCCACATTTAGATAGCCATCTATTGCACCATAAATTAATCAAATTTTCAACCTTGGCTATGAGCATTTCCAATTAGGAGTTCCATAATCATTGGGTTTTATAGGAAAACCTAGATACTCAAACCCACTTGGAAAGTCAACTTGTTGACATGGAAATAATTGTAGAAGTGACCTAATATGATCTTCTTCCACTCCTTGGAAAGAAATAGATGGTTTTTGCACATTCTCTTTCATCCCAGTAGCAATACAATATAAATAACGAACTTATTTCAACTTACATGCATCCCTCTAAGAACCATCACAAAATAGTAATATATCATCCACAAAAGTAGATGAGACAAACAAAGAGAGCTCGATATGCTTTTCAAAGAGCTTGATCTTCTAGTTGCTAGTAAAGCTTTGCTGACACCTTCATCTACAATCAATAACAAAACTAGAGCCAAGGGACATCCTTTCCAGAGCCCTTTTGAGCGTCTGAATATTTTTAAAGTAGACCCATTGATTAATAGTGCAAAAGAGACCAAGGTCAAACATCCCATCATCTGGTTTTCTTTGGGAACACAAAAGGCAATATGATTGAACATTAGTCTTGGATATAACCAATTTTCTTGATCATATGCCTTTGAAAGGTCCAACTTCAAAACCATCGATAACATTGTTCTTGTCTTAATAGAATGGATACCCTCTTGTGCCACTCCTGTTGCATAATGGAATTGCCTTCCATGGAGGAAACGAAATTGCTCATGGGAGATGGCTTGAGAAAGAATTACCTTTACCTTGAGTGTAATGATTTTAGCTACAGTCTTGTGAATACAATTGCACAGGGAGATATGTTTGGAATCCTGAAAAGAATAGATTCTGTTTCTTTGGAATTAGGGCTAGAAAAGTAGAATTGAAAACACCCAACACTTGCCCTGATCCTCTTGACTCAATAACTCTTAGGAGATCATCCTCAATACGCTCATAAAACCCCAAAACGAATTCAAATGTCTAGTTGTATGGCCTTAGACTTTTGCCCTTCTAAAAGCTATGGAGAACCCTTTAAATTCTTCCTTAGAAATTTCTTCTAGCATCATTGCATTCACTGCCTCATCCACAAAACCAGGGAAGAAATAAATAATTTTAACAACTTTTACAATATTTACTCTTCCATCTGCAAAGATCCCATCAAAGTGAGCCACAGTTGACTAAGTGAAATCCTTAAAGGAGCTTGCTATAGACCCATATGCTGCTCTCATTTCTCGTATGGTGTTAATATTCTTCTTGTGATTTGCAAAATTATGAAAGTTATTTATGTTTTCATCACCATTAGCCAACCAGAGGGCATTGCTCTTTAGCCTCTAGTGGGATTCTTTCTTTGCTAGAAGTTTCCTTTTGATCTTAGTGTAGGAGCTTCAATATTTGAGCTTCATTCGAGGTTAAACTTTGCTCGTCTTTTTTCCTTTTATCATGTGCACAAGAGGAGACTACCTTTTTCATTGCCTTATGATTACTAGCAAACTAAATACTTGCAGGATCGCTTGAAGAAGTATCATAGTATCTCCATTCAGAATGAACCAATTTAACAAATTCTTCTTCTTCTAGCCATCCAAAATTAAACTTGAAAGGGCTTGATATCTTGCTCTCTTCCAATGCAATATGAAGGAGAACCAAAAAATAACGAGTCTCCACCTACTTCAACCCATGATCTAATTTCAATATGATATCAAGTATTTAGACATCAAGAAACCATTGAGTCTTTTTGCCACCCTCGCATCACCTAGTCTCATATTTCTCCGGGTAGGAACAAGTTTAATAAGGTTCACATCCACCAATTTTTCTCCTGCATTTTATCTAGAAAAAAGTTTGCAGCAACAAATCCCCAAATCTCAGCTCTACTAGTGGTAAAGTATAAATCCTTGCCAAGAATATTAATTTCCCTTATAAGCAAGTCATTTGCCAACAACCCTTCCCCAAACTCCACTTTGTTGTCATATAGCTCGTAAATGTTGGCCACATGAAAAGCTTCCACCAACTCCAAGGAGTGGAGTTTTGCAGCAATATTTGAATCAAGGGTAACATAATTAATTAGTCTAAAAACACTCCTCCACCTAGAGGCCAAGCCTCTTGACATGCCCATAGAGTCCATGCTTATGAAATCCCAATCTCTCATAGACTTGGAAAGTTCCTCCAAGGTCTTAGCCCTTTTTCCGAAGGCTTTTGTAACATGGTAATATATGGTTTTTTGAGATCTAACAACCTTTTTAGAACAAATTGTTTGGAAGGGTTGACCAAACCCATGATGTTAAATGGCATAATTATCATTGGCAACCCCTCTTGAGGACTTGGTTTACTTTAAGGGCCCCTAGTTCATTGTCTTATGTTTCCCTTGGAAAAATTCCTTTTTTGCTTTGTTTTGGGCTAGACAAATTTGAGATTTTCTTCCTTTACCATCCTTGCTCCATCTTTTGGCCTATCCATACCTAGACCTCCTACAAATCCTACTTATGTCACCTTTGTAACACTATGTTTGGGCCTCAAAAGGTATTGAGGCTAGTAGGAACCTTTGAATTTTCTTTGGGTGAAGACCACTCCAAGATTGACACCCCCCTCTTTTTTACAAAATTGAATACACAATTTTCTAATGCCCTCCCAACCTCTGGTAACTCATTTCATTTCCCCAACAATTGATAGGTGGAAAGACTTCCTCCATACCCTTTGACCCTTTTTTCTGTTAAAGGAGACAAACTCTTATAAATTCCCAAATTGGGCTAGAGAGTATTATCTAAGGGTTGAATATCCCTTTTTTAGACAAAAGCGAGTTTAAAGGTCATGAGGGTCACTCCCCCAAGAGGCGCCTCTATCCCATGCTTGGCCAATTCTTTGTCCTTTAATAGGTATCAGAGTAAGGAGAAACCAACCCTCTCAATTGGGCTTGATATATCCTTTTGAACAACATGGTTCTTTCCAATAAACTCCTCTGAGGGTCCTCCCACACTAGAAGCTTCCCCACCAACTATCAATTCAATAGGAGCTTTATGTTCTTTTGGCATACTAGCCACTAAATCCTTCACATGACCTTCTGTTGTCAAATCGTTTCGCCTCCATAATCTATTAGTAAATTTTAGAGTGCAGTCGCTAGCCCAAGTGACTAGAGGCGTGGCATTAGGCACATCTAAAGGTCATCTCAACATAATTGACTAATTGGTAGGAATGCCTATTTCAAAACTCAACGTTGATTTCATTTGCTAAACCTTTTGAGCTTTCATAGTTATTATCAACTTCCAAGAATGTACCCACACTATTCTCGATCGCTCTAAAAACATCCAAAGTGTAGAATTCCAAAGGCAGTCTAGATATTTTCATCCAGGCTAGTTGAAGAGTGGATTTCTCCATGCGTGGGTCAAAACAAGGATTCCAATATCTTAGAGATAGAGGGATGTGCCCCCACAACCACCTCCTATTGAGTACCTTCACATAGTGCACTTTTGTTCAAAACACAAAAGCAATCCATCTTGTCATTAGCATAGGATGTTTCGAATGTAACTTAGGAAGGGCTTCGAGGTATTATTCATCTAGTCCACTAGGTTTATTTTTGGTACGAATCTACCATGAAATCTCCTTGTTAATGCTCTATTTTGCATGTCTACAACCTAGTAAAGTTTTATATCCTCCCTTAAAGCACAACATACTTTTTGCTTTTTCTTAATGCACTTCTAACTTGTTTTACCCTTTCTTGCAATCATACAGTCTCTTTGTGTTTGTGACCACCACTTGTCCCTACTAATCCTTCCTCCTTCCAACTCACTCATCCATAAGACATCCGTATTGACAAAACCTCCCCATTCCTTGCTTAATTGGGATCTAGGAATGAAGCATTTTTTGAGATCTGAGCAATAGAGACAATTTTTACAACCGATTGAGAGTAATGAATGAGGCTTTTCTTATTTAAAGATAGAGTTTAAGGAGTTGCTTGTCAACATCCTCGGTGCATGAATACTTGGTTGCGAAGGTACTATTCCCAAATCCCGCATATCTGCTTTGACATATTAATAGTAAAGATATGTACTTCCCTCATGGAAAACCCTACAATATGATTGTGGGTTGAAAACAAAGGTTTGATCCAACACATCCAAACCCCTATGGGGTGCAACAATGGTGAACTCCTATACGGACTTAGGGCAAAAAGGTCCCATAGATAAAATGAGACTTCCTTTAATAGGATCATTCGTGAAATCATCTAACTCATCCAAATCCATGTTCATAAACCCTAATCAGAATTTTTGTATTAGATTTAACTATGTGAGTGACTACTTTTGTTATTGGTTGGTGATTAGGTATGGGAGCTACATATTGACTGTTTTGACATTTTTGGAGCAAGATGTTTCGGACATTATCTTGAGCATTATATATTGAGAAGCTTGTATTGTCTCGGTGCAATTATTGGCTTGTTTTTTGGTTTTATTATAGAGTTAGAGTCCCCTTGTCCACCTTGGACAAGGTGGGATTGCATCCATCCAAAGAATATTTTTTGGGTGCAATGGAAACATCTCTTCCACAATGTGTAGTTTCTTTCATGGTTGGATGGTTTATATTGTCATTTTGTCACACGATTTCCATTCTTGGTTACATATGTTTGTCGAGTCCCACTCCCATTTCTATTTATTTATTTCTTTTCTTAGTTGGCTTCCAAAATTTTCAGCTTGATTCTCTTGAATGGGATTGTGCTATCTTTGTTAAGCCCTAAATGCTGGGCACATTCCCCCCTATTGGGTGGCGCATTACCTTCTACGTTGTGGTGTATTACATATTATTCATGTCGGCTTGGGTCTATTTGTTATTATTGTACACCTTGGTCTCCTATATATATGAATGATATATTTTCATTTAGTCATCATTGTATCTTGTCTTGTCTTGTGTACTCAGTACAGTGTGTAAGTAGGTTCCTCCCTTGAAGATGATTGCTATTTATCTACTCATGTATCTACTCAAGAACATGATAAGGAAGAAAAAATGGACTTATTTCAATCACGTCTTGAGAAAATTGAAAAACAATTGGAGAGTAGGAAGTTTGAGTCCTCAAAAGTTGATGATTCACTACAACATCACGGGTTCAACTTAGGATAGGAATTACTTGATCCCCAAGATTGACATGAGAAAGTTTGATGGCAAGTGCCAAGGATCCAATCACATGGATTTTTCAGATGGAGCAATTCTTTGATCTACACAAGGTGCCAACTTTGCAAAAGGTAACTATTGCATCCTTGCATCCTTATTATTAGAACCATAATGAGGTAAATCTCTCTCTCCTTCTCTAGTCAAGAAAATTAGGGTTTTCTAATAAAGTGGAATTTCTGAGTGCAAGTGACATAGGGAAGTGAACCCCTCATAGGTGCATCTTTTGGCACCAAGATCGAAGTTTTCCAGTGGGCAGATCCTTCAGAAAGTCAAGCCCTAGTTTGGCTTGAAACTAGAAAACCAGAAAACCAAAAATAGAACCGTAAACTGTAGTCCAGGGTCTTGCAAGTCCAGTTTCAAGGGTTAGAATTTGGATTCTTCAGAAATTGACTGTACCATCATACTCGGCTCAGTCAAGCGCATCTTTTGGTGAGTATAGTTTTCATTTCTCAGCAATTTTCAATTTTTGTCTTTTTTGATCTCTGGGACAAGATGTCTCCAAGCACTAAGCTTGATGACAAGTTGGAAGGAATAGAAAACTTCTGTGCTTGGAAATACATAATAGGACTCATTCTATAAGATAATGATCTTGCAAAGTTTATCAAGGGAGTTGTGTCGGAGCCCGAAGAAGATGTAGAAAAAGAAAAGTACAAGAAATATATGATTAGAGCCAAGAGGATCATAGTTGATTCAATCAAGGATCACTTGATTTCTCAAGTATCCTCTAAGGATACACCTAAGGAGATGTTTGATGCCCTATTGGGAATGTATGAAGGAAGAAACATCAACCGGAAGATGAACTTGAGAGCCCAACTCAAAAGTACAAAGATGAGCAAGGGTGAATTGATCCATGAACACTTCACAAAGGTCTCTCAATTCAAAGAACAACTAGAAGCAATTGAAGACAAGATGGATGAAATTGAACTAGTAATGATCGCTCTCAATGGTCTTACTAGACCATGGGACTCCTTCATCCAGACAATCTGTGCAAGGAAGGAAAGCCTAAAGTTTGATATCCTATGGGAATAATGTGTTCAAGAAGAAGCTAGAGTAGCTAACCGAGAAGCACTACTTAGAGAAGATGACCATGCTCTAACTACTTATACCAGAAGAAGAAAGGAAATCATCATTTCAAGAAGGAAACTCATAAGGGGTCTTATCCTCCTAAGAAGTTTCAAAAGAATAAAAAGGGAGATTACAAGCAAAAATATTTCTCCTCTTATCAATGTTACCATTGTGATAAGATAGGACACATTGCCAGAAATTGTCCGACAAAGAAAGAAGAAATCAAGAGGAAGAATAACAAAAGACATCATGGTAACTTAGCAACAACAACAGAAGAAGAAGAACCTCCCAGGAAGTTAGCAAAAGTAGAAGTTGAAGAATATTATCTCTAGAAGATGTATCTGTCACTAGAGGGTGGCCTGTATGAACTGAGAGGTCACTTAGAAGCAACCTTGATCCATGATTCTACAAGATCATAGAAGGATTGCTCACATAAAACAATAAAAGCCATACCACATGTGAGCAAGATAGTCATAGGTATACCAAAACTAAAGATTGATCAAGAAGGATGTAACCTTTGATGAAGAAACAAGTCGAGAAAGTTGTAGCTCCCAGAGTTGCATAACCAATGAATGAAGTTGCACCTTCTCTTGATGATGAGATTCCGAAAGAACATGATATGTTGGAGCCCCAAAAACCTCCCCACATAAATATTTCCCACAAGAGAAAGCCAGCTTCGGCCCGCGAGATTATTCAAGAAGCAGAAAGGTATGGTGCTCCAGAAGGCTCCAGAAGGCAGAGCAAGAAGCCAAATCCATTTCCTAGTTATGTGGCTTTGATGTGTGATCTTATAGACAAATAACCTACTTGTTTTGAAGTAGTTGTTCAAAATAAAGAATGGGTAGAGGCAATGACGGAAGAATACCAATCCATAATGAAAAATGATGTATGGGAAGTAGTTCCCAAGCTAGAAGGAAAAAGTGTGGTATCTTCCAAATGTATCTACAAGACAAAACATATAGTCGTTGGAAGTATTGAGAAGTACAAAGCGAGATTTGTGGTCCGTGGATTCTCTCAAAAGGAAGGAATCAATTATGAAGAGACATTTGCTCCTGTAGCAAGGTACACTTCTATCAAAACCATCATGGCACTAACAACCAAGACAAAATGGAAGTTACATCAAATGGATGTGTAAACAACCTTCTTAAATGGTGTTGTTGAAGAAGAAGTGTACATAGAACAACCACAAGGTTTTGAAGTAAAGAACATAAGAACACATGTCTGTAAACTGAAGAAGGCTCTATACGGATTGAAGCAAGCTCCAAGCGCTTGGTATGGAAGAATCGATAGTTTTCTGATGAGCTTAGGCTTTGCCAAAAGTAAGGTTGATCCTAACCTTTACTTCAAGGTTATGGATGATGAAATTGTCATATTGTTGTTGTATGTGGATGAATTATTCTTGACAGGTAATGAGAAGAAAATATTAGATTGTAAGAAAAAGCTTGCTGCAGAATTCAAGATAAAAGACCTTGGCTTGATGCATTATTTTCTAAGTCTTGAAGTATGGCAGAGCCCAGAAGGAATCTTCCTTAACCAAGGGAAGTATGCAGTGTAAATCCTGAAAAGGTTTGACATGTTGGAGTGTAAAGCCATGGCCACACCCATGGATACACACTTGAAGTTGATGGTTGATGCTTCGTCAGAATTAGTGGATGTGACACTATACAGATAGATCATTGGTTCATTGATTTATCTGACGAATACTCGACCATGTTCATTGTTTCGTCAGTTGTGAAGTCATATGGATTCAGAAGTTGTTATCTGATCTATTCGATCTGGAGATGTATTCTACCATGATTCTATGTGACAACCAAAGCTGCATGAAGATGACATAGAACCTTGTGTTCCATGATAAGATGAAGCACATAGAAATCCGATACTTCTATATTCGTGACATGGTGCAGAAGGGCGCTGCAAAGCTCCAATATGTGAGCACATATGAGCATGTTGCAGATGTGTTGACTAAACCTCTGTCTCGTGTGAAGTTTGAACACTTTCGAGACAAGCTTGGTGTTGTTCGTAAGGACTTCCCTCGAAAGGGGGAGTAGTATTGATATGATTGAATCTTGATCACAACAGGTAGCTCAGTTGGGATTGATCATCGTTAGACTTGATCCCGTGATTCTGAAAGGAAGGATCGTCTTAAATGTTGATCTTGATGGACTTGATCCCGTAATTTCAAAAGGAAGGATCGTCCAAGATGTTGATGTTGGGATTGATCATCCTTAGACTTGATCCCATAATTCCGAAAGGAAGGACCGTCTTAAATGTTGATCTTGATGGACTTGATCCCCTAATTTTGAAAGGAAGGATTGTCCAAGATGTTGATGTTGGGATTGATCATCCTTAAACTTGATCACGTAATTCCGAAAGGAAGGATCATCTTAAATGTTGATATTGATGGACTTGATCTCGTAATTCCAAAAGGAAGGATCGTCCAAGATGTTGATGTTGGGATTGATCATTCTTAGACTTGATCCCGTAATTCCGAAAGGAAGGATCGCCTTAAATGTTGATCTTGTAATTCCAAAAGGAAGGATAGTCTAAGATGTTGATGTTTGGATTGATCATCCTTAGACTTGATCCCGTGATTTCAAAAGGAAGGATCGTCTTAAATGTTGATTTTGATGGACTTGATCCTATAATTCCGAAATGAAGGATCGTTCAAAATGTTAGTAAGTGGACTTGATCCCGTAATTTCGAAATGAAGGATCGTCCGAGATGTCAGTGGTAGACTTGATCTCGTAATTCCGAAAGGAAGGATCGTCCGAGATGTCAATGGTGGACTTGATCTCGTAATTCCGAAAGGAAGGATCGTCCTGTGTATGTATGTGTTAGCTGTGATTAATATTGGTAGCTCCGCAAAGACTTGATCCCATAATTCTGAAAGGAAGGATTGTTTGAGTGCCACATATGTGTTGTCCATGATCCCGTAATTCCGAAAGGAAGGATCATGTTGGTTGTTGTTATGCCTGTCACATATTGTTGTTGTTATTACAACTTTATCATTAGCGGAATTTTGAGGTCTAAAATGGGCCTCCTAAAGAAAATAATGAAATAATATTTATTAATTTTGGAGGAAGAAAGAATTTATTTTTTATTTTTTATTGTATTTTCAACATATCTCCCAGGGATTTTACTCAAATTTCGAGTGGGAGAGCTTGCTAGATGCGGAATTAAATTCCAACAAGCTCTCCCACTCGAAATTTGAGTAAAAACATAGCTAGATATGTTAAAAATATGTTGAGGGATTTTATTCAAATTTCGAGCGGGAGGGCGCATTGGATGCAGAATTTAATTCCGCATCCAACAAGCTTTCCCACTCGAAATTTGAGTAAAAACATAGCGAGATATGTTGAAAATACGAACAAAAAAGTAGTTTTTTTATGACAAATATGTCAAGTCAACCATTATGGTTGACTCATTTTATTGAAATTCTATTGGTTCTTGAATTCCAACTCACAAGAATTTATTGTTGGCTCATTTTATTATAAGGCGCATTTTAGACCCCAAAATTCCTCTATTGGCCGATGAGCCAGCCTCGTGCTGTCGTTGTCGTTGTTATTCCAGCTTTATGCTGATGAGGCAGCATCGTGCTGTCGTCGTTGTTGTTATTCTAGCTTTATGCTGATGAGCCAACCTCGTGTTGTCAATGCTAGTGATGTATTAGTGTTTATGAGGATGATGATGTTCAATACAATAGAGGATGTTGCCTGAGTCCCATGCTGTAGATGATGATTTAGTTCCATTATGCATATGATGATGTTCCAGCAGATGATGATGATGTTCCAGCTCCATGTTGTAGATGATGCTCCAATTCCATGCTGTAGATGATGATGCTCCAGCTCCATGTTGCTGTTGATGTTCCAATTCCATGCTGCAGATGATGATGCTCCAGCTCCATGATGCTGCTGATGTTCCAGTTCTGTACTGAAGACGTTGACACTCCAGCTTCGTGCTGAAGATGATGTTGTTGTTCAAAACTTCCGATGATTTATAGATGTTCCAGGCGATGTTCCAAAATATGATGTTGATGATGCCTCCTCTTTCCTTCTGATGATGTTGTGTCAAGCCACACAAGTTGTTGTTGCTGTCAGTAGAATACCCTTCTTGTTACAGAGAGAAACTTCCTATGGCTTGGGGGTACCACAACAGACAATATGACACCAGAAATCAATCTTTCCCAATATGCAAGAACGATAATCAAATCTAACACTTGTTACCACCTAAGTTGTACTTAGTGGTTTTTTATCAAGTGAGCCTGGTGAACTGGACAATGATAACTTGTTCGGACTTTAGAGAACCTTCAGTCTTGCTTCTGGGAATCTTTGTTGTACTATATCACATGTTCATACCCCATGGGGGAATTGTAATAAATGTTCTAGCATGATAGTGTCTGTAAAAGACTCAGTCTCTTAGACTTTATTTGTCAATTCGATCAGCCCAAGGTGTTTTTTCTCTTGGTTATTATTGGTTGTTGAATAGACGACTGATAATTTCTGAGTTTTTCACTCCATACCCCCAAAGTTGGGGTGGTCAGCGTGGCATTTAGGCCCATTGAGGTTATTAGAGTCTATGTGTCAATGTATAAACATGCTAGACATCATGGTCGAGTCATATGAACATGTCTAAGTCCCCCTAGGTTTTTTCAACTTTTAAATTTTTTTGATTTTTTCAGTGTTTTTTATTAAAATATATATATTTTTAAAACTTAGGCTATTTTTAATAGTTTAATTGGAAAAATTGATTTTGTAATAAAAGTGGGCCAAATAATCAGTTTCAGTCATGTAGGTGCTCATTTTCAAGTTAAGAGCACCATGTAAACCCATGGACCCACTTTTTCCTAGTTTTGAGTGATTTTCCATCACTCAGGTCAGAAAGCCCCAAAAAATCATTTATTGATTATTTTAATTAATAAATTGATGAATAATGGAACAAATCCAAAATCACAGATCAATGGATTCTCAGCCGATTTGATTGAAATCAGTCAGATCTGAAGTAGATTGATTGGATCTGACAAATTCTTGACTGAAGGAGGTGATCAAATTAGATCCAGAGTTGATCTTCAGCATCCTTTATGGGGAATTTTGCCCTCTCTCTCTCCTCAATATGTTTTGGCTCATCTGGATGAGTTTTGGTGGATGTTTCAGTCAACAGGTTGAGGTGTCAGTTAGATCAGCTCTTCGATTGACAATTGCACTCAGTGAGACTCAGATCTGGCTCAGTTAGACACAGATCAGGCATTGATGGACTCTCCATCAGCATATTTGGTCTATCTCCTTGGGATTTGCGCCCCCCCTAAGTTGGATCTCCTGGTTTTTGTATATATCCAAGCATAACAACCTCTTCCAAGCTAGTTAGAGATGGACTGAAGGGATTGCCATTGTAACTCTGTATTTGATCATCATTTGTGAATAAAGAAGCTTTGGAGGCTATACTGTGTAGCGCATGTGTATGTGTGGATTCTCAGTGTTATGCTGCTGATGTGGTAGCTGCAATTTCTTGCCAAATTCTGTGCTGCTTCTGTGTTCTGGCTTCAAGGATTCGGCTGAATCTAGTAAGGGTGTAAACTAGGAAAGCTAGATTGCTTGATCTTGTTTATCCATATGATGTATGCTCAAAAATTTTAGTTATATGCTTAAATAAGGTTATTTTGGCATGATCTTTCATTTTTGTTGCTTTATACATCTATATCCAGATCTCATGAGGTGTGTGCAGGCTTGTGTTATTTAGTTGCAGGTTCCCGATTGGATAAAGGTGTGGATCTAGATTGATGCCATTCTTATCCAATAAGCTCAAGACTCTGTCCCTCAGCACTCCACAAAAGGGCCTCCTTTCAACTTGCTCCATTCAAGCAACGATCCGATCTTCTCTCCTCTTCTTCTCATTTCTACAAAAAATCAACATTTTTACCCGGTTACTCTGTTCGTAGCTTTGATTTTGCTTAGATATATCATATTAAAAGTAATTCCAACATAGATCTATCTTCTCAAAGCCTATAGTCTAGATCTTGCACTTAAAAAAGTTTCATAAGCATTCTAGATCTAGCTTTAGGGAAATCGTCTTTTTGCATGAAAATTTAAAGAAAACTTGTAGATCGCATGCATTAGATTTCCTTTCGCTGTTATAAAATTTAATATTATGCAATATTAGTCCACATTTCATTGGCTGCACAATCAAAAAGCCAAGATCCCAAGGAAAGCTTGCTTTCCTTGGTTCATTTTTCGCCTGTTTAGCTAGTTTTAACTTCATTTTTTTTGAGATAAGGTAGGTTGATCCAAAGGTACTCTTAAAGTGATTTTGTGCGTATGTTATTCTAACATGCTCGCTGTATTTTAGCAGGTCTGGCAGAAAAGAAAGGAAGCTGCTGTCCGAAGTGGCCTCAGGAGCGTTCAAATCCCCCCAGGGGTCTCCCTTTTCACTAAAATCTTAATTTTTTTTGCAAAGTTGTAAGATCTTGGTTTCAGCCTGTATAAGGACCAAGAAGTTTCTGATATTTCAGTTCGCTGATATTGTAACCAATAATAAATAAAATTATTTTTGGAATAGGCTCTTTCGAGCCCATTCCCCATCCCCCCTGGGGGGATTTGCGTCGGTGTCCTTTTCGTCGCTTTCTGTTTTTTTTTTTTTGTAAACTAGCATTGATCTAATTTGCAGGGTAGTATACTTGATTTTATTATTAATTTCATATTCCACTTTTTGTTTTTCAAAGTAATCATAATACTTATCCCACGATTTCCCGATTGAACCGAAAGGGGAAAGAGATTCGTGGTAGGACTAATTAGAAAACTAGAATCGTGTATTTGTTTTATTTTTCAGTCTTTTGTTTTCATCTATTATAAAATTAACCCCTCGATTCCCCGATTGAGATCCACTTGGATCGAAAGAGGTTCCTGGAGGGTTTTCTTTTAAACAAGAACACCCAGTTTAAAACCTACTAAAATTGACAAGACTTCAGTGTGTATGCTCTGCACTTGGATGCGGTTCGTCTGATTAGTCAAGCTGTATCAAAAGCACTTGGGTGACTAGTATAATTAGAACTCACTCTCCCCAACTGACAAACCAACAGGTGAAAATTCAACACCTCGATCGAACCATCACGGTGGCAAAATACCTAAAGGAAGCGGGAACTTCTGAAAAGTGACCTCGGGGCGTCGATCTCTGTCACACCCTAATAGGTGCGTTATGAACAATAGCCCCAGAGACTCCATTTCAGTTCACATATTCCTTGCGGGTAGCCATGAAGGTTTAGTTTTGGACATACTCCAAGTACTCTAGGGTATATCTGGAGTCCCCCCTTTGCCTAATTGTAATTAACTCACACTTCATTTTTAACTTAAAACATACCAAGAGGCAATCGCAAAACACTCATTCCAAGCACCTGCAAGTACATTGTTTATATTTTTTGACTCCATTCTAAGGCACTGGTTATTTTCTTGTTTTATACATATATTATGTCTCAGCATTGTGCTTTCGTGTGTTCATCTTTTATATCTTTCCATCTTTGATTATTTATAATTAAATTCCAAACTCTTAAGTAACTCAGTCAGTTTAAACATCACAACACTAAGTAATCATCCTTAGTAACTTAATAGGGTCTACCCCCCTTGGCTTCGTTAGGAGTTGAGCCTAAACGGAGGAGTCAAGAACAAGGTGACAGCCTTGACTCGAGACTTGCCCCCAAGGACACACCGAGTGGCTTGAATATTTCTGCCACGTGACCCAGGTGTGTGAAAGGCGGCAACAACACTAAGAGATATTGAATCGTACCTTATTTCGGATAGTTAAAGTAGACCCCGTTGAGCTTTTCTAATGCAATTGCAATTATAATTTGCTCCTAACAACAACAAACAAAGAAAGCATGATATATGTAAATGTGTTAGAGCTATCCTAGCATATATAATCAACCATGTATAAGCAATTAAATACATCCATGGATTCAATATTCATATTCAAAATGCACATGAATTGCAAAGGAAAAGATATTTCTATTAATAAATCAGAGATACAATAGTGATAAACTCTATCAACACTTTTGCAAACTGGAGAAACCGAGTCCTCCACCACTTCAATCCTCCATCTCTCGATAGCAAGCTCACAAAGCAAAGGCAAGCTTAGGAATAACACTATGTGCTCCAAGGGACAAAGGGATGCAGACTTAAGTATAAGCAAAGCTGAGGCAACAATGGACTATAGTTTCCTTGCTCTTCAATTTCTCCTCCTTCAATGTATCCAAGTGGTTCCTTATATAGCACTCCAAAGAGGTAATGGAGGGTCGAATCTGAGTGTTCTCAAGGCATATGGAAAGCCAAGAGTCAAGTTATTCGGACTCATATGAGGAAAACTTCAAAAATATTTGGACTTATGCACACATCTCGATGTACGCAGGTTTGAGGTCAAAAGTTATGTGTACATGTGAGTATAGCTTTAAAAGTCGCGTACAAAAATAAATATGTGTTTTTTTAGGGATGATCTTGGAATATCAAAGTATAATATAAGTCCATGGGGTCTAAGGAGTCTACAGAGGGACATGGAAGGCCATAAATGTGTGATCTACCTGGTTTGGTAAAATCAGCTATAACAGATGCCCCCTAATGTGTGAGGTCAGAGGGGTAACATGATGACCGAAATACATCATAAAATCCATCCAAGAAGTGGAGTAATGAAGACCCAGGTGGAAGAACCAGCCACTCATTAGTATAATACAATGATAAATCTCCGCATGTGACTGCAAATATATGTAGCAGTCCCGGATACATAAAAGTACAATGGACATGAATAGGCATGATATACAATGTGTCATGTGTGGTCATCGCCACGTACAATATACAATGGATCAAGATCTCCATAATGGATGAAGATATCTGATATACACTAGAAATACTAGAATCAGGATCACTAGAGCTGAAATATCATGAATACTGGCACGATCAAGGAGGTAACATATATGGAATGCCACCAAGCTGGAAGGTCTTCTACATGAACTACTACGAGTACATGTCCTACTATGTGAATAGATGTGTCGAGGTCAAACATAGTCGTCCATCGTCTGATTACCGGTCATTGATGTATACCGTTGACAGACGCGAGATAACCCACTGATAATGAAAATGAGAATCAAGGTACAGAGTGCAATCTGACAAGTGTGAATAGATGTGTTGAGGTCGAACACTTGGAAGAATCCATCGGTAAGAGGACATTGATGTATTCCCAAAACTGTCGATGGTGAGAGAACCTACCATTGATGACTGTAAGTCTCAAGGCACTCAAATGACTCTAGACTCCTATTCCATAATAAATGATTTGATGTTGATAGAATGGAATCTGTTGGAAGGAGGGCATTAAGGCATCCCCCATCAACCAACACGAGGTACTCATCAATGCTGTATAATGTGGAAGAACTCAACGAACAAGATGTGCACGAACCAGTAACAATATCGGTAATGGCCGACATGCAAAGTCAATATATCTGAGGAATGGCCGACTCAGGCTTCAACTTCCTTCGAACAAGAGCATAAGGCAAATGGTGACTGAAGGCAGGCAACATGGAATCGATATGCAACTGGGACATCTCTGTGACACATGAGGTATCAACAGAGGCTCCATGGGGACTAGAATCATAACGAGTTAGTGGAGATAAACTCAGAGTAACGAGTAAAACTCCTAAAGTCAAACTAATAATCCAACCAACGGATGTGATATACAGTGCTCTGTTCGAAGGTGGCACGACTCGACTACTTCCAAATATAACATCTTTTCCCGTCCGACTTTTTATGTTTTTTGATTTTTTTTTGGACATTTTCAGATATTTTGAAAAGCTTGAAAAATAATAAAGTGCTTTATAGTACATAGCTAGGAGGAGACGAGTGTTAGGGACAGGAAAGCTAGTTCCAAGCAGTGGAACCTACCTATGCTCAATGCAAGGAAACATGTGCAGGATAACGACCATTAGAGGAAATTTCAACTCAAAATGGGCCTCCTAAAATGAACTAATAAAATAATAGTTAAAATAATAAAATAATATTTATTAATTTTGAAGGAAGAAAAGAAAAAACTATTTATTTGTTTGTATTTTTGACATATCTCCCCGTGTTTTTACTCAAATTTCAATCGGGAGAGGTCATTGGATGCGGAATTAAATTCCACATCCAATGAGTATCCACTCGCCATACTTTTGACGGACCTCGCTACCCCAAAAACAAGAAATACCTGAGTAATTCTGCATCCAACAAGCTCTCCCGATCAAAATTTGAGTAAAAACACGGGGAGATATGTCGAAAATACAAACAAAAAAGTAGTTGTTTTATGACACCTATCCCCAAATTTATGTTAAAAAAGTGTTTAAGAACTATACGGTATTTCAAATTTAAAGCAATTTCATTGACTAACACATGATGACATGGAATTTGAGTTAAAGTTAAAAGGCCCATTTTGAGTTGAAATTTCCTCTAATGACTCGGGGGAAGGTCCCTTCCCGGTAAAGGGGTGATCAAGCTACAAAGGATATAAAAAAGGTTTTGCTCGGCTAGACATGAGACAAGCTCAGGCTATATCGCTGATAACTCAAAGTCAGGGAGCCGGCATAAAGCTCAAGAAGGCAAGAAAAACTCATGAAATGCAATTACAACTTGACATATACAAGGGAGTCCCTATGGGGAAAAGCCAACATAAAGTTCAAGAGGAGTATGAAGTTCTTGCTCAAGGACATGGTGGGACTAAAAATTGACTCCCACAACCTAAAGGAGGTATCTCATCATGGGCACCAAATGAAAAATATGATCTAACTAGGGCACCCATGTATAGGAAATATCTACCATTCACACAATACCACTTCTAACAGCATCATGAAGGTTCTGTGATATCATGGAATGGGTTCGTACCTAAGGTTAAGATGAAACGGTCATAAGGTCATGCAAAATGCAAGCGGGTGTGAAATCCTAACCTATATGCCAGTTCAGACATTATATCTGTGATGGACACGAACGGGTAAAAGCCTCGGAGAGAGTGTATAAAAAATGGACCTTACATGACAATAATATTAGTCCAAAACAACTGGAAACAGTCAGTAAAGAGTCCAAACTATAGGGTCTAAGGATGACTGATCATGACAATTGCATTCAAAAGAGACAATGCGATGAACGATGGGACATAAGAAGGAATGTAAGGTGTAGACCCAACGTTCACGTATCCACTACCACCCCCGTGAGGGTGAACACTAGTGTTAAGACCGGACAAAGAGAGTGAAAATCCTCCACAAATGGAGTAGAGGATGGAATATGACCACTCTCGAATCTATGAGAAAGATAAGGGGCCATGGTGCCCCCCAGTCTAACACTAGGGTCAGCGCTAGGACCTGGAGGGGGTGACGGGATACTAGTAGTGATATCAAACATGCTGAACATAAAAGGGACCAAACTCAAGATAACATAAATATACTCAAGTAACCATGATCCCTAAAGCCAACTAGCGCACAAAGAGCACACTCCTAAGAGAATCTACAACCAAAATACAGGCAAACTAAGGGGAGGATACGTGAGCTCTCGAATGTAGCAGGTATGTCTCACCTAGGAGAGGCCTGAAATTCCCATACACTACAAGTGGATGTGCATAACCAATTATAGTGGCCTTCAGCTTCAATGCGTAAAGCGACTGTGCTGTCCGACCTCTACCCGGCCAAGACACTCACAAAATAATCTCTGCAAGTACCCCCTGTGATACCTAGGTAAGGAAACTAAGGTCACCCCAATATAACCAATGCTCAGGCGGACAGTCGCAGGCGGGATCGACCGTATGGGCAGGGTATCAAATCCCGAAGTTCGAAAGCACCAACCAGTACCTCAAAATCCCCCATATACGAATACGATCCTGGAAATATCTCCGGTGTTCAGAGAAAGTGGCCAGGGGATATCCCAACCACAATCGTGTGCGTTGCCTTGTGCTTGACTCCTGTGTAAGAGGAGCTTCCCAAGAAACACTAATTATACCAAGGATTTCTCACTCACCTGGACAAACACCTAATTGTTTATGTTTAGTAGTCTTTGAGAATTGACTCACAATGAACTATTCCAAGACTCTAAAACCTGATCTTGTTGATGAACCCTATGAAATAAAAATGTGTAGTTCATTTTAATTAAGCGTTGATTTTAATGGCTGTGATTACTCAAAGGGAAATGGCCGTGCAACTAATGATATTGTGACTCAGCAGTGAAATAAATGTGTACACCTAACAAACAACGCCAAGTGCAATTTTGTTGAATGAATAATAGGGTATGCCACTACATGAGATGCATATTTTTTTTTCCAAATGCCAATGCAATCCTTCTTATATGAAAGCCTAAACACAACTCTCATCCAAGCAATCCAATGCAAGTACCTCCTCAAATCCATATGTGAGATGCAAGTAAGAATACAACTATTTTATATTTTCAATATAAAAGAATGAAAATGCAATAAAAGTCATTAAAATCTTCAGTCTCTGCAGCAAGTAGAAAAAACAAGCCAAGCAAGACATTGAGACAAAAAGACTAATGAACTAATGGAAAAACAAAAAAGTAGATAAATGACTAGAACTACTTTCAAAGAAAAATCAATGAAAAAGCGGTCTCTGGTCACAAAAGAAGCGATCAACAGAGAACATCAGAACCTAGGAAGACCGAACCACACTCACAACCCACCCATCAACTTCCCACAACATCAAACTCAACCAAAACGGAGGATGTACGCCACTATTCAAAGAACAATAGCGTATGTACGTGACTGTTCAAAGAACAGAGCGTATGTACGCGACTTTTAGCCAAAAACCTGCATGTATACACGACTTTTAGCCAAAAACCTGCATGTATACACGACTTTTGGCCAAAAACTTGCGTATGTACGCGACTTTTAACCAAAAACCTGTGTATACAGAGAAGAAAATGGTAAAAAGCAAGCCAAGTGTCAAAACAATCTAGGAGAGTGTCAATGGATGAACATACTACTAAATGCGACACAGAAACGAGGAGAAACAAAGATCAAGTCAAGCAGATTGTGTCCCCAAACCCCAAAGAAAAACAAGGAACATCCTCAACGGAGTCGCCAATTCTATTAGGGAAATAAACTTCCTATGGCTTGGGGGTACCACAACAGATAGTATGACACCAGAAATAGATTTTTCCCAATATGCAAGAACGGTAAGCAAATCTAACACTAAGGGATATCGAATCGTACTTTATTGCAGACGGTTGAAGTAGATCCCCGTTGAGCTTTTTCAATGAAATTGCAATTATAATTTGCTCTCAACAACAACAAACAAAGCAAGCATAATATATATAATTGTGTTAGAGCTATCCTCGCATATATAATCAACCATGTATAAGCAATTAAATACATCCATGGATTCAATATTCATATTCAAAATGCACATGAATTGGATAGGAAAAGATATTTCTATNAAAATCTGTCGGCGCTTCTAGGAACCGAAGAAACCGAGTCCTCCACCTGGGCCTCCACCACTTCAATCCTCCATCTTTTGATAACAAGCTCACAAAGCAAATGAAATCTTGGGAAGAACACTATGTGCTCCAAGGGACAAAGGGAGGCAGACTAAAGTATAAGCAAAGATGAGGCAACAATGGAATATAGTTTTCTTGCTCTTCAATTTCTCCTCCTTCAATGTATCCAAGGGGTTCCTTATATAGCACTCCAAAGAGGTAATGGAGAGTCGAATCTGAGCATTCTCAAGGCACATGGAAGGCCAAGAGTCAAGTTATTCGGACTCATATGATGAAAACTCCAAAAATATTTGGAGTTATGCACACATCCCAATGTACACGGGTTTGAGGTCAAAAGTCGCATGTACACGTGAGTATAGCTTTAAAAGTCACGTACATGAATAAATATGTGTTTTTTAAGGATGATCTTGGAACATCAAAGTATAATATAAGTCCATGGAGTTTAAGGAGTTTGCAGAGGGACATGGAAGGCCATAAATGTGTGATCTACATGGTGTGGTAAAATCAATTATAACACTTCTTGTTAAGGGGAGTGTTGAAATAATGTAAATTCGAAGAATATTCTACTTGTACTTCACATTATTATTATTCCTCTTTCGAGAGATGCTACCGATGTAAAAGGTCATGTAAAAGTCACAAGGTAAACCCTCAGTTGTATAGCACCCAGAAAAGAAGAATATATTTATTATTATGAAGTTTACATAGGTAGGTTGGCCCTGTTAGTTAGATAGGTCGGCCTAGTTAGGGTAAAAGTCAGTTGGGAAGTTTAGTATAAATAGGGAGGAATCCTCCCTCATTTGTACACACTCACTCACACTTGTATTGCACAAGAGAGAGAAATAAGGAGGAGGACCAGTGTCTTTGGTGTTTTGGCTCTTATGCTTGGGGTTTGGTCTCTCACTTGATGAGACCTTGGTCTTTGGTCATTGCATACTAATAATCTATTTTGAGGAAGTTTTTTTGTTAGGTTTTTCCCTTTAGGGTTTCCCAGCGTAAATTGCTGTGTACTTTGTGAATGTGTTTCTTTCAATGATCCTCTTTATGTTGTTATTATGAAAATGTATTAAATGCTAATCAAGTTAGGATTTAATCTATGACAACATAGAATACTTAACAAATACCACTTCCAACACATACATAGATAATGGCGCTCCTTCTAACCAACCTCAGAGGTTGACACCTCAGCAACTAGAGGAAAAAAGAGCGAAAGGTCTATGCTTTAATTGTGACAACAAGTACAGTAAGGGAAATAAGTGTGGAGAAAAAAAACTCTTCTACATAGAATGTGAAGAGGAAGAAAAAAAAGAACAGGAACCACCGCAAGGGGATGAACAAGAAGTGATTAATCCCACCATATCTTGGTCATGCTTTGGATAGAATTAACACTCCTCACTCTAAAGATAGAAGGATATATCAAAAATAAAAAGGTAATAATGTTGATTGATTCTGGTAGTACTCATAATTTCATTCACTATAAAGTAGCCAAAGATCTCAATTGCTTGGTATATCCAACACACAAATTTCAAGTAATGATTGCAGATAGAAAAACCATCAATTGTTCAAGGAAATGCCATAATATCAATCTTACTATGGGGGAATATGTATTGAATAGTCCCATGATTGCTATCCCAATGGGGGATGTTGATGTTGTATTGGGAGTTCAATGGTTACAATCATTGAGAACATTGGCTTCTAATTTTCAGAAGCTTTTCATGAAATTTTCCTGGGAAGAAAAATAATTTGTGTTAAATGATATCATAGGGAAACCAAGTAAGGTGATCAACTCTAATGGTATGACAACATTGTTAAAGAAAGAAAAACAAGGTGTAATTACACAGTTATATTCACTAAATGTTCAAACATGTAAGGATCATATTTCGCTAGATTTCCGAAGGGTCCTTAAAAAGATTGCTACTGGTAGCATAGGTTTTCAATTTGAATGTTGATTTTGGTGTTTTTGACACAAAAAATGTTTTTTTAGGGCTAGAGTTCTCATTGTGAGTATAGAGTTCTCGTCAGGTTGTATAATGTGTTATGTTAGCATGAGATGTTAAATGTATGCTTTGTGATGACTAACATACTTAAATTGCTGCTTGTCTCTTAGTCTAACCATAGTGTGGTTCTTATAACTTAATGAGTGTGTTGGTATGAGGTTAATTTGTACCTTAGTGAACTAAGTCAAGTGTTTTTCATCCACATCTTCATATTTTACTAAGTCATTTTTCATCTCGCTAACCAATTCACCCACCCCCTTCATATTGCCCCTTTGTGAATGATCTATCGTTTGTATACATGGTCTCATTACTACTCCAATGTATGAATGCTTCAAATAAAGCGAAAAAATTCTAGTACTCTTAAAAAAGAATTTGCTAATAAAATTAATTGTAAAAATACAAATGGAAATAATCATGGCAGACACTCATGATCACAAAATCTAGCTTCCCTTATCCTAGGTTGTCTAAGCCATATCTAAAGAAAAATGGACTAAGCTAATGGAAGGGTTAAATGACATGCAAGTAAATGAAATATTAAAGAAAAAATGAACCTAAAAGGGGTTGCAACATGAATACGTGATGATGGATGACTCATGACAACACTTAGGCACATATGTGGAAGAAACATAAAAAATCCTAACTCTTAGAAATGAAGTATAGACCAACACCCTCATGCTACTTGGATGATTATTTCACAAAGACTCCCTTTTTCTCCTTTGTATGTATTTCACGTCATACACCCTTACTTGACTCAGATAAGCTAAGTTATGCATGTTGGCTTAAGATTAACACATGTAAAAGGGTTCTAAGGGTCAGACCAATGTTAGACTAGATGAGTAAAATTATTTTTATTCAGTTATTAGAAAAATGTGTTTGTAATATGTATCTTGTGTATTATTGTCATATTAGATGAACACTTGCCTAAGTTTTGATGATGGATAACTTTATTACTCTATAGAGATCTTATTTACACACATGCTATGACTTGATTGGTATGTTGGATGACCATTAGGCACCTATATATGGAGCGCTACACTTTGCCACATTTCTTGCACATTTGGAGGGGCGACATAACTTCAAAAGCAATGATCTTTTGAAATAGTACCAATAATTGTGCCACACCTCAATACTGTTGTATGCAGAATGTTTGGGATTTTTGTAAAGTGGTTGTAATATAAAATTTGATAAATATTGAGAAAGTTGGAAAATCCAGAACTTATGTTTAAAGTGTTGAATTGTAATTTTTTCGTGTGTGCCTTTTTCGACCATTTATGATGGAACACCCTCTTTCTTCGGCCATATATTGTACCATTTACCATTTATTGACCATGATTTAATGGGAGCGCCTTCTCTCTTTGAGGGTTTGTTGAGGATTGAGCATTATTATAAGTATTTTGACTCATTTTAGAGGATCTCTAGGTTGTATCTAAGGTTTTTGCACTTTTATTATTATTTTATTGTAGAGAAGGTTGAGCTTTTCTCCTATATAAGAGACCTCAACTCTAATTCTCATTGTTGTTGAACATTTGAGAAAATACTATCATTTTTCATCTAAAATATTTGTCTTTTGATCTTCTTCTATGGTTGACACAACTTGGTGATTCTTCTTGTTGAGGTAACATGCTATCTTTGTCATTGTAAGGTTTATGTTCTTGGTTTATTGAAAGAGTAAGATTGTTCCAATGGAATGATTGATTGTTTTGTGGTTTAGTTTTGTTGTTGGTTTGTGTTTTTTCTACCATTGCAGAAGCCACATATAGGGTGGTATAAACTAGGGTACAAGCTAGGGCATGAGTTGAAGGTGTGAGTAGTAATGATCGCTCTTTCTTAATGAGGGTTGGAATGAAGCTTTAAATATCTTGGGACATGATTTTGTGTGTGTCATACATGGATTTCAATAAAACATTTACATACAATTCCATTTAGAGGATTTGATCCCAATACCCCCATAGTACAAGGGTTTGAAGACACTCTATTTTTTCAACAAAAGAACATCAATTTTCTTAATTTTCCATTGCTTTTCTAGGGTATATTTACAATAAATTTTATTGCAAAATTTAAAAATATTTTGCTTGCTTTCTAAAATAATTTAGGGTAGTTTTGGAGTACATCCAACCCAAAAAATCCAAAGGGTATTATTTGAAATTTCTAGATTAGTTTATGAATTTTTCTTTGGGTTAAATTAACCCAATTTTGTTTTTTTCGTTTCTAGATTTATTTTCTGCATTTGATTTCTAAAAAAATTGGCCTTAAAAATACATCATTTGTTTTAGGGTTTAAGTTATATATGATATATGATTCCTGAAAATTTCTGGGCATTAATTTCTTACATTTATCTTATTTTTAAATAGTTTTCATGGCTAAAATTGTTGAATTTTTATTTTTGGAAATTATAACAGAGTTTAGGAAACAATTTTAGTGCCATATTTATACATAAATTGATTTATTGTTTAAAAAATTGACTCAATAAATTGATGTGTAGAAATATGAAAATTTGAGTTGTTCTTGTTGTTTTGTGGGCTGCAAATGTTATATGTTATAGGACAAAAACATTTTTCTTCATGAAAGTTACTTACTAGTTAAAGATCTGATCTAACATCTTATACAAACTTAATTGTTAATTTAAGTGCAACTTTGAAGTGCTGGAAATTTTCTGGGTTCTCTGTCCTATTTAATAATTCATAAACAAGAAGTTAAATTGGTTTCCTAAGTTTAGTAAATGCTGATTTGATAATGCAAATACCCACTGTAACATTGATTGAATAATGAACACTCAAAATTTGGAATTTGTCTTGTTTTATGGTTTAGTTTCTAACAATATATTTCACATAATCATTGAGAAGTAAATTTTGGAAATTGTTATTTATGCAAGGATATATTATTAGTCATTTTTTTATGTACACTCTTATGATATTTATGTTATTTTATTGGATTATGGTTTAGTAAACTAGTGTTAATTTAACTACTTTGAACTAATTGAAAAACTAATAACAATAAGTTGTTTCACAACTACAAATCTTGCTGAATGTTTTATCTTAAGTCATGAAGATGGAACCTTTGGTTTAATGCTATTTAATTTCTATGATCCATTTTTATCTTTCACTAAGAGTTGCTAACTACCATGGTTCATCTTGTTTTGCATCAAAGAAGCATCTTTTAAGTGTTTAATATATTACTTATTGTAAATCTAATGGTTGAATACTTAATTTGAGAAAATAACTTAATAATTTTGACTCACACATCCTAATTAAGTTAATCACATTTCCTTCAACTCTCTTTAAGCCACATCCAATCCTAAAGGGAAGCTTCTCTTGGCTTTAAGCGCTGGTTTAAAAGTGAGAAATTAGAACTACAGTGATGGTGGTGCTTCTTTCCAAAGTTGCACTTGATATCACTAGTGAGTTAGGACTTCCCCATTTAAGTGCTAAATTAAGCCATGACATTTTGACTTTGTTGTTGAGGATAAGTCCAATCAACTCGAGCATTTAATGACATCTTAAAACATTTTATGAGACTTACTAATGCTAAATTTTGATTAGCTCATTTGGCGACTCCAGAAAGGGACAAAGCCTTTGTTCTTTGTAAATGTTAAAGTCTTGTTGTTTGCAGGGTGAAACAAACAACATTGTAAAAGCATTAGAGATTCACCTTGACGACTTTGCACTTTGATAAATGTATGAAGAATGGCCTTTTCTTGCAAAGAATGGAATGAATTTCTTGATCCTTAGTAAATTTCTCATGCATTCAGAGATTTCCACTTGAATGCCAATATGATTTATGGAAAAGATATGTTCCTAGATTCTATGGGAAGCGTGATTCAAATTGGATCAATATATAATGTCATCAATTTTGGTGTTTTTTCGGTGGAACTTTTGGATGAATTGGCTTGTAGGGGCCATTTTAGGGGCATATCTTACTTTGTAGATTTGGGGTCCAGAACCTGCTTGGACCCATTTGAGGGTTTAAACAATCTTTCTTTGGGGTCCACATTTCATAAACTATGTTTGTGACCTCCCTCGATATTATTCTACACTCCGAGACCTTTCCATCGATGCAAAGAGCACATGAATTAGAGTTTGTATGAGGAAGTTATGCCTCTCGCAAGTTGACCACAATGGTATCGAGTGGATTCCATGTAAGCTTTCATTACCCACACATGTGAAGCTAGTCATGTGTGTATTGCCAAGAACATCCTATGCTAGGGTCCAAAAGTCTAACCCTAATCGAGAATTGAGGCATCTACAAACCCTCAAACTTACCTTGGACGACTATTGAGCTATGTTAAATACCAAGCCATTAGGAGGAGAAGGGGTTCCATTTTGATGATTTTATTGTATTGGTCCATTGTTGAGCAACAATAAGCGAGTGTATAATAGAGCCAAACATATAAAATATGAGATCTTAGAGTAGCCGTGCAGGCCATAATGTCAAATGTAACTCAATTGTGAGTACCACTTTATTTGTATTTACATTGCATATTGTAGAAGAAAGGAGCAAAATAATCTTCACTTATGACTTTGTTTTTTTCCATAGTGGATTTTCCTAGGGTATATCTTGTGTTATTTGTGTGGATGTGCTATTTTTCCCTAGTTAGTTTTGTTTCAATTCTAGTTTATTTATCATTTCATGGATTCCAACTAACACAATGAATTAAGTTGTAAGATCCGTTGTGATGAACTGTTTCAATGAAATATCGATGACAATTTATAGATCAAGGCATGACAATGAGCCACCACTCTTTGTTGACAACTTCCTTAATTACATTGTGAAACATTATTTCATTTATGAATATGTTTGCACTTTCTATAAGAAAGCATGCAAACAAATGGTATTATAATCTTCCTCCAAGTGACATATTTTCATTTCGTGTCTTTTTCATAGTTTTTCAAGAATCTTGGATGGATATAGATGATCAATGGGAGGTAATACATGATGCATCTATTTGGGTTTACATTTTTAAAAAGAAGAAGAGAAAAATGGAAAGTTTGATGCAAGGATATGAAATGAACCCTTCTAATGCTTTCTTAAGTGAGATCAAGGGTAAAAAATCATTGTTTTATTTGGTTGTTTTTGCTAAAGAAAAATGTAGGAATATAGGGCAAGATGAGCTTATGGATGAATTGCATGAGGTATATCAAGAACATGTGTATGAATAAGATTCCCCCAACTTCATTGAAAAACATGAAGGATATCATGCCTTTTGAGAGCAAACCAAGAAGAAATCCACGAGGATTCTTTTGAAGAAAGACTTATAGATGAGAGAACATATCTTCCTCATCTATTTCCTCATGATAATGAGGGTTTAGTAAGCCTTAGTTCATTTCAAAAATTCGAGTTAGATGATCCACCTTGTTATGATTTTAAGGAATAAAATTTTGAAGAAAAACCCTTGTTTGATGATGAGAGTTGTAATGCATGGGTTTCACCATTTCATGAAGATTTGAATGTAAAATATTATATTGATAATCATAGCTTTGGGGATACCATATATGATTCATATAGTGAAGCATCTTGTGAGGAACTTGGAGATCTAGAGCCTTTAGAACAACCAATCATGGAAGAGGACTTGCAATGCTGCAACCATATTTATAATGTTTCCTTTGGGCATAATGTTGAGCATATTTTTGCAAATTTATTCCATCCATCTTCTCTAATTTTTAAGGTTGTCGCGACACATAATTTTCAGGGTGATCTCCAACTTTTTAACGCAAATTTTTGCAGGGATTTGAAACACATTTATAAGCCCCCCCGCCCCCCCCCCCGAAAAAAAACCAGCCACTTAATCTTTCCATTTCTCCTTTTATTTGGTGTGAATTTTCATTTGAAGAATATTTTGGTAATACATTAATTTGTTTGGGGAAAAAGTATTTTCATCTAAGAACTAATTGTAAAAGTTTCTAGCAATTCAAATGGTGTTTTCAAATCTTAAAATTGGGGCTGCTTTTTTTCTTTAAGTCTGAACATTTATGTCCCATCTTGTGCTTGATTAATGTGAGGTATGTCCTTGAGGATTCCTGCAATAGAGCCGTGTTGCTTGAAAGTGAGAATTATGATGTATTGAACCTTGGTCATATTTACGTAAGTCCTATCCAAGTCTAGATAGAAGATTCTTGTAGTGGTACATCCTTGGCATGATTTTTATACTTTGGATTTTGTCCAGGAGTGCACTATATCTTTTAGCTTACATTTGATGAAGATCCCAACATGTATTCACTTAGTCTTTGATGTATACTTGTTTTGGTAGGTGACCAAACACAATAGAAGGTGCAATGGTCTTGATAAGATGAACACTTGGTTACATTGGCTTTATAATTTCACCTAGTGATTGCTTCATCCCATGCTTAGATTAGTTTAGGATAAATAAGCTCTTTAGCATGAGCATTAGGATCGAGTTACATTTGCATATGCACCAACACATGCATTTGATTTACATATTGGTTACACATATTGAGTTATCCATGTATTGCATATTTCTTTCTGGTATTTGATTGATTTGTATTTCATGTCATATGATGTTATTTCATTTTTATGCACTTGATTGTGTTTCGTTGAATAAAATGATCTATTAGTTCCTTATGATCTGATTTATGTAGGTAGGGACAAGGCACTTGTGTCTTGACCCCCTTGATAGGATTTCATCTGCGCTTTGAGTTTTTATGTAGGGGACATGTTGAGATTCTTGAGTTCTCATGCACTCTCACATAAAGTACATGTCTCGTACTTGGAGCCATATGTTACCTCCTTTTCAACAGGGGTGATTTTGATCAGAGGTTTTGATGCGAGATATGCAGTTTCACCATTGATCATGTGTTTGAGGTCCTCTAGCCTTGTTAAATGGTCCATGTGCTTTAATATGCCTAGTTGGATACGATGCTTGATTGTTTAATGATGTGATATTTTCTAACCTTCATTTACTCTTAGCATGTTTTCTGATACAATGACATGTTCGCTTGAGATGTCACATGTATGCTTTATGATGACTCATATTTAAATTGTTACTCGTCACTTACTCTAATCTTAATGTGATTTTCTAGATTAATGAGTGTGTTAGTACAAGGTTAATTTGTATCTTGGTGAATTAAGTCAAGTGATTTTTCATCTCGCTAACCAATTCACCCACCTCCTTCATATTTCCCCTTTGTGAATGATCGATCCTTAATAATAATACACGGTCTCATTACTACTCCAATGTATGAATGCACCATTAAAGTTAAAAGTCTTGTATTCTCATAAGAAATGATTTGTTTAATATATTGAATGTAAAAGTGGAAATGGAAATAATCATGGCAGATACTCCCCATCGCAAAAGCCAAGTTCCCTTGTCCTAGGTTGTCTAAGACATATCTAAAGAAAAATAGACTACGCCAATAAAAGGGCCAAATGAAATGCAAGTAAAATAAATATCAAAGGGAAAATGAAAATAAAAAGGATTGTGATATGAAGACACAAGTATGGATGACCCATGACAACTCTTCCTTAGGAACATATGTGGAAACAAGAACACAAATCCTATCCTTTAAGAGTTAAGGATGGACCAACACTCTTATGTTACTAAGATGATTATTTCACAAAAACCGTGCCTTTCTTCCCTATGTATGTATTTCAATTCACACACCCTCACTTGAATTACATAAGCTAAGCTATGCATGTTGGATTATGACTAATACATGTAAGAGGGATCTAAGGGTCACACTAATGTTAGACTAGATGAGTAAAATTATTTTCATTAAGTTATTAGAAAAAATGTGTTTGTAACATGTATCTTGTGTATTGACATATTAAATGAACATATGCCATGACTTGATTGGTATGTTGGATGACCACTATGCACCGATATTTGGAGTGCTACAATTTGTCACGTTCCTAACACACTTGTAGGGTTGTCCTTACTTTAGGACCTATTATCTTTTAGCAAAGTTTCAACAATTGTGCCATGTCAACATCATAGGTTGTAGAATGGCCATGGGATTTCTAACAAGTGGTTATAATATCCAATCCGATAAATATTGAGAAAGTTGGAAAATTCATAACAACTGTTTAAAGTGTTGCATTGTAATTTTGCCACACATGCCTCTTGGGACCATTCATGATGGAGCACCTTCTTTCTTGGGCCATATATTGTACCATTTACCAACTATTGACCATGATTTGATGGAGGCACGCTCTCTCTCTGAGGGCCCTGTTGACAATTGAGCATTATTATATTTATTTTGATTAATTTTGGAGGATCCCTAGGTTGTATTTAAGGTTTTGTCACTTTTACTATTATTTTATTGTAGAGAATGTTGAGTTTTTCTCTTATATAAGAGAGCTAAAATCTCATTCTCATTATGGTTGAGCATTAGAGAAATACTATCACTTTGCATCTAAAGGTTTTGTCTCTTGGTCTTCTTCTACAGTTAGAACAACTTGGTGATTCTTCTTGTTGAAGTAACATGTTATCTTTGTGATTGTAAGGTTTATGCTCTTAGTTCATTGAAAGAGTAAGATTACTCCAAGGGAATGATTGATCATCTTTTGGTTTAGTTTTGTTTCTCTTTTGTGGTTTACTTACCCTTGTCGAGGCTGTAGATTGGGTGGCATAAGCTGGGGTACAAACTAGGTATTCAGGAATGAGATGGACATGTGTATAGTAATGACCGCTCTTCCTTGATGAGGGTTGGCATGAAGCTTCAATAGCTCAGGACAATAATTTTTTTGTGTCATAGAGGGATTTCAACCAAACATTTACATACGAGGCCACTTAGAGGATTTGATCCCAAGATCCCATAGTCCAAGGGTTTGAAGGCACTAGTTGCTCTTCTAATTCTTCAACAAAAAACACCAGATTTCTCAAATTTTCCTTGTTTTTCTATTGTAAATTAAGGGCAGATTTCATTTCAAAAATCATAAAAAATATTTTGCTTGCCTTCTAGAATAGTTTAGAGTAGTTTCTAGGGTAGATATACCCCCAAAATTCCAAAATAATTTTTTTTGGAACTTCTAAATTAGTTTATGAATTTTTCTTTGGGTTACGTTAATTTAATTTTGTCTTATATTCTAGATTTATTTTATGCAGATTAAGTTAATTTATTTTTGTCTTATGTTCTAGATTTATTTTATGCATTTCATTTTTGAAAGGATCAACTCTAAAAAATACGTCACTACACATCTTTTTTTTGGGAGGGATTTAAGTTAGATATAACTAACAGAAATTTCTGGGCATCAATTTTTTACATTTATGCTATTTTCCAATAGTTTTCAGGGTTGAAATTGTTTGTTGATTTTTTTTTAAAAATTTCTGGAAATTATAACAGCGTATAACATAATTTTGGAAACACTTTAGGGCTATATCTAATACATAAAGTTTAGAATTACGGGTTAAAAATTTTCAATAATAGAAATCTAAAAATTTTGAGTTTTTCTTGTTGATTTGTATATTGAAAATGTTCTAGGTCAGTAGCACTTTAATTCTGAAAGTTACTTATTGGTTAAAATCCGCTCTAACATTTTAGACTCTTAATTGTTAATCTAAGTACAATTTTGAAGTGTTGGAAATTTTATGGTTTCTCTATCTTATATAATAATTCACCAATAACAAGTTAAATTGGTTTCTTAAGTTTAGTAAGTGTTGTTACGATATACCCCACTCTAACATCGAGTAATCAAGGAACATTCAAAATCTGAAATTTGTCTTATTTTATGATTGAGTTTCTAACAATATCTTTTATATGATCATTGCTAAGTAAATAATGGAAATTGTCATTTGTGTCAGGATTTATTTTTAGTCATTTTTTATGCACATGCTCTAGGTGTTCATGTTATTCAATTGGATCAAGCAAATGTTAATTTAACTGCATTGAATTAATTGGCAAACTAACAACAAGTTGATCCACAACTACAAATCTTGGTGAATGCTTTATCTTATTTGCAAATCTTGGTGAATGCTTTATCTTATGTCATGATGATGGAACCTTTGGTTTAATGCTAGGCAAGTTTTATGATCCATTATTATCTTTCACTAAGTGTTGCTAATGATCAAGGTTAATTTTGTTTTGCATTAAAGAGCTATCTTTTAAGTGTTTGATCTATTAATTATTGTAAATTAAATGGTTAAATGTTTAAATTGGGAAATAACTTAATATTATCGACTCACACATCTTAATTAAGTTAATCACATTTCTCTTAACTCTCTTTAAACTAAGTGCTGCTAATGATCAAGGTTCATTTTGTTTTGCATTAAAGAGCTATCTTTCAAGTGTTTGATCTGTTAATTATTGTAAATTAAATGGTTAAATGCTTAAATTGGGAAAGTAACTTAATAATATTGACTCACACATCTTAATTAAGTTAATCACATTTCTCTTAGCTCTCTCTAAACTAAGTGCTGCTAATGATCAAGGTTCATTTTGTTTTGCATTAAAGAGCTATCTTTTAAGTGTTTGATCTATTAATTATTGTAAATTAAATGGTTAAATGTTTAAATTGGGAAAGTAACTTAATAATATTGACTCACACATCTGAATTAAGTTAATCACATTTATACGCCGTAGCCTACAGCTGGCTTGTAGTACTCTTGGCAATATCCGACACTTCTTCTTTTAAGAATAAGTGTTGGTGCATTGGGTTGTGGTGCTCTTGTCACGACCGAGGTCGTAAGTTCCATTCCATTCCATTCTAAATGACATCGAATCTTATAGGGAAGCCTTCCTTGGCCTTGAGAGGCAACCCAAAAGTGGGAAATTAACACTATGGTGACAATTGTGCTTCTCTCCAGAGTTGCAATTGATATCACTAGTGAGTTAGGATTTCCTCATTTAAGTGGTAAATCAAGCTATAATAGGTCCCATCCAATTTTGCAAAACTTGACATAACAACATGATTGACAAAATCAAGAAAAAATTAATAAAACTTGCCAAGCATAAACTTGGACCTAGAAAACTAAAAATATCTTTAGAAAATCAACGACCTAAAGAGTTAAAAAAAGGACAAATATGGCGAAGTCAAATAATTTTGCAACATTGGTCCAATGACATGAAGTGATATAGTTTTTATCTTACGAAGATTAATTTCAAAAGGGGTATTTCTTGGAGGAATTTTCTTCTCGAGTGATAAAAGGATTCAAAATGTTGTAAGACATACATGAATTGTTGAAGTGACGTAGAACACATTATACAACTTGACGAGAACTATATACTCAAAACGAGAACTCTAACCATAAAAATTCATATTTTTGTGTCAAAAACACCAAAAACAACCCTCAAATAAAAAATGGGTGATACCAGTAGCACCGTTTTTTCTCCGAAGCTAAAATTACAACTTTTTAGAAACCTTGGCTAGTGTCGGTGTAATCATAACCCAAAATCAGCCACCGAATCGAAAAAGTAGTCTTTTAAGATCACCCTCTTTTTTATTTAAGGTTAAAATTACATCATGTTTGAAATTGTTCTTTACAGTTAGTGTAATTGTCACAAAAATGCAAAACATCAACTCCGAATTAAAAGGAGATGCTACTCATAACACCTCTTTTGTCCATCAAATTACAATAACATACATTAAAAAACATAACTTAAGTTTTTTTTAAATCATTATAACAGAAAAAACAAAAAATATCATTAAAAATATATTAAAAAATAACTAAAAAAAAATAAAAAAAAAACTAAAAACTAAATAAAAATATATGTACAAATTATAAAACAACAACAAACAAAATATTATAAAAAAACTAAAATAAAATAAAAAACATTAAACTTGTTTATAATGTTTAAAAGGCGGGGGGATATGCATAATGGGGGACAGGTCTCGATGCTGGGCATCGAGCCTCCTCCGCCCATTGGCCACCAGTTCAGAGTGGCGCAGACCTCTCCCCATTACGCATAATTCACAAGAACAACTCTTTCAACATTATCAAACTTTTTTAAAATATTTCTTTTAATTTTTTATTTATTTTTAATTTATAATTTATTTTGAACCATTATAACTTTGATTTAGTTTTTTATTAAAATATTTTTAACATTTTAAACTTTTTTAATATTTTTAATTATCAAACTTTTTTAATATTTTTAATTTAATTTTTAATTATCAAACTTTTTTAATATTTTTAATTTAATTTTTATTTATTTTCTTATTTTGAACAATAGTTTATTATTAAAATATTTTTTAATATATACTTTTTAATTTTTAATTTGTAGTTATTTAAGTAATTTTTAATTTGTAGTTATTCAAGTTTTAATTTTTTAATCTATATTTTTAGTTGTTTACGTTTTTAATAAAAAATGTTTTTTTCAAGTATTGTTATTATTATGCTGAATGCATTTTAAAGTTTTATTTATTTTTCTTTTTTGTTTTAAATGAGTTTTCTTTGGTTTCTTCATTTTAAAAATTGTTTTTACTTATTTTTTTTATTTTTTTAAAAGTTTTTTTTTAATTAAAAATTCTTAATCAAAATTGTTTTTTTAAGTGTTTATAATAAATTAAATATTTTTATGATTTTCTACATGAACAAAACAATTGAAAAAAGGGCGCGGAGTGGAGACGACAGATGAAGACGAAGGGCGAAGGACTAGTTGGGGTTTTTCGGAGGTGGACAGACTGAAGGAAGCATGACAGAGGGCAAGGGGGGAGGTGGGCAAGCCTCCCAGGCTCCTGACTCAGCAGGATTGAATATCGGGGATATCCCGATAGTTCTAGATCATGCCTAGAACCAGGCAAAGGGATCAATGGTAAGGAAGCTAGGGCAGTGCATGCCGAAAGCGACCGTGATTTCGTCCATGACAGCCAGATCCTCGAGGATAAGAGAACAAATCCAGTATATGCTAGATCATGCGGTGATAGGGAAGTTCGTGGGAATGCAACCCTTGGAAAAGGCCCTAGTCTGGTGGATCAATTCGGCCTGGAAACCCAAGAGACACTATGATCTCCATCTAGGCTCCAAAGGTTTCTTCACTATCTCTTTAATTAGCTTGGAAGATAGGAACAAAGTTATGGATGGAGGGCCACACTTATTCTACTCGGCGAGCCTTTTCTTGAGACCCTGGAAGGAGAAGTTTTTCCCGGAAAAGGAGGATATGAAAGTGGCACCAGTTTGGATAAGGTTGTATTCTCTTGCAAGTGAATACCGGGATCCATAAATTTTGGAGGACTTGGGGAATTGTTTGGGAAAATTGATCAAAACCTCAGAACAAACGCAGATCCAACATTGTACAACCTATGTGAGGATCTGTGTTTATATGGATCTAACCAAAGAGTTACCAGAAGCAATCCGAATGTCATGGGAGGATGAAGATTGGGTGGAAACCCTAGACTATGAACAAATCCCCTTTCCGTGTCGAAGATGTCAGGAATACAACCACTTATTTAGGGACTGTCCCATGAACAAAGAAAAATCCGGGGAAGGACGAGGAGCAGAAGGAACAAGGTTTTGAAAGAGTCCCATCATGGAAAAGAGGAAGCCGAAAGTAAGACAACCAAGAGGTGAACAAGAAGATAGCTGTCTCAAACAAGTTTGAGGCTCTGGAATATTGTGAGGAGGAAACCTCGAACAATCAATTGATGGACAAACGAGGTTCCTCATCGCCAGTAGAAACCCCTGAACCTGCTACTCAGATGAAGGAGGAAACATGGGAAGATAATGTGCGAGAAGGGTTTGAACCCGAAATAGGTGATGGAGCCGATGACATGGATATAGGTGATTTAGATCTGGAGGGAATTGAAAAGGCCTGCGCGGATAAAGGGAAAGGTTATGTCACGCAGGAACAAGTGATCCTGTTAAAAGAAGTTATCGTCATAGCTCGTTCCTCCAACCAACTTGGGATAAGCTTAGGGTCTCACAAGGAAACAAAACAGAAATTTGAGGAGCCATCTAAGAAGACGGGAACGAAGACAAACAAACAGAGGGTTGCAGAAGTAGGCAAGTGTTTGGTAGAGTCAGTTCAGTACCCTACCATTAAAGCTGTGCTAGGTCTATAAGTTCCCCAATGAATATCTTGTCTTGGAACATCAGGGGCCTAAATAGCCCACGAAAAATCAAGATACTGAGCAAAAAGATCAAGAAGACAAATCCGACCATTGTCTTTCTACAAGAGACAAAGTGTCAGGCGACTCAGATCCAAGACCTGAGCAAGAAAATCTGGAAGGGAAGTGAAGGAATAGGAATAGATGCAAGAGGGTAAGCGAGAGGCTTAGGAATTCTCTGGGATCCTACTCGGGTAAGTCTGGAAGGTTTCCAAGGGAATCAATGTACCATATCTGTAGATTTCAAAGTTGTAGGGTTTTCAGTTACAGGGGTTGTAACAAATGTCTATGGACCCCATAATGCAGGAGAAAAGAGGGATTTCCTCCAATCTCTCCGAAGACTTAGGGAAAGAATGGCCAATGACCACTGGGTGGTGGGAGGAGATTTCAATCTCATCACCTCTTTGGAGGAAAAAAAGGGGGGGAAGGCACATGCTAGAGGAGGAATGCAAAAGTTTCATAGATACTATTGACGAATTGGTGCTCGTGGATACCATTCCTGGGGAAGGATGATTCACTTGGAATAATAAAAGAATGGGGGATATACATATAATGTCCATACTTGAACTGTAATGCCCCAGTTTTGACCCCGTTGCATTAGATGTATATGATGTATATATTGTAAATAATCATGGTGTGGAGCTAAAGGCCAAGGCCCCACCATTGATCGGTCATGTTATGTTTTGGATTTAAATTTGTCACCGATGGTATATCGGGGCATGCGACATATATTATGTTGGTCATCATGTAAATATGCATCTATAATTAATTAAATGAACCCGACCAGCTACGATCGCGGCAACTAAATCGAAAGGGGCATGATTTTTTTCCCAAGGATAAGGATGTGGGGGAATTTGTCAAAACTTGGCCAATAGGGTGAAAATCCATGTGTCTTCTTGCCTTGTTTTATCCCAACCACTTTCATTAAGAATGGCTGCTGGTGGTTGAGGCAGTTGTGGTCTTTGGGAGTGGGGTGGCAGGACTGTTAGTCCTCACCCACATGCACACTCCACCATGGTTGACTCCACAATGGAAAAAACGCTCACGCACTTCCAATTTTGGGGGTTCTCACCATTTTGCTGTTCATCACTCACGCAAACATTCTTCCACTCTCCCCACGACTAGGAAAAAATGCTCACGCACTTGCAATTCGCACTTGCAATTCGCGTCCCCTCCATTGCTGTGCATTCTCACGCAGAGGGATTCTTTCCCATTTTTCGTCTTCACGCACAGGATTTTGCTGGATTTACCCACGCAGTAGTTTTCTTCTGCGGATTTGTGAATAGTGAGGCTGTATCCTTCACTCACAGGCTGATTCATGGGTTCTGCATTGTGGTTGTTCACGCACCGGTCGTGAGACTGTAAAGTCGTCCCCATTGTGGTCTGCGTACGTTTTTCCCAGCAGCATTGGTTGTGCAAAATGGGTCGTTGTTGATGCGTTTTGGAGCTGTGGTGTTTTCCCCCTGTTGGAATTGTGTTTGCTGTTGTGTTTGGGACTGTGTAATTCGCTGGGGAGTCTTTTCCCTGTTTAAGCTGTGATAGCTAATTGATTGCATCGTGCAATGGTTGGTCTTCAGACTATGTAAGGAGCATAGATGTTGGCTTGGTTTGCTTCATAAACCTGGTGCTGGAAACCACACAGACAGAACTAGAGGGCTGACCTTCTTCTCCATCACCCCTGAATAGCACTGGAAGGGAATGCAGGGCCTGAGGGACTGTGTAGCAGAGAAGGGACTGATTCCTTGTGTTGGGTGTGGATGGGTGTCTTAGAGGTCAGGCTAGTTCTGGTGTAGGTGTTCTTGGCTCTGTAATGGGCTCACCAGCTTAGCATTTAGCCTTTCCCCAACTCCTCAATGGACTGATAAACCCAACTGTGTTGTCTTGGCTGTGTTTGTATATCCTTGGCTATGTGTAAACCTGCTAGCTCCCTTATTCCTTGGAGAATCATGCCCAGCTCGGGGGTGGTAGCGTTGCTGAGAGATTAAGGAGCACGCTGGCCTATGGTTGGGTGGAACATTGCAGCGACGTAGCTGGTTGCGGATTGAGTTCTTCATAAGATAAGTGATCTTGTTCATTTTACTTCTGCAACCTTATTTTCTGTTAATAAAAATGATGAACATGTTAAATGAATACGTGCATGTATGAATGCTGTTGGTTTCCGTTGTGTATGATGATTAATTGCATGTTTTACTTCAATGCATTTCCTCTCAGCATTCCGTTTTCCGTAAATTCGTGCATACATATGTTCATGGGGCACTTAGCCCGTGTGTTTGAAGCTCGTAGTCGCGTCCTCCTTGCCGGTCGGAGGCATGGGGACGTGACATGAACTTTTTTTGGTTACTGAATCTATTGTAGAAATCGGCAGTGAGATCCATTGTGCAATGCTCCCAAGTATGGATTCAGATCATTGGCCACTTGAACTATTCTGGAGTGGACTAGGATCCCAATTCAAAAAACCCTTCAGGTTTGAACAATTTTGGATGGAGCACTCAAATTTTGACGGGAAAATCAGGACATGGTGGGAAGAGCTGAGTGAAGGAGATGAACCAAGCATGTGAAAAATTCAATAGAAGTTGAAGGGCCTAAAAACCAAGATTAAAAAGTGGAATAAGGAATAATTTGGTAATATATTTTCTGACAAAAAGATTCTAGAAGGCCGCCTGCAGGATGTCTAGTCCATTGGGACAAATGAAGGATATTCCCTTGACTTAAAAAAGGAGGACCTAAGCCTCTGTTCCAAGATAGAGGAAAGAGAAAAACAGGAGGAAATCCTATGGAGACAGAAATACCAGAATCGATAGCTAATGGAGGGAGAAAGAAACAATTTTTTTTCTAGCACCCGGTCATTAAGGACAAAATTCAAAACAAGATTTTTTCTATCAAGAATGCAAGGGGGGAATGAGTGGAAACTAGGGAAGAAATAAAGGCCACTCTAAATAATCACTTCACTGACATTCCGTGTGAACCAAGGCATGATAGGTGGGAAGACATCGAGAAGAAAACAAGACTCATCCCTTCCCTGGTTGCTAACGAGAAAAATGATCTTTTGATGAAGCCGATAACCCTCAATGGGGTGGATGAGGTGGCTTTCCAGATGAAAGATGGGACTGCCCCAGGCCTAGATGGTTTCACGGTGAACTTCTTCCACCATTTCTGGGAAATAGTCAAGATGGAAGTGTGGAGGATAATTGAAAATTCCAGGGTGTCCAAGAGGATCCTGCCAGCTTTCAATGCTACCTTTCTCACCCTAATCCAAAAAAGTGAAGGTGTTGATTCCCCGGACAAATTTAGGCCCATAAGCCTTTGTAACGTCATCTATAAAATTGTCACAAAGGTAATAGCGAACCGCCTAAAACCCATCTTGCTGGGACTAATATCTCCCGAACAATCAAGATTCATGGACGGTAGGAAGATAACAAATGGAATTATATTGGTCCACGAAATGATGCATTCTATCAAAGTCACGAACCTTCTAGGTATGATGGTGAAATTAGACATTTGCTAAAGCCTATGACAAACTTAATTGGAACTTCATCCGGAAAATGCTAGAAGCTTTTGGAATTAGAATAGAATGGATTAACTAGATTATGAATTTACTGTCTTCTACTTTCTTCTCTATCCTTTTGAATAGATTTCCTTCGAGAATCATTAATTCCTCGAGAGGATAAGACAGGGAGATCCCCTGTCCTTGTTCCTATTCATTCTCATGGAGGAAGGTCTGGGAAGATCAATTGCGGATTTAAGATATAACAATGAAATCACACCAACAATTTGTTGACGACACCATACTGATGGGGTACCCATATGTCCAAGAAGCCAGGAAGTTTAAACAATGCCTAGATGACTTTGGAAAAGCATCGGGTTTGGAAACCAATGAGAGAAGTCCCAAGTTTTCTTCTTTAACATGCCCAGGATCTCTAGATGGAACATATGTCATATCTAGGGTTTAAGGAGAGCTCCCTTCCGTCCAAAGATCTAGGGACACGCTTAGTAAGTTCAAGTACTAAGAAGGGGTCCTGGACAGACCTCCTGGATAGCCTAAAAAAGCATCTAACGAATTGGACACTTAGACCCCTTAACTTGGAAAGTAGTTTGGTTTTGGTAAAATTAGTCTTATAGGCTATGCCGATTACCTCTTCTCTACATTGATGGCCCCAAAGGCCATTTGGAAGGAGATTAGGAACTTGCAACGAAATTTTCTATGGAGTGGCTCCCATGAATACCGAAAGTGGGCTTTGGTAAAATGGGAAACAATTTGTACTCCTAAACACCAGGGAGGTCTTGGCCTTAGAGATCCCAAAAAGGAAAATGTGGTGAGCGGGGCCAATCTTTGGTGGATATGGGTTTCCCATACCTAGGAACCCTGGGCTAAGATATGGCACTCTAAATACGCAAGAGGATGGGAGAAAAGAGAACTCATAAGGTTTTCCGAAGATATCCCTAGTTCCCACATATGGTGAACAACTTGGCAGGGAAGGAATTTGGTCTAGGACCATAGTTTCTGGGAGATTAGGAACGACCAAACGACCTAGATTTGGGAGGATTCTTGGTAGCAGCTGGCCCCGCTGGGTCGAGGAAGGGAATTTCAACACATCCAGGAGGAATGTATCACCTAGGGTATTATCAAGGTCAGGTATATATGGGGAAATCAGGTGGAGAATCAACATCTTCGAAAGTGGGCATAGAAGGAATGGTGGGAACACCTTGGCCCAGGGGAGGAGGTAGAAAGTGTAGAAGAAGCCCTTGACAACAGGCATATTAGAAGGCATGAGGGAGATGAAAAATTGAGATGGGGTATACCCAAAAGGGATATTTCACAATGAAGGAAGCTTACAATATCATGATAGGGGCTGATATCCAACTTGAGGATAAAAAATGGGGGAAATTGTGGCAAAAGAAGCTATGGCTCAATATAACTATCTTCAACTGGATTGTGTTAAAAACCTAAATATTAACATTAAAAACCTAAAAAAGGGGGATGGTAGGTCCTTACCGGTGCCACCTCTATGAGCTTGAAGACGAGACCACTGAGTACCTCCTTGATACCTATAAATTCACGTCCTCCATTTGGGATCACAGGGCGGGGATTTTCTGAAGATCATATTGGGTTAGGAAAAACCCAACCGATACAATCATAGAATGGTCTAGCAAACCCTTTCAAAATCCCATTCAACCGATTATGGGAAATTCTCCCCCATTTTTTCCTCTAGAAAGTCTGGAGGGAGAGGAACTCAAGAAACTTCCAGGGAAAGTCCTATCCCTAGAGCAGAGTTTGGGGAAACATTATGAATTAAATGAAAGAAATCGTTTGATTAGAAGTCTGGGAAAGTGCAGACTGGGAAGCGACTTAGAGAGAGGATACCATTTTGAAGGCTTAGGGCCTGTCCGGACCCCAAAAACCAAAGGTAAGTAGACATAACCCAAATAGGACTTTGAGAAGTGTGGAAATATGGCTTCCTCCTCCAGAGGGATTCTTCAAACTCAACTTCGATGGAGCATCGAAAGGGAATCCAGGTATGGCAGGGATTCTTCAGAGGCGTTATGCTTGGTTTTAGGTATGGATTTCTCGGCTGGGAAATAAACAACATGAGTTAAGTCGAAGGCCTTCTATAGGGTGTCGAAATGGTTAGGAAAAACAACTGGATCCCCATAATCATTGAAGGGGGCTCCTAGATGATCATCAAACTGACCACAAAGATTCAAAATGGGTCTCATAGCTCTAAGGTGCCACATTCGCGGTGTTTGGAGGGACAATTGGAAATGCTCAAAGGACTCCTAGATGAGGGGTTGGCAGCTCGTTTCATCCATGTAAGACGTCCAGGGTAACAAGGTGGCTGACATGTTGGCAAACTTGGGAACGAAGACTCGCCAGGCTGTTAAGGGAAAGGAATGGGACATGATCGCTCATAAGATGGGGCGGGATAGTCGTATGGATCTAATGGCCCATGACATGTGAGGAAATAATGGCACAAGTAGGGTAGGACACCAAGCGACTTAGGACGCCCTTTGAGCATGTGGTTAGGTGGTTGGTTGGGCTGTCGATCTATGTGACGAGCATGCGAAATTTAATACACCTTCGAACTATCATCAGGAACCTATCTAGTCAACGATTTAGCGTATGTGCAGACATGAAAGGTGGAATGAGGAAATATGAATACTTGTATGGTAATATCTTAATCAGGACTACGGATCGAGTGCATATTATCAAGACCAGGCTTGCGGTCATGATGGTCCCGAGAAGGAAATTACTATTTAGAAGGATGGAAGGTGACGGGGAGCATCACATTAGTAGTTTGAGTCAACATCCTTCTGCAAATTACATAAAAAATAGGTTGGGTTTGTGTCGACGAGGAGGTATCCCCATGGATGATAGAAAAGCCAGAGGGAAACACCCTTTAGTCTAGGAAGATGACTCAGGGAAAGCCACCAGAGCCCAACAAAAGGCAATGTGGGAATCAAGGATGTCCGAGTTGGAGCTCCCGCATGAAATTTAATAGCGTGTCAATGAGATGGAGAAGCAGTTATGGGTGGAGCTTGATAGAGAGAAGCTGCATGTATAGTGCCGAAGGGTCGAAGAATGGATCCTCGACCTTGGCCACACTGTGGATAGAGTCAATATTTACAAGAAAACTGTCGCTCTCTTCTGGGTGATGAAAAATATCATTGGACGATCATCTTGGAAAAAGCAAGGGGATTTTAATATGAAGTTCACCAGGATCAATGGTGAGTGTCTATATTGTCATAAGTCCAACAATTGAATTATAAAGTTGATTTCCTCATTAAGCATCTGGTGTTTTAGGTTCGTGAAGCGCCTTCTCCTATGACAACTCAGAAGTAGGATGAATACAACTCAGGCCACGGTTGGATGCCGGACCTCTCGTATATTCTCCTCTGATGGTCTGTGATGGTATCATGTTTGATCTTTCTCTCGTTGACAGGGGCCCTTATTTTCCTTTTGTCCTTTTCTTGTGGATGGTGTATGTCTTGTCATCAGTTTGTAGGATTTTCTGGATCGTCCATTTTAGGTAGATTTTGTCATCTATGTTGGAATAATTTCGGACCCTTAGTGTCTCGTATCTTAGTCTCTTGTTTCTACACTCGGTTTCAGGTGGGTATGTTGGTTAGAACTACTAGGGATAGTCGGCTATAAGGTTGATATCGTGATTTAATGAAATGGAAATTTCTTAGGATGTAATTTTTTTTTTCCCGATATTAATATAAAGTTTTTTCTCTTACTTACAATTTTATTTATTTATTATGTGATGTATAGTTTCGAAATGTCTGCAATTATAATTGGATGGAAGAAACAAGGGTCATTGGTGGCACCTCTTTTCAATTTGAAGATTGATTTTGACATTTTTGTTACAATGACAACACTATGGAGACCATGGTTCCAAACATGAAGTGATTTTAATCCTAAATAAAAATAATGGTGATTCTCAAGAATCAATTTTTTGTTTTTGAGGTTGATTTAAGGTTTTGATTACATCAACACTTTCAATTCTGGGGTTGATTTAGGGTTTTTGTTTCATAGACACTAGTTGGAGTTTTCAAAAGGTTGTAATTTTAGACCCAAAAAAAGAAGTGGTGCTTCCAACAACATCACTTTTTTATTCAAGGGTAAAACTAACCACTAAATAGAACCTATTAAAAAATGAGAACTATTTAAAGTTCTTGTCAGGTTGTATAATGTGTTGTAGTCTAACCTCCCCAACAAACAACAACTAGCTTTCTTTATATTTCTTTCTCACATGTTGCGTGTATATTTTTATTTGATAGACATTGAATGGTTACATGTATCTATGAATTATGTTAAAAGCCTTAAAATTATTTTACTTTTATTGTAGTTGAAGACCTTGATTGCAAAATAGTTAGTGAGATTAATTTTATATAGGAGAGGGACATTGTTTCCAACATGAACATTGGCCCTAGACTACCTTTTGAGTACTCCTGAAACGTACTTTCTCCTTAACAATATTTAAAGTGGTTTGATTTGGGAGGGAACAATTTTTGGTGTTGTTGTTGAGTAGTGAAGAGTTATTTTATATGGGTGATAATTCTCATAACATTTATGATGCCAATCCCAACCAGAGGACTGATTCAAATCACCAAATTGAACCGGTAAACCGATTCGAATCACTTCCCTAGGAATAGTTAGGTTCTAAGTTTAGCAAAACCTCTAAACTTAGCTGTCTGACTAGGTTCTTCCGCAATGTTTCCTCCGCAAGATTCCTCCCACAATGCGTCTTCCACAAGGCCTTTCCACAACTCCTTTCCACAATTGAGGAATGCGGGTTGTAGGTGTACACTTTTCTAATTTAAAACGAACCTCCCACAATTACGTGCCTGCAACGGTATTTCCGCATGCGGGTTGCGGGTTGCGTACACACCTTTTCATTTTCCGAAGTGTGACTCTCGCAAATATTCTCCTGCAAACTTCTGTCTGAACCGTTGATATTATGCGGGGAAGATCTGGACCATTGATCTGTTTTCCTTTGTGGATCTAATTTCTGACCGTTAGATCTCCTGTGGAACTTCTCCCAATTGTCGGATCTTCTTACACTTGATCTTGTCCGTCCAAACCTACACATGTTTAGATCTCAGTTCTCATCGATCCTTACAGTGATCAATTTACCGATTCAGAAGCCTGTAACAAGGTTACTCTGTGTACACATTTCATTCACGAAATCCTTCAATGAATTATTCACCAAAATCTACCCTTCGATTGATCAGAGGCTCGATTAATCGATCTCTGTTTCCTCCCTCTCAGAAGCCATCTTTCACATACGGGCTTATCAACTATTAACATGGAATATATCAAACATTCGTTTCATGAAACCATACATCCAAACAAAAATAAATTTACACACATATATTTATCCAAAATAGGATTTTGCATTCACACACAACAACTATACATAGAACTGTCTCAGAACCCGTGTTCTAATACCCTTAGGCCTGATACAACTTTAGTTGGCATTTCCTCTATCTCCTACATGCCTTACTGACCTCCCTATCTGTCGATCTATGTATTATATCTCTTCTATGTCCCCTGTCCATTTCTATCTATGCCTCATAGGCTTACATATATACATAATTGGATTCATGAACCATTCTGCTTTAGATCCTTAATACTCTCAATAACATACTAAATTAACTCTAACTATCAACCCTATCCTATGACTTGCTGCCCTAATTGAGGGATTTGGTACATGATTCATCAATTGACTCATCATCCACCTAGTGACTCACCATCATCTAGAATCAAATAAAACATAGGTTATTTACAATGTAACGGTTCGTAGACCATCAATTCAGAACGTAAGATCCCTTTCTAGGCCTGATCCAACCTTTAACTTGGAATTTGAATGGAGAGCAGGATGCTCCTACATCAAACTCCCTAGGAAGAAAGAAATATGACCTCCTGGTCATAGCCTTCCATCTTCAGTATGCCTGGATCCCAAACCTTGTTCTGTAACTGATCATCCATCTCATCATGTTGATATGTCTTTGTCATCTTCAGTTCTCTTGATTTCCAAATTTTTTGCTGTAATGCTCCACTAGCTTTGCTTCTACAATCTTTTTCTGTCATCTGTCCTCTGCCACTATTTTTTCTATTTTCCCCTCTGATGTAAATATTCATTCTTTCTTCATGCCTTCTCTGAGACATCTTCACCATCAACAACCTTAATTCTTCAATCTCCATGTCTAGTTTATCCATTGGCTGGTACACCTGCATCTTTTTTTCCTGAAACTGCTGATGTCTTCTTGACTCTCTGCTGCTATCCACTAAATTATAAAATAATTCAGTGATTTTATCTACTGTCTTCTCTTTTCCAATGTTGTCATCAAATATTAAGCAGTCATCTTTATCAACCCTTGGATTGATCAACGAGTCTTCTAACATTTCTAACTCTTCATCATAATTTCTGAAGTTAGAAAACTTTCCTTTGTCTTCATTAACAAACTTTGCAACAGTAATTTCTTTGAGGTACTGATCATCCTCTTGAGACACTATAGTCCCTTCATGTGTCATGACAAATTTCTTCCTCAGTCTGTCAACAACACGACTATCGAAATATGCAAGTGTTATGTCTAGTTTATCTCTACGAGACCATGCCATCTCCTTCTTCAATTCCAAAATAAAGTTATGGCTTTGGTCCATGTCAAGAGTAGATGGATACTCCTCTATTTCTTCATTTACCTATGGGAAAACCTTACAAGGTTCAACACATGTTATTCCTGCAGATATACATAATTCATTAATTTCAAAAATATTGAAATTTTTATCTTCCATTTACTTTCTTATAGCACATTCTTTTTCTCATCTAAACTCTCCCAAGAGTTCATGAGATTTTCAGCTAGTCTCTCTTCTACACCATCTTCTTCTAAGATGATTTTATGTTCTACTAAACAACAATGAACATATTCTTTTGTCAATGGTCTAATTTTGATTTTTATTTTTTTCCTCAAAGCATCCATCCTATGCTTCACAACCTGCATAGACACATATTTTAAGTGTTTTTCAATACCTACAGTCATACCCCAATAATCAATTTAAAAAACACGAGACTCTGAAGTCCATGTTGATATTTCCTCTGGAATCCCCCTGTTGTGTTGGTTTGAACACAACATCAATCTGTCACCATCACCTATTTCTTCAATAGTCTGATTTACACACTGCAGATACTCTTCATATGGTATCCTTTCATCTTCTATTACAATAGAATCTTGTTCTGCTATCATTCTTTTGGAAAGCACATCTTCGTGTTCTTCTTCAGACCCCATGAAAGTCCAAGGTGACTCTTTAACTTTTCCCTTCATCATAATGCAATTCTGATTCTTCCCTATAGAAATGTCTTTGCACATTTCTTTTTCTGCCTTCATCTTCAGATCATATTCAATTGACTGTGTTCCTCCATCAAGCAACTCACCAATGAGTTCTTTCTGCTGCAATACTTCAAATATTTCTTCATTTGAGAGACTTCATCATATTCGACTTCATCAAATTTTAAGACAGTTTCAAAGTGTTGAATTATTGTAACTTCAAAGAATATTCTAAATATATTTTAGTGGTGCCCAATGTTCCTATCAGGAGAATCACTTGTATTTCTTTGTACCCCGATGTTCATATCGGGAGAATTACTAAAAGTCACGAGTAATTCCCCTCCATTGTAAGTCGGGTCATTAGTACCCCAGTTGTGGTTACTCGAGCCTACATACCTGAGTTAGGAATACTCGAGCCTACATAACTGAGTCAAATATTAAGTGAACGAAAGAATATAAATAGAGGGAGGTGCTTCTCATTTGAGACACACACTCACACACTCACTTGTGTAGCGCATAAGAGAGAGAGAGAGAGAGCTGTATCTGGAGAAGGAGGAGGATTAGTCTTTTGGGTTTTACCTTTTATCTTTTGGGGCATCTATATTGAGGAAGATTTTGCTTGGTTTTTCCCAGGATAAATCTTTGTGTTCTTTTGTGTGGTTGTGCTTGTCTATCTTTCAGTGATGTTTTGGATTATGGTTATTCTGTTATGATGCTAAATGTTTTAAGATCTGATATAACCATTAGAAACTTAACATGGTATCAGATCCACCATGAAAGAAGTCATTGTGCAGCCAAAACAGTGCTACAGCTATAACTATTGAAGATTAGGGTTTCATGCTTGAAAACCCTAAAATACTAAAACTAGTAGTTTTGGTAGATTCGCTATATATCGATATTGGAGAAGGCTCAGGAGATGAAACTTTCACATGCAAAATATAAATTCCTGATGTATAATGTGTAAACGTTTCAGCCTCATATTCGCTATATTCTAGGAGATATGATTCCTCCAAGTTAGGGTTCTTGCGTCTCTTAGGATTCAACCTTAAACAGGTCACCTAGGGAGAATCACTATATCTCAGGCTAAGAAGGTCTAAATGAAATTTCACAAGATGTTATAGAAAGGGAACGGACTGTAATTTATGTGGTAAACATTTCAGACCCTGATGATGAAACAATGACACGTGGAATTCCGTACAAGTCCGCTCTTCTAAACAGTTCTGAAATGAGTCACCTTGGGAAAACACGCATAAGGCCCAATTGGTAAAACCAATTCTGCTCTAACCTATGGTGTTGGAAAGAGGACATGCGAGGATACTTCAGTACTAAATTTTAGACATAGAGGAGCAATAATTTCGAAGATATCACAGAAACAATATTATGCATTCTACAAAAGAAATTGAAGAAAACTAGGGCATCAGATATTTTGCAATTTTGATCACAGTTTTGGGAAAATGAATATGCTGCTCAGCTCGCATTCAGGAGGCACATCTTTCTATCCAATCGGAAATTAAATATTCAAAGTATTGAAAATTAGGGTTTCTCCGACAAACCCTAGATCAGCCAGATCCAGAATCAAGATGAACACCTCAAACCGGTAATATCTAATCTTTTGCTATTTACATTTGAGGTTCTCATTTCAACATGAACTAGCACCCCAGATCGATGAAAATATTGGTGAAGCTGAAAAATTACGAGCATGGAAGCATAGGATTTCACTGGTTCTTGAAGAAAATTAATTGGACACCTACATAAGCGGAGAGGTTTCAGTTCCAGAGGAAGATGAGGCTAAATCCTTACACAAGAAGAAACTCGACTCATAATCAGAGAAGAGAAGATGGGAGCAACTGAAGATCAAGTGCTCACAATTCAAAGAAGATCCCTCAAGTGATGAGGAATATGAAGAACTCAATTCTTGAAGAACCTCTTATCCATCTTAGCATTTGGATACGAAATGATGATGTCATGAATGGAGAAGATGATGAAGCAGAAGGATCAAGAAGGAGTCTACCCATGAAATGAATAAAAGATAAGTATCCAATTGTCATTTCATGATATTGTTTTGTTATGCATTTGATCATATTCAGTTGATGTGTTATGCATGATGGAATGTTTTGCATTAATGACAATATACTACTAATATGCATGTGATGGGTAAGTATCTCATGGTGCTATACAACTCTCCATTGCTACTTATCTAGAATGAAACCTCTTTGCTGACATATTGGATTAGTACACAATCTCAATGATGTCATGGTAGAGATGGAAGGAATTTAGAAATTTTCCATGAGATATGGATGGATGTTGTATTGGCTAAATAGTTGCATGATGCATAGGAATTTTTCGTTATGCATATGTTCTATGAAATGGTTCTAACCATGCAACTGGTGCATTTGAATTGTAGGAAAGGTCTTGTACAACCTCCTACAAGAAAAGGAGGATGAGACTTGTTCCGAAGAACAAGTGATGAAAATTCAAGATTCACCCCAATAAACATGAATCTGAAGCTCCCAGGGTCAGAGACATAGTGACAAAAGAAAGAGCTTCAGAAAGCGGTATATCCACCTCAAAAGATGAAGATCACCTTGGGTACATGAGATAACTCAAGATGAAGAAAAGTATGGCGAGCCTTCCAAACCAAATTATGAGGCCTCAGGCACACTCCAGTTGTGTAAAACAGTTGGGTGACATCATTGATGCAAACTCTTCCAGCTATGGAAGAAGCTATGACCAAAGAGTAACAGTCAATCATGAGGAATGATGTCTGCGATATGGTTCCAAGACTTGAAGGGAAGTCTGTAGGGTCTTCCATATAGATCTACAAGAACAAGTGTACAAAGCAAGGTTCATGGTTTGCCTCCGAAAGAATAGACTATGGCATGACATACTCTATTGACCAGACATAGTTCTCCAGTAGAGGAATATATAGAGCAAAGAACCACCTATAGAGAATATGCTTTGTACGAGCTCACAAGGAACCCATAGAAAAGCACATCCAGAAGCTTGATAGATCACCTAGATTGATGAATATTTTAACCTTTGCTACAAGGTTGAAGATAGAAACCTACAGAAGACAACAAGATCACAGATGGGTGCATGAGGAAATTTTTGACAAATTTCAAGATAAAGGGATCTTGGTAAACTAAGATAGATACATAGTAGCAGAGAATGCTACCTGTCACTCGAGTACATAATGAAGAGGGAAGATGATGCTCTGGTTCAGGGGGAGTTACTACAGAAGATCTCTGAGTTCGACATAGTACGACATGATGGATAGCTTCCTGATGGATCGAGACTTTACCAAGAGTAAAGTGGGTTCCAACCTTCAAGGTTGAATGTGGAAGACTAGGATATGTCGATGACCTAACATGATACCGGTCAATAATGAAGAATGATGTATGGGATATAGTTCCCAAGATAGAAGGAAAGCGTGTAGTATCCTCCAAATGGATCTACAAGATAAAACATATAGCTAACATAAGTATCGAAAAGTATAAAGCAAGATTTGTGGCCGGAGGTTTCTATCAGAAAGAGGGAATTGATTATGAAGAGATATTTTCTCCAGTATCACATACTTCAATTAGAACTATCTTGGAACTTGCATCCATGATGAAGTGGGACTTGCACCAGATGGATGTGAAGAAATCCTTCCTGAATGGTGTGATTGAAGAATAAGTATACATAGAACAACCACAAGGACTTGAAGTTGAAGACAGAAAGACTCACGTATGCAAGTTGAAGAAGGCCCCGTATGGCCTGAAGAAATCTCCTAGATCTTGGTATGGAAGGATAGATAGTTTCCTGACGAGCATGGGCTTTGCCAAGAGTAAAGCCAATCCTAACCTTTACTTCAAGGTTATAGAAGACGAACCTGTCATACTATTACTATACATGGATGATTTATTTCTAACAGGGAATGAGAAACAGACTGTGGAAAGAAAGAAGAAACTCGCCGAAGAATTTGAGATGAAGGACTTTGGGTTAATGCATGATTTCCTAGGTCCGGAAGTATGACAAAGTTCAGAAGGAATCTTTCTGAACTAGGGAAAGTAGGCAGTAGAGATATTGAAAAGATTCAATATGTTGGAATGCAAATCCATGGCCACACCCATGGATTCCAACATGAAGTTGTTAGCTGATGACTCGTCAGAGTTAGTGGATGTGACTCAATACAGACAAATTATTGGGTCATTGATGTATCTAACAAATACCAGACCAGAAATTTGTTTTGCTGTCAACACCTTGAGTCAATATCTAGTTCAACCTAGACGTGTTCACATGATAGCTGCAAAACATGTGATGAGATATCTGAAAGGGACTATAGAGTTTTGTCTATACTATGATGGAAATCATGATTACATATTATATGGCTATACAGATGTAGATTGGGCTGGAAGTATCTCAGACAGGAAAAGCACATCAGGTGGATACTTTTGCTCTGGGTTTGCTATGATTTCATGGTTTAGCAAGAAACAGTCAAGTATTGATTTTAGCACAGCCGAAGTAGAATACATAGCAGCTTGCTCTGTTAGTTGTGAATCCATATGGCTTCGAAAGCTGATGTCAGGTCTCTTTGACCTGGAGATGGATACTATAGTGATTCAATGTGATAACCAGAGTTGAGATGATAGAGAACCCTGTGTTCCATCGAAGCACGTAGAAATCCAGTATTTCTACATACGAGATAAGATACAGATGATGATGTTTCATTATTCCCATACTGAAGATATAGAATATGTTTCAGTATTTACATACTGTAGATGCAGATGATGCTTTCAGTATTCACATATTGGATATATAGATAATGATAGTTCAGTATTCACATACCGGAGATACAGATGATGATAGTTCAATATTCACATACTGAATATGTAGATGATAATGGTTCAAATGATGTTACAAGATGATGATTCAACACTGATGTGTTGATGAAGCCTCTATCTCAGGTAAAATTTGAACACTTTTGAGACAAGATTGGTGTTGTTCAGAAAGACCTTGCTCAAAAGGGGAAGCAATGATGTTGCAATGGGATTGTATCATCCCTATACACTTGTCCTAAAGTGATGTGGTGACTTCAGTCCTCGAGAATGAAGAGGGATTGTATCATCCTGAGACATTTGTAGAAAAAAAATCCGATGGCTTCGGTCCTCGATAATGTGGTGGCATTGCATCATCCCTGAACTTTTGTTCAAAATGTATCCAGATGCTTCGGTCCCCGTGAATGTGTTTGGATTGCATCATCCCTGAAACTTTGTTCAGAATGTATCCGGAGGCTTCGGTTCCCGTGAATGTGGTGGGATTGCATCATCCCTGAACTTTTGTTCAGAATGTATCCAGAGGCTTCGGTCCCCGTGAATGTGGTGGTATTACATCATCCTTGAAATTTTGTTCAGAATGTATCCGAAGGCTTCGGTCCCCATGAATGTGGTGGGATTGCATCATCCCCGAACTTTTGTTCAGAATGTATCTAAAGGATTTGGTCCCCATGAATGTGGTGGGATTGGATCATCCCTGAAATTTTTTTCATAATGTATCTGTAGGCTTCGATCCTCATGAATGTGGTGGGATTACATCATCCCTGAAATTTTGTTCAGAATGTATTCAGAGGCTTCAGTCCCCATGAATGTGGTAGGATTGCATCATCCTTGGACTTAGTCCTAAAGTGATAGGGAGTGATACTCCCGTAATTGTATCTGGTAGCTTCGGCTGTCGAGAATGTGGTAGGATTGTATCATCCCTGGACTTAAGTCCAAAAGTGATCTGAAGACATTCATCTTCGTGTTGTGGACTGCAGTTTGCTAATGATGATGATGATGTTGATTGAAAGATCAGAATATGATGATGATGTTATTGATCGAAAGATCAGAGTGTGATGATGATGATGTTAATGATATAAATATTAGAGTATGATGATGATGATGTTACTGATCGAAATATCAGAGTATGATGATGATGATGATGTTGACCGAAAGTTCAGATTATGCTGATGATGATGTTGCTGATCGAAAGATCAGAGTATGATGATGATGATGATGCTGAACGAAAGTGCAAGAGTATGCTGATGATGATGTTGCTGATCAAAAGATCAAAATACTACCGATAATGATGATGTCGATTGAGCGGTCAAAGTGTTGCTACTGCTGAAGTTTGAAGATTAATACTATATGTTGAAGATGATGAAAATCTTCTGATGATCTATAGATGTATCACCCTGATGATGTTGATGATTCCGTCCTTCTCCTACTATTGTTGTTTTTGTTATTGTTGTAGAATACCCTTCTCGGTAAGGGGAAGTGTTGTACTATTGTAAATTTGAAGAATATTCTAAATATATTTTAGTGGTCCCTGATGTTCCTATCGGGAGAATTACTAAAAGTCATGAGGAAGTCCCCTCCTTTGTAATTCGGGTCATTAGTACCGCAGTTGTGGTTACTCGAGCCTACATAACTTAGTTAGGGTTACTCGAGCCTACATAACCGAGTCAAATATTAAGTGAACGAAAGAATGTAAATAGAGGGAGGCGCTTCTCATTTGAGACACACACACATAGTCACTTGTGTAGCACATAAGAGAGAGAGAGCTGTAGCTGGAGAAGGAGGAGGATCAGTCTTTTGGGTTTTACCTTTTATCTTTTGGGGTATCTATATTGAGGAAGATTTTGCTAGGTTTTTCCATTTAGGGTTTTCCCAGGACAAATATTTGTGTTCTTTTGTGTAGTTTTGCTTGTCTATATTTTAGTGATATTTTGGATTATGGTTATGCTGTTATGATGCTAAATGTTTTAAGATATGTTATGACCATTAAAAACTTAACACAAAGGACTGCCCATCATTTGCAACAAAACTTGCAATCACAAACAAATCATCAGTCTTAAAAGCATTAGACCCTTTGGTATTAGTTGACCTCACGGTCATCTCCTCCATAAGTAGATATGTATTCTTTAGAAAATTTATGAGACTCTCAATTGGCCTCTCTTTTTTTGCTTCATCATCCTCTGCAAGCAAAGGACCCTATTCAGGTTCATAATATGAAACCTCCATCTCAGATTCAACTTCTCTGAGTTCTTTCTTCAATTTAGAAAACAACTTTTGTTATAGCTTCACATGTAGTGAATGCCATCTTACCTCCCTTTTCATGATCCAACCATACCTCTGGTTTTCTTCTTCAGTAGCTTGCGTATGCTTCTCAAAGCACAAAATGTCTTTTGCTAACTCTAGCAATTCTCTGCTACATTTTTCTTGACTTTCTTTCGTGTTTCTTCTGTTGTGGATTTTCTTTGAACCCCTGCAATGACCTTCAGTCATTGTTTCTATCTCCTTCTCATCTTTTGTGAACTTCATCATGTTCACTTGTGGACTGTAACTAAGCCTTCCTCAACAAGTCTCCGTACTTGTTGAATATACCTCAACAAACTATCCCTCCTTGAGCTTGTCCTTCTGGTATCTCTGGTCCTCTCACTAGAACCCTTTTGAGCATATTCTTTGCTCTTCTTGGATTCTACAGGTCCACTTTTTTTTTTTTTTGAGAACATGCGCTAGTTCTCTCTTTTGTCCAGTCCCTGTTGGATTTCTAAGGTTCTGCCACTACTTCCTCTTTCCTCTTCTCAAGAACTTCTCTGGTCTTTGCTGCTTCCGTATTCAACCTAGTCATATTCCTTTCTCATGCATCAATGATCTTCTCCTCAATGTTGAACAATGAACTGCAATCAAGCTTCCACTAACACCTCATCGGCTTTCTTCCTCTATCTTGAAATTTTGGTGTCACAGGTTCACCTCCTCTGAAACTCCCGATAGCTTCTGCATCACTTACTCACTCCCTCGGACAATTCTACCCACAATTACAACTATGGAATTGGCCAACAACTTCTACCCAGTCATACCTAGAAGTTGTTTCTATTTTCCAACATGCAGGAAATATTTTCCTATATAACCAGAGTTAAATACAAACATTAATAAGTCCATACCTTTAGACTTTCCACTTGTATAGTTGGATGAAAATATCTCCACTGTCATCTTCAAAAGATCTTCTTCTTTACCTTTTTCTTCTGCACTCTCCTTTCTTGTCTCTGGATTATAACCACTGTCTGCAATTTATCCTACTACAGATCATATACTTCTCCTCCCCAATATCTGCTATGATCCCTTGCATAAGACTGAACATACACCCTCACAATATCAGTCTTCAAATTCAATAAAATTTGCACAAATCCCTTACCTTTGATTTCTTCAATTTCTCAAGAGTAGTTTGACTCAATACTCTTCCTATGAATCATAAATCCATGCTTATACCTGTCAAATCATATCCTTCCAAAGGACTTCTTATATATTCTCTTGTGGCTAATCATCAAATTTAACCACACATCCTCTGTCTGAAATCAATTCTGAATACTCTCACTTGACTAACCCTCTCAATACAATTGTTAGTCTTTAACTTCAAAATGAATTGAAATCATAAATTTATTTACCTCTTACGCAGAATCCTTGTCCTGCTTTGATACCAAATGATTCCAATCCGAACCAGAGTACTGATTCAAATCGCCAAATTGAACCAGTAAACCAATTCAAATCACTTCCCCAGGAATAGTTAGGTTCTAAGTTTTGTAGAACCTCTAAACTTAGCTGCCCAGCTAAGTCCTTTCGCAATGTTTCCTCCACAAGATTCCTCCTGCAATGCGTCTTCTGTAAGGCCTTTCCGCAACTTCTTTCAACAATTGCAAAATGTGGGTTGCGGGCGTACACTTTTCCAATTTAAAACGAACCTCCCATAATTATGCACCTGCAGCGGTCTTTCTGCATGTGAGTTGCGGATACACCTTTTCATTTTCTGAAGTGTGACTCCCACAAATATTCTCTCTCAAACTTCTGTCAGAACCGTTGATCTTCTGCGGGGAATTTCTAGATCGTTGATCTGTATTCCTTTGCAGATCTAATTTCTGACAGTTAGATTTGATGCAGAACTTCTTCCAACTGTCGGATCTTCTTATGCTTGATCTCGTCCGTCCAAACCTACACAGGTTTAGATATCAGTTCTCATCAATCCTTACAGTGATCGATTTATCGATTCAGAACCCTGTAACAAGGTTACTCTGTGCACACATTTCATTCACAAAATCCTTCAATGTATTATTCATCTAACTCTCCCCTTCGATTGATCAGAGGTTCGATCAATCGATCTATGTTTCCTCCCTCTTAGAAGCCATCTTTCACATATGGGATTATGAACTATTAACAGGGAATAAATCAAGCATTCATTTCATGAAACCACACATTCAATCAGAGATAAATTTACACACAGATATTTAGAAAAAATAGGCTTTTGCATTCACACACAAAAGCTATACATACAATTGTCTCAGAACCCGTGTTCTAATACCCTTAGGCCTGATACAACTTTAATTGGCCTTTCCTCTATCTCCTACAGGCCTTACTGATCTCCCTATCTATCTATCTCTGTCTTCTATCTCTTCTCTGTCCCCTATCCATTTATATCTATGCCTCACAGGCTTACATATATACATAATTGGATTCATGAACCATTCTGGTTCAGATCCTTAATACTCTCAACAACATACTAAATTAACTCTAACTACCAACCCTATCCTATGACTCGTTGCCCTAATTGAGGGATTTGGTACATGATTCATCAATTGACTCATCATCCACATAGTGACTCACCCAACTGAATCACCATCATCTAGAATCAAATAAAACATAGGTTATTTACAATGTAACGATTCAGAGACCATCAATTCAGAACTTAAGACCCCTTTCTAGGCCTGATCCAACCTTTAACTTGGAATTTGAATGGAGAGAAGGATGCTCCTGCATCAGAATCCCCAGGAAGAAAGAAATATGACCTCCTGGTCATAACCTTCCATCTTCAGTATGCCTGGATCCCAAACCTTGTTCTGTAACTGATCATCCATCTCATCATGTTGTTCTGTCTTTGTCATCTTCAATTATCCTGATTTCCAAATTTTCTGCTGTAATGCTCCATTAGCTTTGCTTCTGCAATCTTTTTATGTCATCTGTCCTCTGCCACTGTTTTGTCTATTTGCTCTGCTGATGTAAATATTCATTCTTTCTTCATTCCTTCTCTAAGACATCTTCACCATCAACAACCTTAATTATTCAATCTCCATGTCCAGTCTATCCTTTGGCTGGTACACCTGCATCTTTCTTTCCTGAAACTGCTGTTGTCTTCTTGACTCTCTGCTGCTATCCACTAAATTATAAAATAATTTAGTGCTTTTATTTGTTGTCTGCTTTTTTCCAATGCTGTCATCAAACATTAAGCAGTCATGTTTATCAACCCTTGGATTAATCAACCAGTCTTCTAATACTTCTAACTCTTCATCATAATTTCTGAAGTTAGAAAACTTTACTTTGTCTTCATTAACCAACTCTGCAACAGTAATTTCTTCGAGGAACTAATCATCCTCTTGAGACACTATAGTCCCTTCATGTGTCATGACAAATTTCTTCCCCAATCTCTCTGCAACACCACTATATAAATATTCAAGTGTTCTCTTTGGTTTATCTCTACGAGACCATGTCATCTCGTTCTTCAATTCCAAAATAAACTTCTGGCAAATTATCCCTTTCCTATTGTCCCTAATCAACCTCACTGAGTCATGCACATCAGTGGGATTCTCCTGAATTTTTCTTCTCATCTTGTTGTCGAGGGATTAGGAAATATGGATCTACAAAATGTATCCTTGTTTTGATTCTAGAAAATAAATTATTCCACTAGTGGACGATTGATGAAAACATTGTGTAAAATGCAAACAAGTACCCTTATTGCATTCAAATTTTGGGTAAGAAAACTTTTGATCTATTTTGAACATCTATTTAGAGATATTTGTATGAAGTTTTATAAGTATAAATACACAAGAATCCAAATTCTCTTGCCTTAGCTTTGATTGGATAAGAATATCCTTTTGTAAATTTTGTGATCACTTGCAAGAGATCACAACTAGATCTAGAAATCTATGAAGAACAATATTTTGAGAAATTTTACAAAGGAAAAAGAAAAGAGAGCGAAGAAAACAATCTTGGAGAAAAACATTGAATTATATTTCAATAATCCATTGATTTCATTAACTTACAAAGAATTAACATTGTTGTACATATAGGCAATTCGAATTCCTAAAGATGGTAACTTGAATTGTACACTGATGCATGATGACCGAGTTGGGATTAACTTAGAGATTAAATGCACTCATTATCCATGCAATATCTCAAGAATGAGTTAACTTAATCATAACTAACCCATGATGACAAGTGGAGGCCTAATTTCCTAAAATCAAGGATCTAATCCATGCATAAATCATGCATGATAGGGATTAGCTAAAAACAATGGAGGGCACTTCTCTTCCTTAAGTCATGGAATTATTTTTTAGGAACTCAAAAGTGTAACGTTGGATCCTAAAATTAGTGATAAGACCCTAATATCAAAGAATGCACCCTAAAATCAAGAAATATACTTTCAATGGCTAAAAATTGCAAATTCCCCCCTTAAATTTTGGGATGAAGTGCTGCCATTGTTGACTTGGTCGAATTTAGTCAAAATTGGAGCATTAGGATCATGAGATGAAGACATAGAGTCTTTAGGTGAGAAATTAATGTTAAGGAGAATATAATATGTTCTAAAAGTCCCAAAAATTTGCATCCAGATTGGGTACCCAAGTATATAAAAAGAGGGAAAACCCANATTTGCTCCATACAACTCTCCTACCAGGGGGTGGGGATAAGGCTAGCAAGGCTGGTTCTGCATGAAAGACTAATACTCCTCCTTCATGGTGGTATTCCAATATGCATTTCCTGCTACTTTTGAATTTTTTTTTGGATCTCTTGTATCAACCATGTAAGTATGGATGAGCATCAAGGGCTGTGAGGAAATGAGTGCAAGAGGAGCACTTTGAGAATATGAGTGGGTCCACCCTATATTTGTTGGATATTCAACAAGATCACCTATTGCGTGAAGAGTATATTGTACCCAAAGTGGTTTGGCTATTGGATATGCAACAATTGGTTGGTCATCAATGTCAACAACTTTTACATGCAAATTTTAGATATTACCATAGGGAATTAAAGAGACATCAATGAGATCCACATCAATAAGAACTTGATTCGTGGCATGTTCTCCTTCATTTGAATGGTGAATTAGAACTTGTGCATAATATCCAAGAACTTGATATATAGTGAGTTCTCCCTTAGCTAAATGGTTGATTTGAATTGACGCATCGTCCCCCATTAGGATGGATGCACATGATTCAAATTCTATGGATAAGTCTGGATATTTCTTAGGCTCAAATTATTGAGCTCATTCTCCATCTTTTGTCCTCTCATCTCATCCTACTATCCAAAGAGTCTTTCCAACTTGGTTTAGAATTCAATGCATATTCAGCAGGATCCATGTGATATTTGAGGTCAAGAGAAATCCAGAACCATAACAATCCAAATGTTTCATCCATCCCTTTAAAACATTATGCTTTATCCACTGTAGAGTTGGGTTAAGCTTTTGTTCCCATAGTTATCTTATAAATACCCTTACACTTCAAGACAAGAATGAACTTATACTTCCACTCTTAGTAATTGAATATAGTTAGAATAACATGTTGGGGATGACCCATATTCTCTATTGTGGCTGCTCCTGATGTGTCTTCCTCCCGCAAATAAAGGATATGCTACCCCTAGATTATAGCTAGCTCTAATACCATGTAAAATTACATGATCACTTGCAAGAGATCACAACTAGATCTAGAAATACATGAACAACACGAATTTAAGCAATTCAACAAAGGAAAAAATAAAAGAGAGTGAAGAGAAAAATCTTGGAGTGGAACATTGAATTTTTATTCAATAATGCATTGATTCCATCAACTTATAAAGAATAAACAATGTTGTACCTATATGCAATTCTAATTCTAAAAGAAGGCAATTCAAATTGTACATTGATGCATGAAGACATAGTTTGGCTTAACTTATAGCTCAGATGCCCTAGCTAGCTATGCAATATCTCAAGAATGAATTAACTAGTTCATAACTAACCCATTATGACAAGTGGAGACTTAATTTTCTAAAATTAGGGATCTAATCCATGCTTAAATCATGCATGATAGGAATTAGCTAAAAACAGTGAAGAAGGGCGCTAACCTTCCTTAATTCTTGGAATTAGGTTTTAGTTACTTAAACATGTAAGTTTGGATCCTAAAATAAGGATAATACCTTAAAATCAAGGAATTCACCCTAAAATCAAGAAATGCACCCTCATTGTTTAGAAAAAGTATATTTTCCCCTTAAATATAGGGATGAAGTGCTCCCATGGCTCACTTGGTCAAATTTAGTCAAAATTGGACCATTAGGATCTTGATACCAATATCTATAGTCCCTAGGTGAGAGATTAATTCCAAGGAGAAGGTACACATGCTCTAACACCTTTTGCGTCCATTCTTTCCGTTCTCCAATGATTCCGCCCATTATTAGTTTTAGTGGTTTGTTTGAAGAGGTCACATTAATTACTTCTTCAACACCCATTCTTTCCTGTCTAATTGTTTTTTTTTTCAATTGTCCCTATCATTTCCTTTGCTCAAATGGCACAAACAGATTCGACAATATATAGGTATGCCTTATTGATTTAATTGCAATATATGAACAACCAAATGCACTCTTTGATGGATATTACAAATTCCTCCAAAAATTATAGGGCAATAATGCTATCACAACTAAGTATAATATTAATGCTTATTATAATTTTGTAGTCGACTTTGATATTGGGCATTAAAATGTTCTCATGAAGTGATTTTTCCCAAAATAAAATGGAGATTCTAGGAACTAGTAAAAGAACTTAATAGCAGGAAGAATAACAACATGGAATGCATTTGAACAAATATTTTAGATATGAGTAGGGTGAAAAGGAAAATAAGTTCTTGTTAGTAGAACTAGTTGAAATTAGAAAAAGATAAAATGAAATGGTAAAAGTGTTTAACAAAAATACATTAAGACATTCTTGAGGGTTCCTTAGGTAATCACAATTATAGATGCCACAACTTTAGTATTTTATATTAATGCATTCGATTCAAAATCCAGCCTCCCAGGAGAGGAGAATCTTGCAAATTCAAGAATAGTTTATACCAACATAAATTTGGAAAATAACTTGATTTTTGTTGGGAGGAAAAATCGGCCTAAATTAACTAAGTGCATAGATGCTAAATTTGAAAACAAAATTCGTCTTCAACAGAAATTAGTCGAGTTGTTTTGATTTCTAAAAAATCTCACAAGTTGGTTGATAAATTTGACAAAATAACATATTTATTTCAAAATCTTAGCAATAAAGTAGTGAAAATATAATGAGGTCAAAAATCACCTTGTCCTTTCAATCAATCATTTCAACTAAGACAACAACAAGATCATTCAAGAGAAATGAATGCTCTTTGGGAAGATGGAGGACATTTGGAAAATGATTTGCATATCAGAACACGAATAGATTCATTGAAAATAAAAATATTATTTACTAGAAGAACATATCGCATGTGTTACTTCTAGGTTGCAAGGCCTATTGAGATCCCTTGGGTACTTCCCATATTTCAACGATGGTACCCAAGGTAAATAATAGGTTTGAAAGATGTTACAACAATATACTCATTATGATCTCAACATGTCACTTATAGGAATAGAACCTAGGTGGGGAGGATAAGACTCCATCCCACAACCACTTGGGCTTGACCCAATTCACCGAGAATACCCACTTACAAGGAAGTACACACAATTTGAAATGATATTTGGGCAAAATTTTAGAAGACTTACAATATCAATATTTGACAAACAAATGTGGATAGTGCTAGATGACCTATACAAGCTAAAAATTCAGATTTGTTATACAAAAGGTACAAGCCTCAAACTTTCAGGTGAATAAAAGAATGTAGGAAAATAAGATCAACAACATAGTAAACCAAAGTAGACTGGTCGAGGAACCTAAAAGTCTAGTGCAAAACAAAAACAAATTGTGGTGTCACAACCTCTAGAAAGTCTTCTAGGTCCTTTTTAATTTGATTGATCTCAACATCTTCGTAAAATAATTTTTTGGTACCTTTGATTGAGTTGATTAAATTCTTCACCAAAATAAAGAAGTTGAATTTTTTTCTTGGCGAATGGATTGGAAGTAAGGTGGCAATCCAAGACACAATTCATATACGATAGGGGCTAGAAATTTGTGCACTTGAAGACAAATAAAATTATTAAAGGCTTGATGTCATTTGAGAGAATATTGAGAGGCACAATGGAGAAAACACATTGCTAGGATACTGATGATGGGGAAATTCATGAACAAGAAAGCATGAGGTTAATTATGATTGAGGCTTGCAACAATAAAGAAAGAAGGCATATCAAAGTTTTGATAAGGGATTTAAACTAGCACAACCGCTTAACTTTTGTCCAATGAACACCAATATGTCACAATTTAAGTGCCACCAATAAGTTACTTGTTCTCCATGGGTAGTTGCACAAAATGCCCGTTATCCATGCAAAATATACAAGTTATTCATCCATTGGCCATGATTTATTCATGCATTAGATAGCAATTATCCATGCCTACCAATTATTTTTCATATTCTTATCTTTTTTAATTGTTTATTTCAAATTTGGAATGACTTCCATAAAATCAATTTGGACAATACACTTGTCTCATCCTAGTGCAATCTAGGAAAATCAGTCTCTAGTCCACCCCAAATTCTAAAATATAAATACCTATTGTATAAATACATTTTTACTTTGAATTATTATGGATTGAAGACATATAACATTGAAGTCATTAAACATGTATCCTTGAAAAGAGACACTAATCCACTTAAACTGAAGTGGAGGCCAAACAATCCAATGCTTGTTGAAATTATTGAAAAATAATTGAGAAGTCATGTGAAGGAAATGTAATTATTCCAATAAGGTATTCTACATGGGTGGCTAATATAGTTCTAATTGTAGTGAAGAACTATGAGATCAGATTGTATAATTATTTCAGAAACTTAATAAAATTCTTTTGATGGAAAATTACTCTTCCCAATATGGACCATTTGTTGTATAAATTAATAGGTTTTGGTTTGTTGTCCACGCTATATGGATTTTTAGGTTACAATAAAGTATTGATTGTGGAAAATGTCATTGCATCGAGAATAGCAAGGTGATATGCAACCCAATATGGGGGATATGTTGTAAAGGTGTAACGTAACGTTACAAAAACAACAAAAAAATTAGACGTAGCTTAAACAACAAAAATTAACATGTCGATATATTATCCATCTTAAATTTAAATTTGAACAAAATCTATAAATAATAAATAAAACCAACATAGATTCATCTTATATCCAAATCTACCAAGCATCGAGAGGGATAAAATCTATTGAGATGTAAACTTTGTATTAAATTCTATACACATTAAGAAAAAAATTACACCTCAAATTTTTTTATCCCTCTTAATGCTTGGTAAATCTGGATTTAAAATAAATTTACACTTGTATACAAAACTTCTTTTACCACCACATGTATTTTTACATATATCCAATGCCTTTAGTTTAAGTTTAATTACTGACCTTTCAATAGGCTGTTGATTATGCAATCATTGACCTAATAAATAAAATCATTATGACAGCCCCAAGGGTTAGCTCAATTGGTAAGACGCGCACACACTCTCTCGGTTCGGGGAGAGGTCACGGGTTCGAGCCTTGAGTCCTTTGGGGTTAGGCCTTCTGCGAGGATGGCCGGCGGTTTACCACCTCTACCATCCACTAATGTGGGGAAGTATTGCTGGGTTTCCCGTGGATCTTTCCATCTGAAAAAAAATAAAAATAAAATCATTATGATATATCAAGATTATTTGAGAACATTTTGTAAATGGAAAAATGATGATGTTGAACATCACGGGGAAAGTCTTCGAAAGATGTGGAAAGTAAAAATAAAATCATTATGATATATCAAGATTATTTGAGAACATTTTGTAAATGGAAAAATGATGATGTTGAACATCACGGGGAAAGTCTTCGAAAGATGTGGAAAGTTGGCATTTCTTTGACTGTGAAGAAGACAAATATTAAAGTTATTAGAGAACTCTCTAGATGCATTTTGTGTTCGAGAATGAATAACGATAAATTGATCGTGCAAAAAGTGAAGTTATATTTGTAACCCCTATTTTTGTAATTTCTAATTACTCAAAAGATTTTTAGATCTTTTTCATTTGCCTCAAAACATATACTTGCATGCATTTTACTTCAAAAGAATGGATGGTATGAGAAACATTTAGCATTCACGAGTAATGGATTAAAAGGTGAAAAGTTGAAATATATTATTTACTGAAGGCTCTTAAACCGTTCAAAGAAAACATTTGTAATGCAAAGGTAATTGCATAGGTAAAGAACATGTTATCACAACACTAATGTTTTGGACGAAGAGGGGATATGGAGTAAAAAATTAAAAAATATGAATAGGGCTTAAATGCACTAAACTAGTAAGGGGTCGAAGTGTTGTTAAATTGATGTTGGAAAGTCATATGGAATCAATTTAAGAAGAAAAATAACAACCATTATAAAAATAAGTTGAAAATATTCATTTTTAAATCAGTTGAAACAATATGATTGGTATAGAGATAGTCAATTTTATATGTTTTTACTATAAAAATAAGTTGAAAGTATTCATTTTTAAATCGATTGATACATAGATAGTCAATTATTTGAAGAGTCTTTCTTTTCCAAATCATCAAAATAAAAGTAAAAACGAGAGAAGTTCTTTGAAATTGAAATGGACTACTTTATAAATTACATCACTTGAAATGGACTACTCTATAAATTGCATCACTTAAAATGGACTACATTAAAAAAATATGGGAATTATTCTAAGATGTGTTAGCTCTTTAGAAGCCCAATAATTGATCAAATAATTAACCCATAAAATAATTGGATTATATGGAGGCATTTTTCAGCCAAGGTATTAACCCATAAAATTATCAGGGATGTATATTATTGGCCAAATTAGTTTACCCATGTCCATTTGTAACAACCCAAATACCACATATATAACCCTAATTAAATGGAAGATTTAACAAGAAAAAAAATCTAGATCAATTTATATACATCAATTAAATAACTCTCAATAACTAGCCTTAAATTAAAACTATATTTCAACAAGAAGAATCACTACTTACATGATCAATGACCAATTTTACCAATTTGAATGCAGTCCTTGTTCTCCTTTAACCATTAGATTCTCTATTTTCAACAATAGTCGGGGGGACAACTCCCCACCCAACTAACCCCCAACAGAAGTTGAGGCCCTCAATCCCTCAACAAATAACACTATGCCATATCAGGTGAGACCTTAATTCTTTCGTCTATTTCTCTATCATTCTATGTTCCACCCTCTCATCCTCCTTTCCTCCCTTTTAACATGTGCACACCCAATAGAAAACCAACACAACAAACAAGAAAACCACTAAAACAACTAGCAAGATTGGAGGTATTTCCCCCTTTATATTGTAATTTTCTATATTTTACTCAGTTTCTTAATTTTGCATGGATGCAATACTTGTCGCCCATGCACTTCAATTATTACAAGCGTGAATTTCTCATATATCTTTACATATAATACTTGGCATTTTTACTTTTACCATATACTATTATACTTATACTAATGCCTAAGGTTGGGTGTTACATAATCCCCCCCTTTAGGAAACTTCATCCCGAAGTCATAACCCCATTGCAAAAAACACAAGGACTTACTCAATCAGTCATGTACTTAATATGTAATATAAATAGACCTACTATATTATGAATATGATACAAATAAAAAAAATATAGACTTATATTTTGAAGACATTCATGTAAAATATAAGATCCTTTTTGCATTGTGACAAGCTCAAAGATTTTCATATATAAATGGACACAATAGTGAGAGTCTAGAAGCTTTCAATACTACTTTTATAGGCCTCATTCCCAAGAGTGATATGGCTGTCAATATGGAGGACCACAGACCCATAGATTTATGTAATTGCATTTATAATTTGATTGCAAAAGTCACAGCCAAAAGAATCACATGCATTCTTTCTAGATAAATTCTTCAAGAGTAATTTGATTTCTTAGAGGGAAGAAAAATCCATGATGCTCTAGGTACTTCCCAAGAAGCACTGCATACTTCCAAGATGAAACACTTTCCCACAGTCATTGTAAAGGTTTATCTATCCAAAGCCTACGATCAATTCAGTTGGACTTATCTTAAACTTGTCTTGTTACAAGTTGGATTTGATCTTCAGATGATGAATTAGAATTTATCATGAATTCAAAATTTTTATTTTGCGATTTTTATTAATGGCTAAGCTTCCTTTTTAGGCCTGGGAGAGGCTTGATACAAGGATGTCCTCTAGATCCTATTCCATTCCTATTGGTAGTGGAGGGATTGAGTAGATCCATCTCACATGCTCGGAACAAAGGTTCCTTTAGAGGGATCAAGATTGGGAGGACCATTTCTATTTCTCATTTGTTATTTGTAGATGGTATTCTTCTTGTAGATGATATTATGAGTTTATTTGCAAATTCTACTAGGATGTCATTTAATGCAATAAAATTTATTGTCTCTTTCATGAATTTGGAACAAGAGGTGATTGAATGGATCTACTTACAGATTGATTTTTCTATGGTGGACATTCATACAGGATTAAATTATTTGGGTTTCATCATAAATCTCCATGACTATCTTGAGAGGGATTGGGTATGGCTCATCGATAAAATAGAGACAAATATTTATATCTATGGTGCAACAAGTGGTCATATTGTGGAGGAAGATTTATTTTGATGAATATAGTCTTTGAATCCATTTCAGTTTGTTGGGTCTTTATGGATCATGACCCACCAGTATTATGGAATCTATTAAAAAATTATGTTACAATTTTCTAAGGAATGGAAATTTTGTTAAGAAGCCATATCATTGGATCACATGGAAAAAGTTATCTATACCCAAGGAGCTTGGGAGATGGGATCTGAAGCATATCACCTCTTTTTCCAAAGCACTGGAAGCTAAGGGGATTTGCAAAATTATCAAAGGAGAAGAATCATGGGTTAAATTTTTTCATCAGAAATATATTCACCCTCTTTCTACAGAAGAAAGGTTTTGTTTTAGAGCCAAATATTACAAGAATGTGTATATTATATCGAAACCTATTATATTGGATTTTGAGGTTATATGAGTTTGGCTAGCTTGGGATGTTGGAAATGGTAGCAGGATCATGATAGGACATGATCAGTGGGTTGGATGTAATGATTATGATCGAATACCTGTATCCATGCCTAAATCTCTTTTGAATCGTGGTTATATCTTTTTGAGTAAGATTCAATATCCCATTAATGCTTCTCCCATGAGACAAGCTTGGTTAAAAATGAAGGATTTGGATTTTGAAGTAGATGGTAACATTATTTGGGAAAGGTATATCAAGGTATTGCATGATGATAACATTCTAATGAAGGATAGAGAGGATGATCGGATTAGGAATATGAATGTAGCTGGAGGTTCCTATACTCGTAGCTTGGGATACGTGGTTATTAGAGAGGAAGAATATTTACACGAGCCTTCATGGTGGAACCCTTTGCTATGGAAATTTAATTGTCCTATGATATATAAGTTGTTCATTTGGTTGTATCTTATAGGTAAATTTCCATTTTGGGATAATTTGATCAAGAAATTTGGTTGTGGTTCGGGAAAATTCCCTCTTTGCAAGAATAACAATGAAAATATCAATAATTTGTTCATTCCCTACTCATACTTTTCAAGGATGCGGGTCTATGATTTCCAAATTAAGGGTATTCAATTCTTATGGAATGGTGTGGGGATTCAATAATCCCCACAAGATTGGATGAAAATGTGACTTTCTTAGATTTTCAGGCTCTTCCATTTTATGATTTGGGGGGCATGGATTTCCATGAACAAGGAAATAATGACATATCTATAGCTTGTAAGGTATATGCAACCAAAATATTAGCTATACTTGATCATTTTCCTCAAGATAAGCTCCTTAGTAAACAAAGGCAGATAATTGAAGAGATTATTTACAAATCCAAAAGTTGGTCCTATTTTAATGGAGCATCACAATGTGAGCCAGGTATGGGAGGTATCCTATTCATCTTAGATTCACAATGGATTAAATTTTCTACATGACTTGTAAGGAGTACGAATAATCATGTTGAGATGATGACTCTCAAATTAATTATGCAATTGGCACTTTCAAAGGGGGTTCAAAAGAAACAAGTTTTCAGGGACTCCATGCTAGTTGTATGTTATACTATGATTTGCCACACATTATGCATCATGCCTTGATAGAATTCCCTTATCCCTATACAAACTCACTATACCCCCCTTACTCAGTATAGTCTCAATGCTTCAATATAACCCTTAAAAAGACACTTTTGAAGCCTACAAACAATTCAACAACTATGCATCCCACGTATATGCAACTTGCACCATTACAACCCGCGTACATCGCGTTTTGTGTTCAAAAATAAAAAATATTTGGAGTTTTCCTCATCATGTAATGAATAGATTGATCCTTGGGCTTCTATATGCCTGGAAACGCTCCGATTCAACCCTCCATTTCCCATTTGAGGGCTATATATTGAGCCATTGTGAAGCATTGAAAGGGGGAGAAAGTTTGAGAGCAAGGAAACTATAGGGAAATTTTTCCCCATTTCCATATGCTTGAGTCTGCATCCCTTTATCCTTGTTGATAAAACTCTTTATGTTCTTCTCCCAAGCTGTCCATTATATTTGTGAGCTTTCCTTGTTATGGAGGATTGAAGGGGTGGATCCCTAGGTGGAGGAACTTGGTTTCTCGATTTGGACAAGGTGCCGACAGAGGTTGTCACTTTGTACTTCTGTTTGAATTGTTAGAAATACTACTTTCTCGTCCAATTTAATGTCCAAATGTTATATATATATATATATATATATATATATATATNATTTCACGAATATATTATATGTTTAGATATATTTGGTGTTGAGGACAAATTGTAGGTTCCAAGCATTGGATTGACAACTCAACGGTGGAGTCCTTTGAACTGCAAGTTGAGGTACAAAATTTTATTTCCATTGTTATCATTTACATTTATATGGAATATTTTGGATTAGAGTTGATTTTTGGTGTCATACAGTTTGCAAACCATACAAATATTTTCTCCGTAATATAATTGACAACACTACTAGGGAAGTCTCATTTTTATTGGTTTTTTGGGGTGCATTTTCGCTTAAATTTCTCTTTGTTTCTTTGTGTTTCGATGTCGCATTTATTAGTGTAGTCATCTATTGATAGCATCCTAGACTTATTTGGCCTTAATATCTTCCCCCCCTTCATTTGTATATGCAAGTGATAGTGTTGACAATCACGTTTATACATGGGTTATCCTTTAGCAAGCCGTGTACATACACAACTGTTCTTTAAATAGTCGCATACACTTCAGTTTTGGATTGATATCTTGATTAATGGAGTGATTGTTGTTTGGGTTGTGAGTGTTGCTGAGTCTTCTAGGGTCCACATATTATATCTTGACTGCTTTTATTGTGACTAGAAACTCTGTTTTTATTAGTTTCTTAAGAGAAGTTGTTCTTGCCATTTTTCCACTTTTTATTTTTTCTTTTAGTCCATGAATCATTGAGTCTCGGTGTCTTTCTGGCCTTGTGTACTATGTACTTTCTATAGTGGATGAGAGTTTAGTGATTCCATTTTGCATTTTCATTCATTTATTTTGAAAATACAAAAATATTTGCATTGTTGCATGTTCATTTGCATTTTGCATTAAAAGAAACACTTTCATTGTTTTTTCTTGGAATGGAACTAATTTAGGATTCATATAGGAAAGGTTGCATTTGCATTTGAAGAGAGAAAATTATTTTTATGCATTTAATTTAGTGGAATACCATCTTTTCATTTGGAAAACAAGTAATTGACAATGTTTTCAGGTGTGCATATTTACTTTTCTTACTGAGTCATAACATCACTAGTTTCACGGCCATATTCCTTGAGTAAGCACAAATTTAAAATTGATTAGAACGATTTTGTTTTATAAGTTTCACCAACAAGATTAGGTTTCAGTGTCTTGGAATAGGATTATGTGAGTAAAAATTCTCCAAGACTATAAAACAGAAAAAATTAGGTGTGTGACCAAGGAGAGGAGAAATCCTTGATATAATTGGTGTTCTCAGAAAGCTCCTCTTACACATGAGTAAATCATAAGGAAACACACACATTGGTGTCGTGGATATCCATCCACTACCTTCAGTGAGTGTCAAAGATATTTCTAGGATTCGATTCATATCTGGGGGATTTGAGGTACCTTTGGTGCTTTCGATCTTCAGGATTAGTTACCATGCCCATACGGTGGATCCCTCCCACGACTGTCTGCTTGAGCATTTATTTTATTGAGGAAACCATAGTTTCTTTTCCTAGGTATCACAGAGGTTACTTGAATAGGTTATTCCGTGGGTGTCCGAGTTAGGTAGTGGTGGGAAAACACAGTCTCTTTATGTGTTGAAGATGAGGGCCTCTATAAATGGTCACACACCTCCGCTTGTAGTGTATGGGAGTCTCAAGCCTCTGCTAGGTGAGACATACCTACAACATATCAGGAGCTCATTTATCCTCATTCCTTTATTTTGTTCATCTATCCTATCTTCTTTAGGGGTGTGCTCTGTGTTTGCTAGTTGGGTTTAGGGATCATTGTTACTTTAGTCTCTCTTTGTAGAGTCATCATGCATTGATTTTTGACTCCCTGTCGGTCTTGATGCTTAGTAGGCTTACCACCCTTTGATCCTTCACAACCTCTTTACAAGAGGTGGAGACATGATACTGGTCCTCTTTCTCATAGAGGACTCATTATACTTTTAGAAACGAGTACTACTTTTGAGACATCAGATATCCCTCCAACCCCTTCATCTGCATTGGGGGAGGAGTCCATGTGACTCTTTTCTCATCTACCATGTGGGTCCCTAGGACCCTGATTTACATAGGCCCTCATACGGTTAGTCCTTCTTGCACTGTAGGAATGAATCCTTTTGAGTTTGTGTGGTCTGTAGACTATGTACCTAATTTTACCTCAGGGGGTTCAAGAACTGAGGCTCAGTCCGTTCCCTCTACCTCGAATCCTTTCACTTTTGGCATGCCAAACGTGTTAGTGAGTATTCCATCTTTCTCCTCGTTCCTAATAGTCACCCTAGTGTTATATTGGGGGGAACACCATATCCATTCATTACATGTCATTTTAGAGGTGGTCATATTCCTCCTTCTATTCCATTTGTTGGTGGGTGGGCACACCCTTCATCATCCCCTCACAATAGTTTCAATCCTTTTGAGAGTGGAGGTGGACATACAAACATTGGGTTTACAACTTATATTCCATCTTTTATCCCATCGTATACTACAACTATTCCTTCAAATGTGTTCCTTATGATGAATCTTCCCCTTATCCAGAGTGGTCCCTTGGGAGGGAACATTTCATGTGGTATGGTTCCCCCTTCATCTAGTGTACCTTTGACGGGAGGCTACATACCTACTCAGATGTCTGAAGGCAACCTGATCCATAAAATGGGTATCTTCAGTAATGTTGTTCCCCGCTTCTAAGGAATGCATAGTACGTAGATGACAATACATACTTATATGGGACATATGGGAAGAGGTTATTATCCTACTGGTCAAGGTCATGGACTTTATCAGAATCAATATTTCCAGGGGCATGGAATCAAATGCTGCAACTTAGGATCCATTTTTTAGCCATATTGAATTTTCTTGACTTGTCTAGAATTATGAATGACCCAGTGTGCCATGATCCGACATGGCTTTCAGCTGCCTCTAAGCTTCCTTCGTACATCCCTAAGTTCGAAGGTAAGAAGGGAGAGGATCTTGGTGATCATGCCACTACTTTTCATCTCTGGTGCTATTTGAGTTCACTGAACCATGATTTTGTTAGTTTAAGACTGTTTCAACTCACCCTCATGGATCCAAGTGAAAAATGGTATATAGAGCTTCCTGGGGGCACATACTAAACTTTTAATGATTTAGCCATGATCTTTCTAAACCACTTTCAGTTTCTGGTCCGTTATGACACCGACACAAAACTCTTGTCTACTTTTTGGAAAGACATGGATACTCACATTTTTTATCATAATCAAGGGTGGTGTAGATGAAAGTGATTGATTAAGGCCAACATTCCACCTAAATTCCTATTGGAATGGTTCCTTAAGTTGTTATTGCTTTATATCGTGAAGGATGTTTTGATGTCTGGAGTGGCTACTAAGGAACATGCTATTTTCTAATATCAAAAATTATATTTGATTTAGGTGTAGCCTAGGATCCTTTACGAGATCATTCCTGATGCACTGAGGTTGAATCATGACCCCAAGTTCAATCCTAAACCGCATGCTGATAGAATTCTTAGTTTTGCAAGTGCGAAAGACGTGGACTAGGTTATGACTCAATTGCAAAACTTATCTATTAACCAATCTGTAGCTGAACAAGCTACGACTTCATCCACCCCCACCCAATCGACAGATGTACATTCCATGCATTCATCGAAACATAAGGGTAACCAACAACCCAAATGGAACAGGAAGAAGGGGAAGAATAATAAGAAGGGTGGGAATAAAAAGGAAAACATTGATTGTGGAAAGAACAATGGAAATGCTGGCAGTGGCAAGAAGCCTAAATGTAAATTCAAATTCCCATGTAAACTATGTGGAGGCGACCATATTACGCACTTGTGCCCTAGGATTGACAAGGCCTAGAAGTTCATCGTACATAGCCCAGGGTGAAAACACGAAGTTGGTACACAATTTTTGCCTATTTTTTGACAAAAAAACTGCAAAATTTTATGTTTTTCAACTTAAACCCTTTGAAACTTATATTCCCCTTAGGAATTTCACCTTGACGTAAACATAAGAGGTTTATAGAATTCTATTAGCTTCCTACTCATATCTTTTTGGTTTTTTATATGGACATATAGTAGGACAAATTTGAAGGGCACCGACGACATATACTTTAAATGTTTAGGTTTGGATAATGAGTGACCTGTGTGCCCTTCATTTTTATTAGAGATAGTTATTCATTTTATGGAAAACAAATGCACATTCATAATCTACATAGATTTTACTTTGCAATGGACTATATGTTGATGATTTTCAGAGCTAAACACTGTTTTTTATTATTTTTTGAAATAACATATGTTTAAAAATTGGTGCCTTATTGACACATGTTTGTGTCCTCCCATTTTCTTTCAAATGTGACTCTTATCATACAAACTAAAACTACCCTTTTGAAGAGAACAATGCAATGAACATACCTGTGAGTTTTTACCTTTTTTGTTGTTGCTATCATTATGATGATCTTGAATTTTCATTGTGACTAAATTTTAGCTCACTAAATTTTGTAATGATACTGTTTAGAAAAAAAATAGTAAAAAATAGAAATCCTTAATGAAATTCACAAATTATTATACTATGAGAAAGTAGATTCAATGATGAATCTATTTTTATAAACTTTGACAGGCAATTCTTAGATTTTGCAGTGTTTCCATAATGAGAAAGTGACAAATTTTAGAAAACTCCAGAAATAGTCGCTGTATTCGTTGACCAGAAACTCTCGATCGAGAAACTTTCTCGGTCGAGAAATATATTAATTTCTTGGACATGAAATATTTAGTCCGAAAAGTAACCCGTGGTTGAACAAATACTCACCCGAGAGGTGGGTTAAACTCTCGTCCGAAAGAATTAAACAACTCTTGGGTGAGAGTTTTATTACTTAAAGCCTCGAGAATCTTTAGGGGCTGAAGTATTAAATGCCCAAGATTCTCGGCAAGATTCTAAAATTTTTCGCCCGAGAATTATATATATACTCTTGCCTGAAAGTATCAATCCATAAAAATTCAACTCCAGGTATTTACAGTTCAGATATATATAGTGCGGATATTTATAGTGCGGATATTTACAGTTCGGATATTTATAGTTCGAATATTACAGTTCAGATAGTTATAAGGTTTTTTTGTGGTTATGGATGTTTTAAGGTTTTTATATATATATATTTTTACAAATGGTGTATTCCTCTTTTTTTTTTTAATAAATGAGAATAATATATACTTGGTTTTGGCATATTGCTATTTTTTTTTAAGATTGTAAAATTGGTTTGGGCATATTATTGTTTATTTTATTTTTTATTTGTTTAGATTTTAAGATTGGTTTTGGCATATTACTATTTTTTTACTTTTTAGATTGTAAGATTAGTTTTTGGCATATTACTTTTTTTTTTTTAGATTGTAAGATTGGTTTTGGCATATTACTCTTTTTTTTAGATTGTGAAATTGATTTTGGCATATTATTATTATTTTTTTAATTGTAAAATTAGTTATAGCATATTAATATTTTTTTTGAGGAAAAAAACAAATTTGGTTTTTGGCGTATTTTTTTAAGCAACATATTGCATATTATGTTTTGTCATATTACATTTTGTTATACAAGGGACACTGTGAATTTGGTTTTAGCACATTACCCTTATTTTTACAAAGGGAAATATTTTGAATTTAGTTATGCTTTCATGTCATATTGTAATTGGTATCATTAATTGTACTATTTTATATCCAACATATTAGTATGATTTCAGGTTTTTGGCATTGGAGTTTAGGTTTTCAATTCTTTAATCATGGGAAACCAAAAGAAATGTGCAACAAAACATGATCGCACCAGAACAGATGGAGAGGCAAGAAAATAAAGAAAACGTGAAAACATGAGAAAGTTAAGAGAAAAAAGAGCATTGGAAACAAATGTGGAGGCACATGGCAGTGATGAAGAAATGCAAAATTTGGAGGCACATGACGGTGATGAAGGAATGCAAAATGTTGAGGAACATGTTTATGAAAGAAATGAAGAACATGGAGGCAATGAGGAAATGACAAATGTGGAACAAACGATGGGCAACATTGATATTGAGACAATGATTGGTGAGTAAATAATTTTTAATGTTTATAAAATTGTATTTAATACTTGAGTATATAATTGATTTGAAAGTTCACAATCTTATAAATTTGTATATTTTGATGCAGGGTCAACATCCAACCTACAACATTCTACCATACCTGTGAATTTACAAAGGTTAATTGGAAGTTGCAACAATATCGTCATTGATGAATTTTTTTTGGAGAATACAGATTCAAGTAAAATTGAAGAATTGGGACCTTCGATGCGTGATCATACAACTCGATATAGAGAAAAATAGATAGAAAAATTGGTCTTGAAGGTATTTCTGTCATAGGACAAGCTCAATTGTTACATAGATTGTTAAGGCAAAAATGTCTAAAAGATGCAATTAAATTTTTGGGCATTAACAGTCTCAAAGAGGTTAAAACAAATGAGATGGTATAAAAAAATATGACCTTGACCCTTTCCACACTTGCAAGGAACGATATTGTGATTTAGTGTTTGCTCGTAAAACATTGCTAATAGGGGTTGTGGCAAAAAACACTGCACTGTGATCATTTGTTGGGCATGTTTTCAAATGCAATTATTTACTATGTTTATATGTACATGAGTATTTTTATTTTGAATTATTTTTAAAAAAGTTTAATAAATTGTTTTTAAATGTGAAATTTGATTTGCACAAATTATGGTTTTATCTTGAACAATTTCTTCTAGAATATTGCAATGGGAGATTGAAAAATCAATGCCATATAATTGTGCTGCAATCCCTAAAACAAGGGGTTTACACTCCATTAGGAAAAAATGACAAATATACATGGAATCGAGAAACGAAAATAGTCTTGCTTTTGTACTACATGTATTGATGATGTAGAGTCCTTTGATGAGTGTCAAAACCAAAACAACAAATTTACCAAACCATGGATACACCAAGAATTGACACCATTGCCCCCATTTGGAAATATCACAGATGAAAAGCACGACAATGAAGTGGTTGTGATTGACAAGGATTATGATCACGTTTTCGATTTGGTTAGAGAAGGTGTTGTATTTGTTGTCATTACACCAGTAGATAATCCATAAAAAGTGCATTATTATTTATTGAGATGCACTTGGTTGAAAAGCACGTTGTTGCAAGAATTTAAGGATCCGTCAAATTATACATATGCAGTGGGTTCAATGGTTTTAATGGGACATTTCTTAGCTGAAATAAATAAATGTAATGACCATATTCTTTTTCAATACTATGAGCTAGATGTTATATGTGCTCAGTATAGTCATTTAGTCATAGCGACCCGATTGCAGTTGAAACCAATGAAGACTAGGAAAAAGACCAAGAATCACCAATGGAAATTGTCGATAGAAGATCATACTGCCATTCTTGAAAACATTGGCCACTAGCACATCTTATATGAACAAAGAACACATTGGTATGCGAATAAGATTGTTTTCTTTCATTCTAGGGTTAGAACATAGAACTATTATATAAATTGGACTTTATAGTTTATGGAATTTACATTGAACTTTATTTAAAGACAATGGAGATGTACCATTCTCCATTGTTGGTCTGTGATTGAATGCAAATTTATATTTTTGTGACATTTCTTAAGGTTGATTGACTACAATGGATACGTGCTTTCTTTGTTTCCAATTTTATCTCTTTTCTTACACTTTTATATTAATCAATAGAAATGGTTCTCGATATGTTTTTGTTCATAGTGCAAATTTACATTGTTCTTCAAATTGTTGTTCTATGGATTTGACATGTCTTGCCAGCAAGACATGCATTTTATGCATTCAATAACTTTACATTTTCTTTTAATTTATATAATGTGCTTGGATGCAATAGTTGTATACTTGAGTCTTGAAAGTTTATTTAAATGTGCTTGGATTTAAATTGATGCTTTCAATGAAAAAAATATGTTCCTAATTGTTAGGACTATTGGATTTGTACCCTTATTATTTATTTCCCAACATATGGATGCATCGACACACTCTTTGTATCAAGATATTTGTTTATAAGTTAACTTGGATTATATGGATGCATTGACACACCCTTAATGATGGACCTTAGATTATAACTTACCTGCCAATGCTAGCATTGTTAGGCTATTGAAGGGATAAGAGAATGAATATTGAATAAAATATAATAAAAAAAGGTTATACAACTTGCTTTCTCTTTTATCCACGTCTGAAAAGTAGTACCAACAAGCATATTTCTCAATCTATGACAATTATTGCATTGTCATTAATTGCATACATCTAATGTTTATCAAGGAAACTCTATTTGAACATTAATTTAGCTTCCATTTGGGCGAGCGATTTCTTCCCACTTAGGGACACCACTCTCATGGAAGAAACTCAACTAGTATAGACTCAACCAAGGCCATGACCAACTCTATTCTTTAATGTTTATGTAAGTAGGGAGGCTTCTTTCTGTTATCCATCCAAACAAGATTATTTGACAAGTGAAAAGAAACAAGATTATTTGGTAAGGTGAAAATGTAAGGTAAGAATTTGAGTATGGAAGAGACAAGATTATTTGGCAAGTGAAAAGAAACAAGATCTATAGCAAGAATTCTAATATTCCTTCATAAGAATCCAGACAATTGAATTAGTACAACTAACAAATATCCTTAAATATTTAACCAGGATAGGTCCATCTTAAACTCGTATCTATCAAGCATCCAGATGGATCCAATTTCTCAAGGTGTAACTTTTTTTAATCTTAAAGTCAAGAAATTTGATCCCTCTCTTGTTTGATAGATTCAAGTTTAAGTTATATTTTTATTATTATTTATGTCAATGTGGATTTTTAATTACTTTTCCTAATTTTTTTTATGAACCAACATGTATTTTTTAATATTTTTGGTAATGTAGTGTTATGTTATGTACGTGACAACATCTCAACATATCCTCTATACTAGGCTGTAGAGCACCTCACTCCTCTTGATGCAATAAAGAAAAAACACAAACACCTCATTTTGATGTTCGTTACGACAAAATAATTAAAACAATTTATTAATATAACACCCTATAGTTGTTGTATAGTTATTATATTCTATATGAGTTGTCTGCCCAACTAAGTGGCTTTCTATTTCACCAAGCTTCCATAAAAATAACTATTAACAACATCTTCTAAAAGATATCTAACTAAATAGTTTTTATTTCACCAAGCTTCCATAACATTATTAATAACTTAGAATAATGAAAACTAAAAAACCCAGTAAGTATATAGGGAAAGGTTAGATTGCATCTTTAATTAGCCTACATTTAAAAACATTCAAGAATATATTGATCATAATATGCAACCAAGGGTAAACAATCATCTATAATTATTATGATTGATAAAATTAAAACAACATATACAAAGGATTTTCTGAAGTTTAGAAGTTCATAATCAGAAAGGATTAACACCAATGAATGAATGTGTTATAATAAGAGGAATTATAACATTTAAAAATGAATAAGAATGAAATCTAGATAAATGATAAAGGACTTAACATGTAAAAATATATATTTTGATCATTTTCCAAAGTGTAAAAAAGTAAGAAAAGCCTTACTGAAAATTGGTATTTATGTTCGTATACTTCTTATAGGTCATAAGGACTTAACATGTAAAAATATATATTTTGATCATCTTCCAAGGTGTAAATAAGTAAGAAAAGCATTTGTGAAAATTGGTATTTATGCTTATGTACTTCTCATAGGTTATATGTCATTTTTAAGTCACAGGTCATTTATAAAGACAAAATATGGGAAGTAATAAATTTCAAATAAAGAAGTAAAATAATGAAATATATAGTTTATTAAATGATTTTAGCTATGTTTTCACAAATATTTGACATTTGGACATATCAAGGTGGTTGGCCATCTGAAATTAGAGAACTAAAATAAATATTGATATATCTTGTAAAATTTTTAAAAATCAAAGTAAAGAAGATCGATTTACCTTGTTTTCGTAACTTTTTTACATCTCATTATCAAAGACCCATGAATCGGGATCAAGAATGACATGGAAAAGATGGAGTATAAATCAAGTTTGAAATAAACTTGAGAAAAATAAGCATACATATTGATAGATTAATTTAAAAGAAGAAAAAATATCAAATCTCCACATTCCATAACAAATCCATTTCATAAACAAAATAAAATATAAAATTATTAGTATTTGTTAAGAAGCAATCTATATACAATAGACAAATATTTATAGACCCAATTCACACTTATCTCCAACATTCCACTCTCACTCCCCCTGTTTGATGTCTACCTCAACATTGCTTCAAGGTGCTTGTGTGCTTTGTATCTCTCCTTCCCTATCATTGTTGTCTTTGAAATGCATACTTAAATGCATACCGATTAAAATCATGGTGGCATATCCTTGTTAGATATTTTGTTCCATATTAAAGACTACTGCTACTTCAATGTTATTGAGGGAATGTAGTTGAAACCAAGGAGGATGACATTAACATTCCTTGTCCACCTTCCTTCATTCCAATAACTAGATGTGTTATTACTTCCTTTGCATATTTCCTAGGAGCCTGTTGAACTGTGATGTCTTTAATTTGAGAAAATTTCTCTGATCCTATAGAGTCAGAGGGCCAACCTACCAGAGATTGTGAGCTATGAGCAAAATCCTTAATAATATTGTAGTGCATGTTGAGGTCTGAGGTTAGTTTTTTCCAATCTCTCATTCTTATTTTGCATTTTTGTTTCAAGCTCCACATTTCTAGCCAATTGGGCCTCTAATTGGCTTCCTAAAATCTGATCCAAATGAGAAATTTCCTCCTGCAAATCATCCATGTGTCTCACAAGTGAGCTAAGAACTTTAAGTTGGTCCATAATTTCATAATGGGCACACTTACCAGAGTGACTGTGATCAGTCACGGTGTAGCCATATCCAACCCAATAGATAGAAAAGGGAGCCTTGTATCAAGTAGAAAAGACCCAATTCACACTTCATCTGCAATTACCCAATAGACAACCACTAAGTCCTCGATCCAGAAAAAGGATTTTGGCATGCAACCAATTTTTTGAGAATTGCAATGAACTATTTTGTTTCTATGATATGAAACAAATTCCATTCCACCCAAGAACCATTAAATCATCTCTTAGTATAAAGTATGTAATATTTTCTGTAGTATTCCGGTCTTTTACCTAAAATCTAATTGAGAATATAGAGCTTGGTATCAGACTAATTTCAAGAATTTATAAATTTGTGCCAACATGTACACATGTGTCATGTCAACCAAATAGATGTCACTCCCTCTAAAAAACCAGTCAATACAGTGAGAATGAATGCGATTAGTACATCTTTCGACCTTTAACCCTAAACCATTGTTCAATGCAAAGCACTTCCTCCATCCAAGACAAAATCATCATGCTCCCAAGATACCATTGACAACATTGGTCTCATATTTTGGAATTTATTCTAAGACAAAACAGTGTAGGTTCTCACGAGTCATGGATCAAGATAAACCATTGCAAAACCTAGAGAGCAACATACCTATATATACATAAACTTTAGGCTTTGGATGCAGAAAGAAACATTTCATTTTTCAACACCACTATATCATAAGATTAACATAGAATTTATTATTTATAACTTTAATCAGGAATCTAGTATGGCATATAGATCATGCCCTCAAATATGTTCTCAATTTCTACTGTCGTTCCCCTATCGCTCACCATTTCCTTTATACATGACTTCCATTCGCTCTTAGTTTTCTGTGGGATGAAAAGTCAAAATAAAAGTTTATATATATATATATATACACACACACACACACATTTGGGGAAAAAATATGCCAAAACTAATAAAACATTATAAAAAATAATAATTGATACCTATGTTTCTTCCTCGCCAACAACAAAACCATCAACATAGTGATACTCATCAAAATTTAGCAATTGGGCATACTGCATAAATTTCAATAAATTTATAGACATGAGATTTGGATAATAAACACACACACACACATATACAAAAACATTTAATTTGTAACATGTGTACATTCTAGCTCATATTATAAATGTGTCTTTTGTGAGTTCAATTATTAAACCATACTTATGTACCAAATCTGTGCGTCTATTTTTTTGATCCTTGACACACTTATACATGTCTCTACAATATGCTGCATACTGCTTTAGCTCTAATCAGCTCATAAAAATCAAGGCATCATCTTAATAGTCATCAAATGAGTTGTCATCCATATTGATTGAATATGCCATATTATTTAAGTCAATTTCTACCCCTGCCAATGCAACCATAACATGCTCTTTTATATGCTTCCTCACTGTACTTGCCACTTTGGATGTTATTTGAAACTCATCTGGAAAAGAAATGACTAGGTTGTGGAACTACTAAGCGAAGCAATGGTTGACTATATTCAACATCTTGCAGTGAATTAGGACATTCATATGTATGACCTTTTCCAACACCGTAGAAAGGTGATCCCGTATCCATATAGTTAGGGTCCATGTGCAATCGAAACTCTGCAATTAGCATCTTGACAAAATATTGAGGGACCTCATTGTTATTTGGGAACTTCCCATATGCATAGAGGAACCTAAAATAAATATGCGGTGCAATATTTGGATCACTGAATATTGCAATCTTTAGATGTCTTTTGTCTTCAGGCCACAAGTCAAATAATGAAAACACCATTTCTTTTGTGACATTGTTTTTTATTTCTTCGAACTTGTGGAAACCCATCACTGCCATTCGCCTCCTATGCACCATGCCATAAAAAATATGGGTTGATGGTCCAACCCCAACATAACTCTCAATCAAACTGTTCAGATTATACAACCCAATATGGAGACTCTTTTGATAACCGTCAGAGATAGTAGAACTCTTGAGTTCACCCTGCAATCTCACATAATGCTTCCTCATCTCTTCCACATTAAGCTTTGTGATCTTGTATTCCCAAGGAATATCATCAGGAACATATTTAGGATGAGTGTAGAGAGGGTCATATGTTTCATTGTGTGCATACTCATGCGCTCGATGACCTCTCCTTGTATTACGAGATGTATTAGGAGCATGAGCAACAAACCAAGTAAGAAGTAAATCATGTGCAAGTATTAGAATGTATATATAACTTTTCGATCAAAGTATACATATTTAAATAAAATGTGTTCATTAAAAATACCCGACTGAGCCTCTGCCTCAGCACTTACACTGTGCGTACTAGAAACTAACTCTTCTATCCCATCAGTATCCCCAGAATGTGTAGAAGCCCCTGTAAAAAACAATAAATTGACTATCACATGTAAGTTTAAGCAAAATAACATAATTTTTCACAAAAAATACACTCATGTCCAATAAGAATTATGGTCGGAATTTACGTAAACATTCTTCTTCTGCTAATGGGATCTCTGAGCTAGTAGTATATGCAGAATAAAGCACATAATTCATGTGCACAAACTAATCAAGTCATATGCATGTAACATTTTAAAGAAATCAAAGACATTTAACTTGTACTATAAAAAGATAAATAACATTAAAAATTACCTATGGGTGTCCTTTGTGCCCGCCCACTAGCCCTTGTAAAAATAAATAAATTGACAAACACTTATAAGTAAGAGAAATATCATAATTGATCACAAATTAAACACACATGCCAAACAATATTTATGAACTTAGATTTCACCTTTACCATGTATATCTTTCGCTGGCCTGCTTCTGGTAGGTGTATCAACAGAGTAAGGCACTGAATGCATGTGCACAACAATAATCAAGTCAAATGAATGTAACATTTTAAAGAAATCAAATGCATTTAAATTTTACTCTAAAAATATAAATAACATTAAAAATTACCTTTTCGCGTCCTTCGTGCTCGTCCACTAGCCCCCGTAAACAACAATAAATTGACAAACACTTATAAGTAAGAGAAAAATCATAATTTCTCACAAATTAAACACACATGTCAAACAATATTTATGGACTTAGATTTCACCTTTACCATGTATATCTTGCACTGGCTTGCTTGTGGTATGTGTATCAACAGAGTAAGGCACTGAATGCATGTGCACAATGTGAAATTCAGTCATAACAATCTTGAGACTAAAGCATAATCTTACATAAGATTCTAGACAATTTACACACAAAATGACATAACAATGCTGCAATTAGAGGTTGTAGCTGTATATTATCAATAATCAATAATGAGATAGTGATACAATGCCATACACTTGCATGAATAGCAAGACAATTTTAATCCCAAGGAGGTCATTCGAATTGGAAACATGAGAGTGGCTTAGTTGTTAGTTAGCCACACTAAACACACTAGTTACCAACTAATCATAGCCATAATTGAATCTAACTGAGTCCTAATTGAATCAAAGGGCAGTAATGATTGATTCTAACTAAATATAACTCAACTGCATGTCAATCAGTTGGTGGGGGTGCATATCTAACTCAATTCAGCTCCGATGAAGTGAACTGAACTGAAACTAGCCACCAGAAGTTATTGGAGGCGCCTTCAATCACTCAAGTTAACCCAAATCATCCCAAAATAGACAAATGGATGAGGAAGGTGATTTTCCAACTCAACTTAACTGATTGTTAGGTGAAACAACATTCAGTTAACTAGTTGGTGCACTTATGACAAGCAGATCACCCATATTTTCTCCCCGATTTAAGGAGGAATCCTAGTTAGCCTACCTGATTGAAGGAGAAGGCTTAGTTGGCCTCCTTGATTGAAGGAGTGTGTTGGTGCTAATGCCGATGTCAGGAGTGTGCTGGTGTGTTGATGCTGATGTTAGTAGTTCGAGTCAATTAACTTAGGATAGTGGGTAATTAGGCCATATTGACCAAATAAAGGCGCATGGGTTGGATAATGACTCCAATAGACCCCCTTAAGCTATACTCATGTGGAGGAGTAAAAATAAAATGCTAGGGACGCGACAACAAAGGTGACCTGTACAAAAAGTAACTCTAAAATGCTCAAAATAAATGCTAAGTGAGGAAAGAAGGAAAACCCAGTGGGAAACCCCCCACCCCTCAAGCTGAACACTGAAGAAGTAACTGCCTTCACCCTGATGAAATCACCCCCAAAAATGAACCGAGGTAAGTGAAATTTTTCTCAGTAAATTTCTTGGTGAAAATACTTGCAATCTGCTGATCTCTAGGGCATTATTGCAGAACGGTTGTCCTGTCATGCACCAACTCCCTGATGCAGTGCATGTGAATCTCAACATTTCTGGTCCTCTGCCACCGAACTGTATCCATTGATATCTTGATAGCACTTTTTTTGTCACAAAATATGACTCTGGACAAAGAACTACAAATCTCAAACTCTGACAGAATTCCTTGTAGCCAAACTACCTGGATGCAAGCATTCACTTCTCCCCTATACTCGGCCTTTGCTGAAGAAAGTGCAATGGAATCCTTCTTTTTGCTGGACCATAAAATGTGGCCAACACCAAACATAAACACATACCTAGAAGTGGACTTCCGATTTATGGAATGCCTTGCCCAATCTGAATTTGTAAAACCAGCCAACTCTAGCTCATAATCTGCAGCATAGTGAATGCCGTAGGATCTAGTGCCCTGAATGTACTGGAGGATCCTCTTGGATACATTCCAATAGAGTTCATGAGGATGCTGCATATATATTTATACAACACTTATTCCATAACAAATATCAGTCCTTTAATGTGTCAAGTATAGCAAGCTTCCGATCAACTGGTGGTAAATTGTGGAATCCATGGGTGGAGTGGATTTTACCTCTTCAAGACTGATTCCTGAGAGGAAAGGAAATGGTACAGCCTTGCAATCACACATGTTAAAATTAATTAATAGTTATGCAATATATTTATACTGAGATACCATTATCGCATCAAATTCTTGTTTGATTTCAAGCCCGAGAAATGGTCTTAGCAGGCCCAAATCACTGATTTCAAAAGCATCATGAAGAGCAGTTTTTATAAAGGAAATAAAAGAAAGTATGCTTCCTGTTATCAAAATATCATAAAAATATAATAATATTATCAGAATATTACCCTCATACTGCTGCAAATATACATTAGGATCATATTTTCATCTCTGGAAGTTCTGTGAGAGCAAAAAGGCATACATTTTGGCATACCAAGATCTTGGGGTCTGTTTCAACCCATATAAAGATTTATGCAACTTACAAAACAAGGATGGATCTGATGTATATCCTTCAGGATGCTTAATTTATATCTCATCTTTCAGGTCTCCATGAAGAAAAGCACTCTTTACATCCATGTGATGCACCTCCCAGTGCTTGGATGCGGCAATGGCCAAAACTAGCCTTATGGAATCCATCTTTTCCATCGGTGTAAAGGTATCATGATAGTCCACTCCTTGGAATTGGGAGAACCATTTTGAAACCATCTATGCTTTGTACTTTCAGGTTATTCCATATTTAGAATCCTTTTTACGATATACCCACTTGCATTGAACTAGTTTCCTCCCAGGTGGAAGGGAAACTAGCTCCCAAGTTGCATTTTTCCGGACAGAGTTGAACTCTTCATCCATTGTAGCTTTTGTTACACTCAAATTCTATCACCAGCATGTGATAGGATCCCTAACATAGATATTTTCCCTTAAATCCCAAACTTGAAGTGAAACATTCTCTAGATGTTGGTTTTAACATACAAAACTCCAGCACCACTCTTACCCTTAAGCAGATAAGCGATACCTTATGCAACTCCGCCCAAGTTTTGTGGAAACCAGGTGGTGCCACCACCTTTAACCGTTGTCTTTGGTGTGGTTTTCACCCATAACCACTCTGTCATAAAGGAGTATAAGTGGTGCCCTTAGTAAAAAGTGAAAAAAGGAGGTTTCACGAAGCTTCTAGAACAAAAGCCTCATGTCTAGCCTTATCCCTACTCACCTGGGTCAGTTAAGCTCAAGATCCCTCGTTTGAGGATCTCATGGCCACCTCACCCACCAATTTCTAAACCATTCCTACCCCTTTGAGCCCTATAAATACAATCTCATACTCCATGGTTGAGGGGGAGAAGAAAGAAGTAAAGTTATGCTGCTGAATTAACATCCTGGCCTAATCCATTAGAGAGCATAGAGGAGCAAGTTGGAGCTGTTGGGGATGAGGTGCTAGTCTTGTGAAGGGGCGCATCAACACTAAGGAAAAATGGTTGTAAGCTCTTTCATTCATCTATTAATGCAAAATTTATTTCCTTCCCATATATTTGTTGTGTTATAATCTCACATATATATTATTGGATTCCGTAGTCACTAATATGGATCTACGGATAGTTTTCTGGTATCTTTGATGTGGTTGTATGTTTGATGTGTTTTTGCAGGTTTGTAGGTCCTCCATCAAAGATTTTATTCCAGGCATATACATCTTCCAGGGAAAGTCTTCAACCTAGTTGTTACTCATTTGTTCTGGATCCGAACCATTCAGACCAGAGGAACAACTTTTGTCCGCAGAAGGTGCGATATTCCTGATAACAACTTTCCATCTCGGATATTTATGAGCATGGTAGTAGGAATTTGGATCAGACCCAATAATTAAATAACAGGTCTCAGATAGTAAGGAATCATGACAAGAGAGAGAAATACCTGCTCTTTGAAAATCATACCAGGTTCTTCTTGGATTAGCAGGATTTCCAATGTTTGTCCCAGTGGAAGAGAGTGTCTTTTTGGCCCAAGTTGGGAGATGAGTGGACACATCAGAATCTGATTATGAACCATATATATTTTTCTCACTGATATAAGATATCATATCTGCAATATCAGAGCCTTCACTCCCATTTTCATCATCCAAATGCTCAGCAAAACAGGAGAGAATTTCAATAGTTTTCTCCTCGACTAGTTCTACCTCTTGGAGAGGTTCTTCAAAACATACACTTCTCTCAATGAATATCTATTTGGTTATGATATTCAGAAGTTTGAATCCATTTGATTCTTTAGGATATCCAATGAACAAACATTCAATACTTTGTGGTTGCAAATATTTCCTCTTCTCAAGTGGAATTCGAGCCCATGCAATGAACCCAAAAACCTTGAAATTTGACACATCCGGTTTATGTCCAAAATAGGCTTCGAAAGGAGTATTTTCTTTCACAGAAGAGTGGGGGACTATGTTCTGAATGTGAGAAGCAACATTCATAGCCTCATCCCATAGGTTTGCAGCCAAACCTTTAGCTTCTAGCATCCAGGTAGTCATCTCTTTGAGGGCCCAGTTTTTCCCTTCCGCTACACCATTTTGCTGGGGTGTGTAGGGAATGGAGTGCTGGATTTGGATCCAAATTTCAGCACATATTTGAAGAAATTCAGACTTGATATAATCTCCTCCATTATTAGATCTGAGAGACTTTATATTCCTCCAAGAGGCATTCTCAACCGATGCTTTAAACTCAATGAATCTTTCCGAAACTTCTGATTTGTTCTTTAGGAAGAAAACCCAAGTGTATCTAGAAAAGTCATCAATGAAGGTGAGTACATGCTTTGAAATACTCATGGTTGTTGTAGGAATGGGCCCGCTGATATCAGAATGAATCAGCCCCAAAATATTTTTTGCACGGCTTTCCTTTCCCTGATCAAACTTGTGCTCAGGGTGTTTGCCGACAATGTAACCTTTGCAAATTCGATTGGAAATTTTGATGGTTGGGAGTCCTTCAACCATGGAATGTTTTTGAAGTTGATGCAAGTATTGGAATTTCAAATTACCATATATCTCATGCCAAATCCCACTGACCTCATTCCCATGAGTCAGAAGAGCGGTGGGCTTTGCATCTGCCACAAACTTGGAAAACTCATAGGCCTTAGCAGTGTGATTTGCTATGAATGTTGCAACAAGTTTCCCGGATGCAATATGTGTGATTTCAACATCATTCGGGCTGAAATTCACTATCTTGGGCACTCCAGTGTGTGTCATTTGATATACATTCAACATATTGGAGGCCAAGGAGGATACATATATAAGATCAAAAAAGATGCCACGTTCAAGTTTTATAGTACCTTTGCCTTTCGAAATGATATGAGAATCATCTCCCATGTCGATGGGAATGATTTTTTGGAGTCCAAGGATGAAAATGATTCTTTGTTTTCCATCATATGGCCTGAAGCACCGGAGTCTATGAGGAGATCTCTAGGCTTTGAAGTACTTTCCATGAGGGCATGTCCTCTTTTTGGCTGGATGTCTTGATCATGATTATCTCTATTCCGAACACTCTCTGAAAGATTTATATTGTTCCTCTCAAGGAGAAGAGTCTTTTCATCGAGATTTTTCTTCATGCAGGAATGTTCAGGGTGAAATCCCTTTTCGCAATAGGAACACTTGAATTTTTCTTTGCCTTGGTTTCCTTTGTTCTTTTGATTTTTTGAGATGGAAGGCTCTTCTTGCTATTGGTTCTTCTCTTTTGGCTTTAGAGCATCAAACTTAGTCTTTTGATTCTTTTTCTTTCCTTTACCCTTCGTATCTTTGGGCCTTGAAGCAAACAATGCTTGATATTTGGAGGATTTGATGATCCCCATCTGCACAAGCTTGTCGTGCTCATTTGTGAGGGACTCAATGAAGGCATTTTCCAATTTGTGGTTGTTAGCTTCCCAATATGGAATGTTGAAAAAAATACTGAGTAATCTGATCCAAGTTTAGAAAGAATGGATAGAATGAGCCGATCATCCTCTTTCTCCACTTAACACTGGTTCAATTGGAACACTAGGTGCTTTAATTTTGTGAAGAATTCATTGAGAGTTTCGAAATTGCTTGGTTGAAAAGAAATCAGCTCATTCTCTAGGCGATAAATCCTCATGTCATCTTGCTTATCAAAGAGATCATAAATTTTATCCCAAATTTCCTTCAGATTCTTGAAACCAGTGACATATAAATGAATATCTTTGGAAATCAACAGGCATAGAAACCCAAAGGCTTCATCCATCTTGTTCTAGTATCTTGCTTTTTCTACAACATGTTTTGGCTCCACCTCAGTGTCTATTGTGACTTTGTAGAGTTCGTTGGAACACAATTGAATCTACATGTCTCCCTTCCATTGGTGGTAATTGAAAGGAGTAAGAGAATCCACAGAAGAAGAAGCCATTTTTCTGCTGTAACGAATGTAGTAGAAGTCTCAAAAAAAACCTGCACTTTTTAGGTTTTCATCACACCCAGCTTAGTCAATCAAGCTAGCTTGATAAACAATTCATTTGCTTAGGATTTATGTGGTAAACATTTGGCTTCTGGTACAATGCTGGAAATTTTGAGCTTTTTGCTCAAAATGCATGTTATATTTTTCAAAAATCTTGTTTTTGAGAAGAAGATCTTCAACCCACCGTGGCTCTGATACCATGTGAAATTCAGTCACAACAATATTGAGACTAAAGCATAATATTATAGAAGATTCAATGCAATTTAAATGCAAAATGACATAACAGTGCTGCAATTAGAGGTTGCAGCTGTATATTATCAATAACCAATAATGAGATAGTGATACAATGTCATACACTTGCATGAACAACAAGACAATTCAAATCCCAAGGAGGTCATTTGAATTGGAAACATGAGAGTGTATTAGATGTTAGTTAGCCACACTAAACACACTAGTTAACCACTAATTATAGCCATAATTGACTCTAACTGAGTCCTAACTATTCGAAGGGCAGTAATGACTGATTCTAACTAAATAAAACTTAAATGCATGTCAATCAGTAGGTGGGGGTGCATATCTAACTCAATTCAACTAAGATGAAGTGAAGTGAACTGAAACTAGTCACCAAAAGTGGTTGGAGGCGCCTTAAATCACTCTAGTTAACCCAAATAAGCCCAAAATAGACAAATAGATGAGGAAGGTGCTTTTCCAACTCAACTTAACTGATTGTTAGGTGAAACAACATTCCTTTAACTAATTGGTGCACTTATGACAATCATATCACACATATTTTCTCCTTGATTGAAGGAGGAATCCTAGTTAGCCTCCATGATTGAAGGAGAAGGTTTAGTTGGCCTCCCTGATTGAAGGAGTGTGTTGGTGCTGATGCTGATGTGAGGAGTGTGCTGGTGTGTTGATGATGATGTTAGTAATTTGAGTCAATTAACTTAGGATAGTGGGTAATTAGGATAAAATGACCAAATAAAGGTGTATGGGTTGGATTATGATTCCAACACACAAAAATAATCAAGCCATATGCATGTGACATCTAAAAAAATTTAATTGTATTTAACTTGTACTAAAAAATGATAAATATCATTATAATGTACCTATGGGTGGCATGTATCCAACAGACCCATCAGAAATGCATCCTCCATGTTCAAATCCACTACCTATGCACAACAAGATATTATAAAAGTCTGTAAAAAAATATTATCCATAAATTAAAAAAAATTGTCAAATTTAACATAAACATTTGAAATATGTAACTTCGTATGTGTATTGACATTAAACATTTGAAATATTTAACCTAGACTTACACATGTTGAAGTTAACAGTTGAATGCACCTAATAGAGGACACGTGGTGCATCGAATAGACCCATTTGAATGACATCTATGAATTTCAGTACCACTACGAACTTGTCTAGATGTTCCCTGGCGATCCATGTGTCCTTATTAAGAATAAAGCGGATTAGGTTAACTCTATGAAATCATAAGATAATGATTGAGATGAACAGTAACTTTATGTATCAGGAGTGTTGCTACAACAAGGTTAATGTGGGAATGAAAACATGCAAGAAATGACCCCTTTAGGGAATGACACCAATTGTTATAGCAATAAACTAATACTCTTAGGAAAGACGAGTTATTTTGATGATTGTAGGTCTGTCCTAAAGAGGAATTTTTTTTGAGTAGGGCTTAGTCAAGGCCAAATTATTAGAGGGGTAAAAACTTGGGTTTTGGGGATGTCTTGGTGTGAGTTAGGAGTGTTGTAAGGAAGCGTTAGGATTTGGTATTTACATATGTCCTAAGGTTCTAGGAAGGTCAAAGTTTTAGGATTGTTAGTTAGCTCCTAGGGGGACTAAGCGTAGGATAGGGTATTGGAGTTAGGGCTGAGGGAGAAGCTCAATAGTCCTAAGGACTGTTGCAACTATTTAGGGAAGAGAAAAGGGGAGGACAAAGTGCTTAAGTATGTTATATTTTTATTATTCAAGCTAGCATTATATTAGGATCTTTAACTGAGAGAATAAAAAGCACAACAATCAAAGACAAGAGATAATGAACACAATGGTTTTCCTCGGGGAAACAATAAATGGAGAAAAACCCACAACTTCCTCAGAGATAGAATCAACACCAAAAGTAAAACCCTAAAATAGTAAGATGATCTCCCGACAATAGTAGTCTCTTTCTTTCTAGCCCCAACAACTTCTTCTCCCTCAGTTATGTGCTACAACTGAGTGTGAGTGAGTGTGTGTTAAATACGGAATCTCACTCTCTATTTATACTAATTCCCGAATTAACAATAGCTCACTAGGGCCGACTTCTCTAGGAGAGTATAATAACCCTTGGTCCCCACAACTACGGAGATTTTAACCCTTGATCAATAGGAGGGTTACCCACAATGACTTGACATGACTTGTTCACATTATAGAAACTCCCGATTGGAACATCGGGGCATGACATGAATCAATTACATTACAAAAACTTCCTGGAATAAACATCGAGGTACAATACATAAGATATACAAGTGAATACATTCCGAAGTTACAATAACATCAACACTCCCTCTTAACTAGGAAGGTATTCTCTCGACACAATTTATAAGCACACGTCTTCTTCTCTATATCATCTGGATCATCATCGAGTCCTCATCATCTTCATCTAGATCTGGATCATCATCACTAGATCTGGATCATCTCTGCTGGATCAACATCACTGGATCTGGATCATCACTCGATCTGGGTCAACATCACTGGATCTGGATCATCACTGCTGGATCAACATCACTAGATCTGGATCATGACTTGATCTGGATCATCACTGGGTCATCATTACTGGTGCTATCTCATGATTCTTCTCGTCACATGAATTTCTACAGAGCCAGCCCTTTTTCATGCTGGTTGTAGGCCTAGACTCCATGTAGGTCTTCTTCAGCGCTTATATCTGACCCTAAGTCAGAATGGCCTGTCCAGCACTTGCATCTGACCATGAGAGGAACACCTCCAACACCATGTCATAAAGGAACGCCCAACACTCACATCTGACCATGCGGGAACACATCCCACAACCCTGTCAAAAAGGCCCAACACTCACATCTGACCATGCGGAAACACATCCCACAACCCTGTCAGAAAGGCCCAACACTCACATCCGATCATGCGGGAACACATGCCAAAACCATATAAAAAATGCTTAGCACTCACATCCGATCATGCAGGAACACATCCCACAAACCTATCGAAAAGGCTCAGCACTTATATCTAGCCATGCGGGAACACATCCTGCAACCATGCTAGAAGGGATCAACACTTATATCTAGCCATGCGGGAACACATCCTAAAACCATGCTAGAAGGGCTTAGCACTTATATCTGATCATGTGGGAACACATTCCATAGTCTCCTTAGAAAGGCTTTTCACTTATATTTGATCATGTGGGAACACATCCCGCAGTCCCCTCAGAATGGCCTTGCACTTACATCTGATCATGTGGGAACACATCCAACAGTCACATCAGAATGGTCCTTAGCCCTAAGCTGAGTATTCTTGGTAACTGACCAGGTTCCTCCATTCAGAGAATGGCATTCAAAATTCATATCTAATCATGTAGGAACCAATCCTACAATCACATCATAATGGGTCAGCACTCACATTTGATATGGAAGGAAACAATCCTCTAACCATGACATAATGGCTCAGCCCTTACATTTGACCATGGAAGGAACCAATCCTCTCACCGTGTCAGAATGTCTCATGGACTCATCACTTCCCCTTGGAAGGAACCTCGATCTGGAGAACACCAAGCTTCTCCATGAAGTACTCAAACTTCACTCTAGCTAATGGCTTCGTCAACACATCAGCTATTTGTTCGTCCGTCGCAACATACTGGAGCTTCACTGCTCCTCTCTGCACCATATCCCTGATATAGTGATATTTGATCTCTATATGCTTTGACTTGTCATGGAACACTGGGTTCTCCGACAACTTCACACAACTCTGGTTGTCGCAGTATATACAAGTAGCATCCAACTGGAGATCAAATAAATCAGACAATAGCTTCCTCATCCATACTGCCTCACAACTAGCTGAAAAAGCTGCAACATACTCTGCTTTAGTTGTACTCAGTGCCACATAGAACTGCTTCCTGCGAAACTAAGGGATCACACCTGATCCCATACTGAAGCAACATGCTGAAGTGCTCTTCCTATCGATGGTACTGGCTGCCCAATCTGAATTAGCATAACCTTCCAGGTTAATATTTTGATTTTCCTCATACTTGAGACCATAATCAACTGTACCCTTTAGGTACCTCATAATATGCTTTGCAGCAATCAAGTGAACATGTCTTGGATCTGTCAAGAACTGGCTCAAGGTGTTCAAAGCAAAGCAAATATATGGTCTCGTGTTCGTCAGGTACATTAAGGACCCAATCATCTGACGATACATCGTAGCATCAACCACTTCTGATGAAGCATCACTCAATAGCTTCAGGTTTGATGCCATAGGTGTGGTTATGGCCTTGCAGTCCATCATCCCAAACCTCTTCAGGATATCTATTGCATACTTCCCTTGTTCGAGGAAGATTCCATCCGCATTCTGCCACACCTCCATGCCTAGAAAATAGTGCATCATACCCAAGTCCTTCATTTCGAGCTCGACAGCAAGTTTTCTCTTCGTATCAGCAATCAACCCAGCCATACCTATTACAAATAGATCATCTACATACATTAGGAGTATCACTAGGTTACCTTCTTCAACCTTGTAGTAAAGGTTGGAATCTGCTTTAATTTTGGTAAAGCCCAGACTAGATAGAAAGCCATCAATTCTGATGTACCATGTCCTCGGTGCTTGTTTCAAACCGTACAAGGATTTCTTCAATTTACACACATGAGTCTCCCAATCATGTGTCTCAAAACCAAGTGGCTGCTCCACATACACTTCCTCTTCCACTACACCATTCAAGAAAGTAGTCTTGACATCCATCTGGTGTATCTTCCATTTCATCACTGCATCCAGAGAAAGTACTGATATGATGGAAGTGTATCTAGATACAGGTGTAAAGGTTTCTTCATAATCTATTCCTTCCTTCTGGGAGAAGCCATGAGCCACAAATATTGCTTTATATTTTTCTATGCTGCTGTCTGCAGCAATCTTGATCTTGTAGATCCATTTGGAAGTTACAATATACTTCCCTTTTGGTCTTGGGACAACATCCCAAACATCATTCTTCATGATCGATTGATACTCTTCGATCATAGCATCCTTCCATTCTTTCTTCTCTGCCACTTCTTCATAGTTGGAAGGTTATTTATCCATAATGTCACATAATAGGGCTACATAATCGAAACATGATCTGGTTCTTTTCCTTTCTCTGTGATTTTCTTCTGGAGCCCCATATCTTTCTGCACCTTGGATAACTTCTCATACCCAAGCAGGTTTCCTCTTGTGAGGATTCTTCTCCTGAGGTGGATCTACAGGTTCTTGAGGTTCTTCTATTTCTCGGTCTTCTTCTTGATATTCTTTGTTCATGGTTGTGTCATGAATTCTGGGTGCTTCTGTTTCTTCAAGATCTTCAGCAGGTCTCTTTCTGGATTTGTTGTAAGCTAAGTCTTCGTCAAATGTTACATACCTGCCGATATCGATCTTCTTCAATACTGGGAAGTATATTTTGTAATCCTTCAAGCTTTTAGAGTATCCCACAAATATACCCTTCTTTCCTGAAGGATCTAACTTTGTCCTCTTTTCTTTCGGAATGTGTATGTACACTGGATAGCCGAATATTCTGAGATGGCTGACTTCTGGTTTCTTTCCTAAAAAGACTTCTTCAGGTGTCTTGTTCTCAAGTACTCTATGTGGAGTACGGTTCTATACATACACCGCTGTTCTGGAAGTTTTTTCCCATAGATGCATGGGAAGATCTTGATCATGAAGTATAGCCCTTGCAGCTTCCATGATCGTACTATTCTTCCTTTTTGCAACCCCATTCTGTTGTGGATTATATGGAATATTTAACTCCCTCTTAATCCCTGAATCTTTGCATAATGCTTTGAATTCATTTGAGGTGAATTCTCCAACATTATCTGATCGAAAGGTCTTGATCTTCTTTTTTGTGTGGTTCTCGATCAAGGCTTTGAATTCCTTGAACTTGCTGAATACTTCATCTTTGTTCTTCATGAAGTATATCCATGTCTTCCTAGAAAAATCATCAATAAAATAAACATAGTATACATACCCGCTTAGTGAACTTGATGACATTGGATTGCATACATAGGAGTGAATGATTTCCAAGATTCCTTTTTCCTTGCTCTCGCTACTTGGAAATATCTTCTTTTTGTTCTTTCCTTTCACACATCCTTTGCATAATCCATCACATTTTTCCTGAATTTCTGGACAACCTTCAACAGCTTTGCTTGCAAGTGGTAGTGCTATGTAGTGCACATGTGCAAGCATTCTATGCCAAAGTTCATTTGGATCTACTGTTTCATGGACCAAAGCTTGTTCTGGATGGCTCTTCAATTTGTATAGGCCTCCCTCTTGTTCCCTAATCACTACTGCATCATCAAAAGTCTTTCCCTTTGGCCACATGAGAATTTGGCCATATAGAATTTTAACCCTCATGCCTTTTGCATCTAATGCAGATATGGAGAGGAGGTTCTTCTTAAGTCCTGGTACAAACAATACATCCTTCATCTTCATAGACTTTCCAGAGTTTAGCTTATAGGAGGATTCCCCACTACCTTTTATTGGATACTGGTAGTCATCCCCAAGTTTCACCATGTGAGGTGACTCATGTTCAGATAGTTTCACAAAGGATTCTTTGAATCCCGTCATATGTTTGGAAGCACCACTATCTACAAGCCAATCATTGCTTCCATTTGTGATAGTTCCTGTGAGAGCAAAAATAAAGACATATTCTTCATCACTTTCTTGCTTGCTTCTCTTTGTGGAAAGTTCATCATCTTCTATAGCTTGAGCATGATGTCTTCTCTTGTTTCCCTTCTTCTTATGGGAGTTAATCTTGTTTCTAGGACAGTCTTTGGCAAAGTGGCCTATTTCATTACATGTATAGCATCTTAATTTAGATAAATCTTTTCTAGTGTTATCTTTTTGGTGGAAGTTCTTACCTCTGAAGCGATGAGAGATTCTTCTACTTTTCTTGGACTATACTGTGAGAGCTTGATCTTCACTTGCCATATTTTCTTCTCGAGCTGCTATCTAAGCTTCTTCTTGAGACAATTCTTCCCATATTCTACTGAACATGACTAGCTTCTTTCAGGAACAGAAACCTTGAATGAAAGAGTACCATGTCTTAGGGAGACCATTCAAGGTGGTCATCACAATTTCTGCATTCTCCACTTCTTCATCCACTGCTTCAAGTTGTTCTTTGATCTGAGAGACTCTTGTAAAGTAAGATTGGATGGTTTCTGCATTCTAGATATTTACATTCTTCAATTGGTTTCTTAGAGTCATCTTCCGATTTATGTTCTTCCCTTCAAACAGTTTGGTCAGGGCATCAAACATAGCTTTAGGTGTCTTTAGGGAGGACACCTATGGTATGATGTGATCCTTGATTGAATCAACAATAATCCTCTTAGAAATGACCAATTTATTCTTGTGTAAGGCCTTAGCCTCATCTCCCTTCGGAATTGGAACCTCCTCATTGATATAGGAGTCCAACTCATTTTCTTCCAGGATCAGGGAGATCCTATACTTTCAAGCTCGGAAGTTATCAACTCCCTCAACCTTTTCATCAATCTTGGTATGATTAGACATCTTAACTGAGAACCTCAAATGGAAATGTAAAAGATTTAGATCTTACTAGGTTAATATGTTGGATCTGGATCTGGTTCTGCAGTGTTTGTTCAAGAGAAAATTAGGGTTTGAATTTCTCAGAGTTCTGTCCAACCAAAAGCTTTGATCTTGATCTCTAAACTTTGATTTTGAGGAGGATATCAATCTAGGCCCGAGCTCACTCAAAAATTCCACTTCTATGGAAATCCCTAATTTCCGGCAGCAGTGATGGGTCAAAAACTGAAAATGCTCAGAATCAGATTCTGCTTTGACATAAAGATGTGCCCTAGAGAGGAGAGTTAGCCCAACCCTCTTTTGCTGAAAATATGCGGAGAGAGATCCAAAAAGTAGGAACCCTAGTTTCCGCAGCTGCACAATATCTTCTTCTCAGGTTAGCTCTAATACCATGTTAGATTTTTATCATTCAAGATAGCATTACATTAGGATCTTTAACTAAGAAAATAACAAGCACAAGAATCAAACACAAGAGACAATGAACACAATGTTTTTCCTCAGGAAACCATAAATGGAGAAAACCCTGCAACTTCCTCAGAGATAGAATCAACACCAAAAGTAAAACCCCAAAACAGTAAGATGATCTCTCGATAGCAGTAGTCTCTTTCTTTCTAGCCCCAACAACTTCTTCTCCCTCAGCTATGCGCTACAACTAAGTGTGAGTGAGTGTGTGTTAAATAGAGAGTCTCAGTCTCTATTTATACTAATTCTCGTCTTGACAATAACTCACTAGGGCCAACTTCTCTAGGAGAGTCTAATAACCCTAGGGCCGCACAACTGTGGGGAATTTAAACCTTGATCAATAGGAGGGTTACCCACAATGACTTGACATGACTTGTTCGCATTATAGAAACTCCCGATCAGAACATCCGGGCATGACATGACTCAATTACATTACAAACACTTCCCGGAATAAACATCAGGGTACAATACATAAGATATACAAGTGAATACATTCCGAATTTACAATTACATCAACAAAGTCACAGCCCAAATGATTGTTGGGAGATCGAGGGTAGACTAGAATATAGGGCCGAGGGTTAGGATGCTAGAATAGGGTTCTTAAGAGAGGAAAGAAATGGGGTTGAGGGCATTTTTAGTACTATTAATGGTTTAGGATAGAGGTAAGGGGAAGGTTGAAGGTCTTAGATGACAACCTTTGGACTATTGGGAAGGAGACGAGGAGAGCCAAAATTCTAAGACACAATACGATATGATTGTGAGGGGTCTTGGAGGCCTAAACAAGGAAGGACGAGGTCTCGTTACGAGCAAGTCAAAGGCTCCAATCCACAGAAAATGGGTCAATGGTTAGGGAAGAACTAATGTGATCATGCTAACAATGGAGAAAGTAAGCTCACATGGAGACGAGAGGTTTTACAACCAAGTTTGGAAGTCTGTTATATGCCCGGTGGTGTGGAGCAATGCGTGGCCACAAACTAAACCTATAGAGACCACAAGGTAAACCCGTCGGTAAAGAAAAATATGGGACCAAGGATTGTTGGTAACTATTTTTGGTCGGACTGTTGTCCTCCAAGGGAGGAGAATGAAAATAGTGGAATGAATGAACAAGAATCATTTGTTTGGTCAACTAGAGATGTGAGTGAAGCATTGATAGAGAAAAGGCAAGACAAGAAATTTGAGAACAATATTAGTTAGAAGTTCCAGCAGTGAGCTAAGACTGGTAGAAGAAAACCCAATGGAGCAGAGGAAGTAATAGCTTAGATTCCTTTGATTCTTCAGCATAAAATAAAATCTCATTAAGCTCTTTGTAATCTATATGCATTAAGCATTTATTGAAAAGAGAAAAGCAAGCCATTTTTGTGTTGGATTTTTTCGATTGGGTTTCTTGAGGATAAATCTATGCTATATTGTTTGTAAATGTTGTTTACTTGCATTAAGTTGTTTTCTTTTGAATATATAGTCACCAGTGAAACTCACAGTAGCATTAAAAATAGAAAAGTAAATTAATTAATTTTTGATAATCAAGAATCTGTGTGGGCCATGTTGGCCATAACTAAAATTGTTACATATCGATTTTCCTTCAAAGAGAGGTGGAGCATGTAATGCTGCTCCGACCTTAATTATTTTTTTGTGGGTCCTAACATCCTAGCCAACGAAATGAGCACTTGGAAAATAGTTTTCTTGGTTAAGGGAGAAGTGCAGAGAGGAGAGAAAGGGAATGGATTCTTCTTCTAGTGAAGTGAGAAAAAACAAAGGGGGTTCACATCGTTGTTGTATCATTCGTTTCAGTATCCCTATTATATGGTACCCTTGACCTAGAAGCCCTAATCTCCTTTGTCCATCCTTTAGCAGGCCCTAAAAAACCTACAAATCAAACAATATTTATGAACTTAGATTTCACCTTTACCATGTATATATTGCATTGGCCTGCTTGTGGTAGGTGTATTAGTAGAGTAAGGCATTGAATGCATGTGCAAAAAAATAATCAAGTCATATGCATGTAACATTTTAAAAAATTTAACTGTATTTAACTTGTATTAAAAAATGATACATATCATTAGAATGTACCTATGGGTGGCATGTATCCAATAGACCCATCATATGTTCGCCTTCCATGTTCAAATCCACTACTTATGCCTAACAAGATCTTATAAAAGTGTGTAAAAGAATATTATCCATAAATTAAAAAAATTTTCAAATTTAACATAAATAACTGCATATCTGTATTGACACTAAATTACATTTGAAATATGTAACCTAGACTTAAACATGTTCAAGTTAACAGTCGAATGCACCTGATAGTGGACCTGTGGTGCGTCCAATACACCCATCTCAATGATGTCTTTGAATTTCAGTACCACTATGAACTTGTCTAGATGCCCCCTGATGATCCATGTGTCCTTGTTAAGAAAAAAACAAATTAGGTTAACTCTATGAAATCATAATACAATGATTGAGATCAACAATAACTCTACGTATTAGCAGTGTTGCTACAACAAGGTTAATGTGGGAATGAAAACATGTAAGAAATGACCCCTTTAGGGAATGACACCAATTGTTATAGCAATAAACTAGTTGTGTGTGTGTGTGACTGACTATCCCTTAGGGTTGTTGAAATTCAAGGCTAGTTTCATATTTAACAGGAATAAATGTTCTTCAATGCATAAACAACACAAGGTTAAATTCAGAATAGTACTTATTTCAATAAATTTGATTTGCAATAAAATTAAACATACTTTTCATCTCTTTCAACTTTAATACTCTGCTGGTCACTTCGTTAAAGTTAGTCTAACTTTAACGCTCTGCTGGTAATTGCATTAAAGTTGATCATTGAGATGTTTCAACAAATGGCATATACAGAAAAAGAGAAGATAACGGCACTAAAGAATCAACCATTATTTGGATCAGCCTTATACTTATATACTTTTAAGTTTGATCTTTTAATTCAAGGGACAAGTCAATATGGGTAAACAAATTGTGTACCTTGAGAGAGAGTTCAGGTAGAAGTAAACAGACCCCAGTTCTTCAATCAAATTAGCAGCAAAGTTATACACACGGTCACGCTGCAGATAGTGACTTACATAGTCCAGTGAAGGTAGATCACATTGAGCATGAATGAAGTCATACAAGTATAAATAAAACCACACTAGGATATAGGCCATGGGTAATAGAGATATCACTGGTGTAAATACACAGGTGGGTTCATGCTCACAGTCTAAAGTCACGCAGATGGTGAAGTGCATGCAGGTGGACATTACACAAACAGTCACACAGATGTGTGAGAAAGGTAAACCATGCAAAGGAAGAACCCGTAGAGTGTGAGTAAGGTGAGTCACCCAAGGTGAACCACTCATAGGGAGAAAATGCAGAGCGTGAGTAAGGTGATACCCAGTCCCAGTCACGGCCAGCTGCAACAGAAGATACAAGGGTCACAGAGAAGGAGGCAATCACCCATGGGTGAGAAAGCAGTCATGCGATGAGTGGTCATGCGGAGCAGAGGAGGTAAGGCCCAATCATGCGGGCCGTTGAGAAATAACAAGTTGCTGATGTTGTGAATAAATGAGGAGCTATCACATTCACGTAGGAAGGGTCATGTGGGACAAAAAAGAACTGTCACGCACAATAAGCACACATACGATTTCATAGTCATGGTGTAGGAGCCGACAACCATGGTGGAAGATCCAGGAAGACCTGTCATGCCGAAGGAGGAGTCACTGTCAGTAACTGTCACATGCGGGAAGATAAAAGAAAATACAGGAGCAGAACACTTATGGAGAAAAAGTGATACTTCACTTGATGATGATAAAAATGTAGAAAAACTTAGTCTTATATAAGGTAGGTAAGACAAATAAAAAATCATCATAAAGTACTTTAGGTGTAAAGGTAAAACAATGAAAGGTCCAAAGGTCATTATATAAAACCATAAAATAAATGTTAATGGTTTTATAATAAGGTCAAAGGGTAAAAGGTCCAACATAAAGTAAATAGTCCAAAAACCATAAGTGGGTCAAAAGTCCTTTAATAAAACATAGAGGAACCATAACAATAAATGGTCCATGGTCCTTTAATAAATCCATAAGGTAAATACACTTAGGATAAAATATGTAAAGTAGGAGTCATCATAATAAAAGGTACACACAAGTAAGAGTTCCAAGACAAAGTAAGGATAATGAACAAATGTCAACCAAGAGGGTCACAACAACACACATACCCACATGATAAGGTGAACCATAAAAGGTGGACAAACGACTCCTTTAGGGATCAACAAAACCAATAAAATTTTCTCTCTCTCAAGGTACATTGTTTTATGTATTTTTTCATTATTGTATAAGGGAAAGATAAAAAAAATGGTACAATCCTTAGGTCCTCAACACTGTTCCTAAGGATTAGGTGCTAGGGGCATCATCAAGGGGTGTCTGGTCCCTTGAGGAGAAACCTAACAATAACTGATTAGGAGAGAGGACATCACACATCATTATCTTCCATTCTTAAAGAATAACTTTCAGCCCTAGGCTGAGTTGCAGTCTCACACTAAATCATGTTGATCAACCCCTGGACCCTAATCAAGTCCTTCATTCTCTCAGAGAATGATTCTCGGTAATAAGGTGAGCTTCAGTCTCCTACTGAAATTTGATCAACTACCTGCAAGACCTACTTGGACATGGGCCCGCACACTCTATGATAACAAATGTTCCAATATGAAGTATATAATTGAAAAATGATAAGAATGTCCTTTTGCAAGGCACATAATGATGAATCCAACAACGTAAATAGGAGGCCAATCATAAAGAAACAAAATATGGGGTTTTTATATAAAAATGGGGAAAATCCTGAAATTGAAAATTATTTATGCAATTGTAGTTTGGAGAGAAGAGCGGTGTGCTAAATATTTACATGCTCATAGCATATAAATCGAACAGTGGAATTTGAATCTGTAAACTCCAATTGTTCTTTTTCAATAGGAATAAGATCCCAAAGAATTGATCTTTTGCACAAGAGCTTCCATGGAAAACTCCTAGACACATGCCAATGGTATATACCACAACATAAAAGTTTGTATGAAATTGAAACAAGTGCATAGAAATTCATAACCATGTAGGCATGGGCCCACACACTCTATGATAAAAAATGGTCCCATAAGAAGTATAAAATTGTAAAAAAGATAAGAATGTCCTTTTGCAGGGCACACAATTATGAATCCAACAACGTAAATAGGATTTCAATCATAAAGAAACAAAATATGGGTTTTTATATAAAAATGGGTTAAATCCCCAAATCGAAAATTCTTTATGCAATTGTAGTTTGGAGAGAAGAGTGGTGTGCTAAATATTTACATGCTCATAGCATATAAATCGAATAGTGGTATTTGAATATGTAAACTACAGGTTGGTGGTCTATCCTTCTAAAAGATGGTTTCTACGCAGGTATGGCATGATTTTAGGTGCTTTGGAGGGAGCACGAATTTAAGGATATCCAAAATGAAATCAGTGTGGATCAAGCAGTGTGGGGGCTATTAGCACAACATGGGTTGCTCAAGTATCTTTAGAACCCATTGATTAGGGAGGGAGATTCCCTATTGTCCCATATTGTACATTATTGGGATCGTCATGCATATGTGTTCATGTGAGTCAGCAGAGAGAACTCTCTAGGACATATATTTAATGACTAGACTACCCATGATGGGGGTAGTCAGGGATACCTAGTTGATGATTTGTCACACAAGGAAGTTGGAGGAGTTCATATAGACCCATGGAACATAAATTTCTAGGGTAAAATATGGTATGATCTATATAGTGGGTCTAAGGCTAGAGATACAATCCATCGTAGTTGTAGTGGTGCAGATATAGGGGACACATGCCCCTCACAAGATCTTAAGAGGTCCAATATTGCTCACACAAATTTACTAGCTAGGGCACACCATGGATGGGCCCATGTGTTACTAACAACTATGCATATATAATTGACCTATTGTCGTAGGATGAAAGGAGGTAACTTTTCATTTGGGACTCCGTTATGTTCCTTCTTCTTTGATAATATTTTGACTATGTGACCCCATGTATGGATTATGAATGCCCTACTGAGTTGAGTATGCATCGGTGGGTACACTTAGTGAAGTGAATGGGAGGTGGTGTAGTGAGAAATGTGTTCCAGCAAATTTTTTCACTCATTGGGATCAACTACCAATTCAGATCAAGGACTACCCCTATGAGGGAATCAACTACCAGGGGGATCCCAAGAATTGATCTTGTCCTAACATGAGTTAAATATTTACCTTTACTAGCAATGACTTTGAAAATCATAGTTTCAAAATAAAGTGGGTACTTACTCATTAAAAAAAACCAGGATATCCTTATTAGTACTTAGAGCTCTATAAATCATAAAAAAAACACGATGGACTTTTTCGAAACTGTTAAACAAGCGACTCAATGCTCCACTTTGGAAATACAATAAATACATGCATATTTTTTATTTAAGTTGGGTCATCATCAAGCATAACTAACATTTTAGAACCCCATGATACTCCATCCTATGAATCTCCTCAATTGGCTCTACATGCCATTCATAAAAACTAGCCTTCATTTTTTATTCTTTGGGAAGATCACAAAGTTTGGCTTCAACATTCACTACACTTAGTTTCTCAAATATATTAACCATGCCAAAACCATCCCCTCGACCCGAACCAATAAAAAACCTACTAAAAATTGTTACTGTGTATATGTTGTAATGTGAAGTGGAATATTTAGCTAATCCTTTGGAATCATAAAGGAAAATTCCTAGAGCCTTCAAATTTACGTCAATAGATGAATGGAGGGTGCATCAATTCTACAAAATATGTGACACATGATTTCTAAACATCTAAGAATTTCCACTAGAGTAGGACATAATATCATAATTCTATATTCAAACCCAAATGACCTACAAATTCCATAGATTCATCAACATATGCAATGTGACCCCCATGTAAAAGTTGATTTACCATTTTCACAAGACTACCAGCACATGCTCAACACTTGATAATGAATATGTATGAGGTCAAAAGATTTCAATACCACTGAATTCTAAACTTTTTGGCAGGACAAAACCCAAACCAAAGGAGGATAAAATATTTAATAAATAACCAACTGATAGCATGGTTTGATGGAAAACACAATTATTTCAAACATAATGAGAACCCGTTATATTGAGATGAGCACACTTTATACTATAAAGTCTTGTTGTAAGTATAGTTTCAACACACTTTGGTGCTATCTAGGTCTATCATGCAAATTAAATGTTGAAATCCTCCATCTACAGAGATTGAACACCTAACTATACCTATAGTGAAATATGTAAAGGATCCACTCTATTTTTTTGAATTAAATATCCTAGAGTTTCCTAAACATAATTTCAACAATCAAATAAATATATTACCACCATACAAATAACATATATTTTATTGAGGCACAAGATTAGACCTATTAAAAAAAGTGTACTCTATCTTTACCTAGATATAGGTAGTCTTTACCTCAATGCATCGAATCCATACTTATATAAACCTATGTTAGGTATGGAATCTACTACCTTCCATGTCAAAATCCATCCACTTACCAGTTCATAAAAGGGAGAACCCTATGATGTGTATCCACTCACACAACCAAATTTGCCAATGCATTTTGGTAGCAACTTGAACCTTATTCAAGATATCAAGGATACTAAAGAGGAATGGGAGCTATAGTTAAATCTAATGTTGGAGGATTGTTAGAGAATAAATAAATTTTGTGAAAAAAAATGTCATAACACCACAATCAAATTAGAGAAAGCACTCAATAGTGAGTAGGTACTAAGGACGATCGAACAAGTCTCCAAGGCTCCAAAATTATCTAGGATTTAAACTACTTTATGTATTGATCTCTCTGAAACAATTTTTTTATGAGATTTTAACATCTTACATTTTTTTGGTATTTTCCTGTGACTGCATTTATTTCTTATTTCAAATTGTATCAACCTCTTTACAATATCTCCACTAGCATGCAATCGAAGTTGTAGATTTGATGCTTGGAAGAGAATCCACACATGGCTTGTGTGTAACTATAACAAGGATTGATACTTATTTAAGTTCATAATTTTTTTAGATAGAAATAATCTTTCAAAAGCTATAAACTAGAAAAAATTCCTCAAAACATTAACAAGTTATACTAATCATGGAGTTTTCATTTAAAAATTCCCATTTTAGGAAAGATTCAATGCTTTCTCCTTACCTACATCTACAATGATTTTTCCTCACCTCCTAGGATGTAGGATGTCTCGCAATGATAAAAGTTACTCAAAATAATAGTTCTCTCATGTTAAGGAGGGAAGAACTATATGCTATAGTGGATGCATAAACCAAAACATGGAGAAAAAACTCCCATGTTGAAAATGCATGTGACATAATGGCCTTCATGAAAGATACTTTAAAATGCTTAAGTGAGTAGCTTTGATTGGTGCAACATTTTCCAAAAAATATGTTAATTGTTAAAGGAGGCTAGGTTTGTAGGTAAATCAAGGGTATTGTTATTCCATGCACTAAGGTTCAAACACCTATAGAATCATTCTCTCCCCTTATGTCCCCTTTCACCCACACAATAGGTTTGTATATCTCAGTTAGGCCTAAATAATTTAGATGTAAACAACCAATATGTTTTACATCCTCATGTCCTAATGTTCCAACACCCAAAAAACCTCATTCCTTTGTGGTAGGTAAGGTGGGTAGATAGGGAGGATAGAACATAGTCCTTTTCATTTCGTTAATTCAGCACGGTCTTATTATGTTATGATACTATGGCTCATATGCCCAAACTCTTTAGAGTAGTTCCTTCCTACTTGCCGACAACGACCTTACCTGTATGAATATTGATAAATGGGGGAATTTATTAAATATAGCCCACATACCACTTAAAATTATACCAAAATGTCGATGTTCTCAAGGCATTTTAGAAGATGGGTAGGCTGGATTTCTTCATTAAATTTAATGGATATAGTGATGACATAACCCTGGAATTTTCCATGAATATGAGGAATTTCATTGAAGAAGAATGCATAACACTGGTAAAGGGGGTGGTTATCACTCTAATTGGGGATGTTTTGAGCATAATTTCAGGTCTACCTGAAGGAAAAACGTAGAAAAAATGTGACAGAGAGCTAGTAGTCTAGGACATAAGGAATTTATTTACATCTTATGAGACCTATGAAGAAAATAATATTGGTTTTAAGAGGGAAATGAATAAATAAGAAAATAATTGAATTAAAAAATAATAAATTTGCATTAAATTTTAAAGAAGTTCAGTTATGCAGTTAACTTACAGTAAATTAAGCTATGGGTGCTTCCAAAATCAATTGAGAACTCTCTGATTCTTGATGTGTGAGGGGCTCGAAATGTGCTAACAAGGTTTCGAGAGCGTTGGATTGATTTCTCACTGACTCTGTTCCATTGGCACAGGAAAAAAACCCAACAAAAATTTCCCCATCTTATGAAATAGGAATTGATTGATGGACAAACAAATGGCCAACTAAGTGAGGGAGTGAGACGGTTGGTCCTTCAGATGGATATGGAGCTCATTCAAACCCAACATATTAAAAGGACTAAAAAAGTTTTACCGGGAAGGGAAATGAAGAAGGGAAGGAATCATACATTTTTTCCTTTCAACTGAAGAAGCACACACCACAAATGCCAGCCTGTACCCCCTGAACCTTCCTTTCGCCGGGAAGGAGGATGGATGCAAGGTTCGATGGACGCCAATATTACAGGGTTTTGCTTCAGAAGTTTGTTCGGCGCATGCCCTACCAATGGTTTCAACAATGACAAACACAGACTGGCGAGGCTGGTCTGTGGTTTATATTAAACTAAAATATCGAGTGAGAGATTAAAAGGAATCTAAACTCTTGACCGAGAGATCTGTTTGAAAGTTTCATACCAACAATTTGGCCATACTCTGGGATGAGAAATTTAATTATTCTCAGCCAAAAACTTGTCTAACCATACCTAAACTCTCGGGCGAGAAAATGCTGACCTTACTTAAACTCTCGGCCGAAAACTATTACAACTCTCGGCCGAGAAATCAGAAACTATAACCCAAAAACACCCCATTCTCAAAAAATTGTATCGCACCTTCGCATTTTCACCCTTAGCTTGTTATTCATTATTCATATCCCCATGTTCCATCGGTGCTTATTCTGAAAGCACATTCTCCAGGTGATATGTCGTAGGAGGTATTTCTTTTATAATTACATGAAACCATCAAAATATATTAGTTACTATAAGAAATATTAAAATGATACTAGCATTTAAAAAACAAATCAATATAAAGACATATATAATGAAAAAATTACCAATGGATGATAGTGATGTCTCCCCTCAGCATGTACATATTCCCTACAATGTATTTTGACTATTGTGATATTTATTCTTCTCCTTTTAAAGCCCCTAGATTGACTATATGGATAATAGCATTTCTCATCACCCTTTCTTTCAGTCCATCCCATAATCTAACAAGCAATTCACGATTTTGATCGTGTGAATAAGGAATATTTTTATATTCTGACAGGTTTTGATACCAAGCTTGACTGGTGATTATCGATCTTAAAAGATCAAGGTCCACACTTCACTATTTTTAATCACATTAACAAATTAAATAATTGTGGCCTTTTGTATGTAAAACAGTCTGTGCGAATATTATAACTTCCACAAATCGTTGCTTGTATAGAAAACATGTCAGAAAACTCATATTATATAGTTTTTAAAAATAAATTATTGTCGTATATCCGACAAAATTAGTATATTGACCGTTATAAACTTGTTGTCGGTAATCCAACGACAGAAGTCAAATATTTGAGGACTGTAGTCAATAATTCGACAACTGTCGTCAGTAATATGATGACCCTCGAATATTTGACGAAAAATGGGGTAAATTAAAAAAACAAAAAAAATCGTAATTAAAAAGGTGAAATCAAATGACAGGGTCAATTTCGTCAGATTGCGTCGGATTTTCTCGTCATATTTCAGGTTCAAATCTTGTTGTCAGTGAGCACTATCATCCCTGATTATTTGGACACAAATGTATACTTACTTAACAATTCGTCAAATTATTGAACATAAATGGACTCCACCATTACAATAACTAATAGAACTAGAGCACCCATTCTTTCTTCACAATATTTAAGACATATGACAGTTGCCATTTCACTTATCCTTCAAAACTTAGGTTCTAGATTTATAGCATAGGTTTCCCATACGACATCCCATCGGCACTTCCCGGAATGCATCAGGATCTATAAGAAATCAATGTATTGACACAAAATATGTCTCTCCATCCAAATCTCAAATCAGGTTGAAACCTAACCTACTCCTAGTTTCAGCTATGGAAGGATTGACACCACACCTCCAGTAGGTCAAGACTCTTACCTATTCCCATACCTAATTGCAAAGGTAGCACAAAAGCTTAAGATACTCTCATCACTCTAACTCTTAGTGAACAACCTATCACACAAAAATTTCATAGTGTACTTTCACTTCATATATATTATTTTCATTGTTTTCACCATCATACTTATTACTAATGTTGCTATCACCCTCTTGATTACTTATAATGTTCAATATTTATTCCTTATTTCTTATACATTAATTACACTCTTTTGTCCTCTTCTTATATTGTCTATTTAATATTTAGCTCATCTAATGTGTTCCTTCTTACTCTCTTTCTTATATATATATATATATATATATATATATATATNTTCTTTTTATCATCAAATTCTATTATATTTCTTCTTCTTCTCTACGTATTGTATTTTGCAGTAATATATTATTACATATCCTATCCCTTTTATTTTATATATTTTATTCATAAACTTCCATATTCCTTATTATTTACTTTATTTAATTCTTTATTTACTAACATTATAACACCTTAATATTCCATTTATATCATAATATTTTAAATCCTAATTATATGATAGGTTGATACCACTATATCAAGACTACGAAATTTTTACATAAATGGTAATTAAAACCTCTATTCAAGTCTTTAGATAAACACATGTTTAAAGAGAGAATATGGCTACAAATACGTTTTTTCATATTTCATGCTAAATGAATATGTATAAAAATTTGCGTTCAAACCTATCGATAATGAAATTGTTTTTTTAAATACAATTTTTGCAGTTTAGCCCGACAAATTTATTTTTCACCCACACGTATTGAGTTGTAACGACATTAAATTTTTTTACGACTAGTAAGAATTTTTTTTTTCACACAAAAAAAATAAAGTTTTAAATTTATAAAACTGTCTTAAAACGACACTGAATTACATATCATGACCAGAGTAACAAAACATACTCAATCACAAGTTATGCAAACCACACACAAAGTGTTAACCAAGAAAACCTCTTGTCACCTATTAGGGAGAAAATTATTAGACTATGTTCCTTTTCATACTTGTTCAGTGACATAAATACATCATTGTGGGTTTCAATATTACAAAAAGTGAAAAACCAGAAAAGTCAATAATATCAAAAGAGACTCAACGCGCCTGAGTCCACAATGCATCCCTCTAGTTTTTCCTCCCAAACCATCATGCCTTCCCCAAGATCAATGGCCCGCTTCGAAATTTCATACGCCAGTGAGTTATATTCCCTATAAATATGGTGGAAGTGAAGAGTGTAGAAGCACCTAATAAGATCCTTGACGCGACACAACCTGGAATAACTCAACAAAATGTATAGTGTGTATCCCCAGAGCCCAATCCCCAATGAATTTTGAGTCTCCATACACGTGCATCCTACTAATGTCTCACTTGTTGGCAAAGTATAATAATCCCCAAAGTCCAAGGAGCTCGGATCTTGTGTTTGTGCCACGTCCAACATCCATCCAAAGCCAGAAAGGAGTGATTCAGATCCAAACGAATAACCATGTCGGTGCCACATTGGCCATCTTATTCTGCGCCATCAAAGAAACCCACTAGTGCATATGTTATAACTGGTGGATAACATATCTTCCTACGCACAAATTTTTTCACAAGAGCAACAGAAAACTCAGAGTATGTGCACAAATTAAACAAAATACATGAGTGAGCTGCAGGAATATTTTGAAAAATGAAGTCATTTCTGGCTCACCAAACTTCCCACATAAGGATCAATGGGACTTCCAAAGGCATTTGTAACTTTAAGTATAGTAAAGGAAAGAAAAGAATCCTTTTCATCCCTGGACTCTAATAAAAGCATTCCCATTCACATGGGAGATGATTCTCAGATCATTTCGAAAGGAAAAGGTACCGTAAAACGTGAACATGGAATCTTTTTTGATGTTGTGTATGTACCCTACTTGGCCTCCAATCTATTGAGTGTATATCAAATGACACACACCATAGTGCCCAAGAGAGTCACTTTCAGCCCGGATGATTTTGAGATCTCAGAGATTGCATTCATGAAACTCGTTGCAACAGGAATAGAAAATCATCATGCTAAGGCCTATGACTTTTCCAAGTTTGTGGCAGATGCAAATTCCACCGGTCTTTTGACTCATGGGAATGATTTTAGTATGATTTGGCATGAGAGATTTGGTCATTTTAACTTCAAATAATTTCAACAACTTCAAAAACATTCCATGGTTTAAGGCCTCCTAGCCATAAAAAATTCCAATGGAATTTGCAAAGCCTACATTGTCGGCAAACACCCTGAGCACAAGTTTGATTGGGGAAAGGCAAGCCATGAAAAAAGTATTTTGGGGCTGATTCATTCGGATATCGGTGGTCCCATGCCTACAACATCCATGAGTGGTTCACGGTATGTACACACCTTCATTGATGACTTCTCTAGATACACTTGGGTTTTCTTCCTAAAGAAAAAATATGAAGTTTTGGAAAGATTCATTGAGTTTAAAGCATCTGTTGAGAATGCCTCTGGGAGGAAGATAAAGTCTCTTAGATCTGATAATGGGGGAGAGTATATCAAGTCCAAATTTCTGCAAATATGTGCTTATAGTGGGATCCAAATCCAACACTCCATTCCCTACACACCCCAACAAAATGGTGTAGTAGAAAGGAAAAACCGGGCCCTCAAAGAGATGACTATCTGCATGTTGGAAGACAAGGGTTTGGATGCAAAACTATGGGCTGAGGCTATGAATTTTTCTGCTCAGATTCAGAATAGGGTCCCTCACTCTTCCGTGAAAGGAAAGACTCCTTTCGAAGCCTATTTTGGACACAAACCAGATGTGTCAAATTTTAAGGTTTTTGGGTCCACTGCATGGGCTCAAATTCCACTTGACAAGAGGAAATATTTGCAACCACAAAGTATTGAATGTTTGTTCATTGGATATCCAGAAGAATCAAAGGGATTCAAACTTTTGAATATCAGAACCAAACAGATAGTCATTGAGAGAAGTGTCCGCTTTGAAGAACCTCTCCAAGAGGTAGAACTAGTCGAGGAAAAAACTGCTGAAATTCCCTCCCATTCTGCCAATCATTTGGATGATGAAAATGGGAGTGAAGGATCTGATATTGCAGAAATGATGTTTGATATCAGTGAGAAAAATATATCAAGTTCAGAATCATATTCTGATGTGTCCACTCATCTCCCAACTTGGGCCAAAAAAGACACTCTCTTCCATCGGGACACACATTGGAAATCTTATTGATCCAAGAAGAACCCGGTCTGATTTTCAAAGAGCAGGTATTGCTCTCTCTTGTCATGATTCCTTTCTATACAAGACCTGTTATTTGATGATTGGGTCAGATCCAAATTCCTACTACCATGCTTGGAAAGATCCGAGATGGAAAGCTGCAAGGGATGAAGAGTTCAACTCTCTTTGGAAAAATGCAACTTGAGAGCTAGTTTCCCTTCCAATTGGGAGGAAACTGGTTCAATGCAAGTGGGTATATTGGAAAAAGGTTGCTGCAGATGGAAAAACCTGCAAGTACAAAGAACGACTGGTTGCAAAATGTTTCTCCCAATTCCAAGGAGTGGACTATCATGAGACCTTTGCATCGATGGGAAAGATGGATTCCATAAGGCTAGTTTTGACTATTGCCACATCCAAGCACTGGGAGGTGCATCAAATGGATGTCAAGAGTGATTTTCTTCATGGAGACCTGAAAGAGGAGATATACATGAATAATCCTGAAGGCTATACATCAGATCCCTCCTTGGCTTGTAAGTTGCAGAAATCTTTATATGGGTTGAAACATGCCCCAAGATCTTGGTATGCCAAAATAGATGCTTTTCTGCTCTCACAGAACTTTCAGAGATGCAAATCTGATCATAATGTATATTTGCAGCAGTATGAGGGTAATATTATGATCATACTATTATATGTTGATGATATTTTGATAACGGGAAGCACACTTGCTTTGATTTCCTTTATAAAAATTGCTCTTCATGATGCTTTTGAAATGAGTGATTTGGGCCAGCAGAGACAATTTCTCGGGCTTGAAATCACACAATACTTTGATGGGATAATGGTAAATCAGTCTAAATATATTGAAGACTTGTTAATTAAGTTTAACATGTCTGATTTCAAGGCTGCATTATTTCCTTTCCTCTCATGAATCAGTCTTGAAGAGGGAAAATCCACTCCACCCATGGATTCCACAATTTAACGCCAGTTGATCAAAAGCTTGCTATACTTGACATATTCAAGGCCTAATATTTGTTATTGCATGAATGATGTATAAATATATATGAATCACCCTTGTGAGCTCCATTGGAAGGCAACGAAGATGATCCTTCAGTACATTCAGGGCACTAAATCCTACGACATTCACTATGCTGCAGATTCTGAGCTAGAGTTGGTCGGTTTTACAGATTTAGATTGGGTAGGGGATCCCATAGATCAAAATTCCACTTCTGGGTATGTGTTTATGTTTGGTGGTGGCCCCATTTTCTGGTCTATCAAAAATCAGGCTTCCATTTCACTTTCTTCAACAAAGGCTGAGTACAGGGGAGCAGTAAATGCCTGCATCCATGCAGTTTGGATGCAATGCATTTTGTTTGAGTTTGAGATTGGTAGTGCTTTATCCAGAGTCATATTTTGTGACAACCAAAGTGCTATCAATATCTCAATGGATCCATTTTAGCGGCAGATGACCAAACATGTTGATATCCACATGCACTACATCATGGAGTTGGTGCATGACAGGACAATTGTTCTACAATACTACCCTACAGATGAGTAGATTGCAGATATTTTCACCCAGAAATTTACTAAGAAAAAGTTCACTTACCTCTGTTCACTGTTGGGGGCGAGTTCATCAGGGTTACCAATTAATTCTTTAGTGTTTAACTTGAGGGGGGGTTTTGTTCCCACTAGGTTTTCCCCTTTTCCTCACTTAGCATTTTTTGAGCATTTTAGAGTTACTTTTTGTGTAGGGTGACCTATGGCCTTTGTTGTTGTGGCCCTAGAATTTTATTTTTACTCCTCCACATGAGTATAGATTAAGGGGGGGTGTTGGAGTCATTATCCATCCCACACATCTTTGTTTGGTCAATTTGTCCTAATTACCCACTTATCATAAGTATTGAATTGGATTACTGACATTAGCATCAACACACCAACACACTCCTGACATCAACATCAACACACCAGCACAGTGCTTCAAGCAGGGATGCCATCTAAGCCTTCTCCTTCAATCAGGGAGGCTAACTAGGCTTCCTCCTTCAATCAGGGAGCACATATGGGGTGATATTCTTGTCGTAAGTGCACCAATTAGTTAAATGAATGTTGTTTCACCTAACAATAAATTAAGCTCAGTTGGAAAGGCACCTTCCTAATCTATTTGTCTATTTTGGGATGATTTTAGATAACTGGAGTGATTTAAGGTGCCTCTAACAACTTCTGGTGACTCAGTTGAGTTCACTTCACTTCATCGGAGCTGACTTGAGTTAGATATGCAGTCCACCTACTAATTGACATGCAGTTGAGTTATATTTAATTACAATCAGTCATTACTGCCTCCGATTCAGTTAGGGCTCAGTTAGAGTCAATTATGGTTGTGATTAGTGGTTAACTGATGTTTTTAGTGTGGCTAACTGACAGCTAAGCCAATCTCATGTTTCCAATTCGAATGACCTCCTTATGATTCAAATTGTCTTGCTGTTCATGCAAGTGTATCACATTATATCTAATTTTGATTATTGAAAACATTCTTACAACCGCAACTCCTAATTGCAGTGTGTTTCATGTTAAATTTCTTATGCAATTGATTCTGAATCTCTGTGAGTTGTTCCTTAATCCTAATATTACAATGACTCAAATTTCACAATTAGAGGAGTGTGGATCTTTGAACAATTTGGAAAAAAGCTCCTTTTCCATAGATTTTATGGAGCCCATATCGTAAACCAAATTTCCTTGGACATTCGATGCTTCCCAAATGGAGTTAGTAAGACGATTCTTATTAGCATAGTTATGAAAAAATTTGTTGTTTTCATCTCCGACTTTCAGCCAAATGGCCCTGCTCTTCTGTTTGAGGGTTTCTTCCTTATGTAGGAGAATATTCTGCTTCTGCACATACAAGTCCTTTATAACAACATTTCTTTCCTTAATGAAATGTTCCATATTCATCAGATCCTCAATATTCCGAATATCTTTTTCAATCTCACATAAATGAACATCAGCTTTCTGAATCATTTCCTTCTCCTAGGAAATAACCACTAGACGCAGTTTGTTTAATTTAAAAAGGAATGTCTGCATCAGACGAAAGTGGAGCGACATGTGAACTGACTACAATTCCCAAAGAGACTCCACCAGGGAATTAAAATCCTCTTCGAGCAACCAAGTCGGATTGAATTTGAAAGGATAAAAGACATAATTCCGGTTAAAATCTAGTTGAATAAAAAAAACTCAGTGATCCGATACACCAGTGCAATGGTGCCAAGGCCGATATTTACCCTTAAAATCACTGAGAGAGTATTCCATAACAAAACGGTCCAGATGTTTTGCAATATGAGCAGAGCCACATCTGCCATTAGACCAAGTGGGTGAGGATACCGCAGGAGTAATATCAACAAGCGAGGCATCCTCAAAATGAGAGATAAAATAATTAGCCAAAGGATCACACAAGCGACCGACCCTCCACACTTCATTAGATGACCAAGTACAATTTAGACCGCTCGCTAAAATAAAATGAGGAAGAGACAATATACCACCAACCTTAACATTATCCAAGAAATCCATTCTATTGACATAAGGCCCATAAACATTAAGAAGATAGATAGATTGTTTATAACCCATCACCTTTCCAAAAAGTAGAATGCCTGCACAGGTGTTAAAAGCTTTAAGGTCAGCCAGGCGAGGGTTCCAGGCCACCAAAATATTCCTCGAATGTCCCAAAGAATCCCATGCACTCACATGCCAATCAGGGCGTAAACGAAGGAAAACATCACAAGAAGAAGCATTAGAAGACATAGTTTCCTAGAAAACGACAATAGCCGGGTGAGAAGAGTCTAGAAGTCGTTTAATGGCAGTACGTTTAGGGATTTTTCCAAGCCCACATACATTAAGGGAGCAAATATTCATCGAGTAACCAAAGCAGGGGCCGCAGAGTCTTTAAGAGCCTGAATATTGTTAGGTAAAACAGTACCCAAGTTGGAAGTCAACCCGTGGTCGGCTAGATGAACAACCCTAAGGTTGATATAGGACTGTTCCCTAATAGCATCCTTTACCCATTTCATGTTTCCTTTCCTGGATTTCATGGGTTTTTTGGACAGAGACAATCGTGGATCTAAGAGCTGAGATAGGAAATATATCTGGACTGAAGGAGGCATACACAACATACATAGGAAGGGGATATGATAGTGCCAGAATGTTAACATTCGATAGGTCCCTCCCTTGAAGGTCAAACTCATGAGAAAGGAAGTCAATAGGATTCTCTGCAGAAGTGTGGATCAGTTAGGGATGAATTGAGAGAGTGGAGTCCGAGACAAAAGCAAGGATATCCTGAGTAGGAACATTTGTGAAGTTCTCCACAGGTGAGAAATTCAGAACGGGCGAATGAGAAATAATGATGTCCAAACTGCCAACATAACGAAGAGGTGGAAAGTCTAAAGGAATAAATAAGGAGCTAGACTCCCCTCTCGACTCAGATGAAGAAGTAACTATATGTTCAGTCAGTGGAAGACCCAGAACATGACCCCCCCCTCCCCCCTCACCTCCACAATTGAGAATATCCCCAAGAGAATCAGGGCACAAAGATGGCAAGGTCCCATCCCTAGCATCAATAGATATAGATCTCAAAATAACATTGTCCGACATAAATTTTAACAATAAAGGAATCACCATAGAAAACTTACCCACAAAACTAAGCATCGAATCCTTATCCAGTGGAATGGGAAAGGAATAATCTTTGATAGGTTGAACCAGTCTCCTGTATCCCCCCAGCGTCCTTCAAATCAGTAACTAAAAAACCCATAAAGGGGCAACGGTCCTTGGAGTGACCAATCGACTTACATTAATGGCATTGAAAGGCGATACGATAGTAATCCAGACGCTGAACCAAAGCACCTCCCTCCCAAATAATCTCCATGTCTGCAGGAAGGTTCCCGACAAATCCATATCAACAAGAACCCTAGGAGACAAGCATTCAAACCCCAGTAATTGGTCATCCTCAATGAGGTTAAAAGTGCCAATGGAATTGGACATGACCATGAAGCCCTTCAAATTCCAACACTGTATCGGAAAATTTGGGAGGATGACCGAAAGATGTCTCCTCAACAAACTCTCTGAGCGTGGGTCGAAGTAGCATGCCAACGACTGAGGACGAGTGAGCCCTGACCAAGCACCCAATATTGTCCTTTGATGATTTAACGGTCATCCTCAGACAGAAATTGGAAGAGAACCCATCCATTGATGAGTGTCATGACCTTTAGTATTGTCTTAAGAATAGGCTTCCAATGTACACGAACCCACGCTAGTATGTTTGCATGGGAAAGATTCAGATATTCGAAGCGACCGATGAGTACCCTGAGGGAAGGAGCTGATAGCATGTCAACAGTCATGTATTTTCCGAGTACATAGACGAGATGACCACCTTTGACCTACTAAAAAAGAATCTTCCAAGGTCTCGAATGGTTATTGGGAAGGACACCTTTTCCATCAGTCGTGGAGCCCCTACCAAAACCCTAGGACTTATACACACACCCCGACCCAGAAGATAGACCGACGTCAGAAGAATCCTGAATCTGTGAGCCCGGATCAGTACCCACCTTTGAGACATGAACCTGTGCATGAGTATTGATGTGGACCCCCGCTGGGGAAAACGTGGACATCGAGGCCATATCCGTAAGTAGAAACTGAGAAACACCAACAGAACCACGCCGGGAAATACCAACACCATAAAACCCAAGTACCGCAAAACAGGGTAAAGAAACCCCAAAAACCAAACCCCGACCAAAAACTCGGGTAGGAAAAAAGAAGATAAGATAGATACAGGGCAAGGATACCCGGTTTTTTTTTACTGGTTGGTATTGGGCCTATCACTAAGATAGGATTGACTCTAGTTTCCCAGGGTCAACTGACAAGAAAAAACAGATATAAAACCAAGGGAAAACCCGAACACCAAATATAAAACAAAAAATCCCGCAGCTAGCCATATTAAATAAAATAAAACCAGTAAAACCAACACTGAGCATGAGGAAAATAACCTGTAACACCCCCACTAACACCTAGAAACGAGCAGATAGTACCAGATCTCTAGGAAGAATTAGGTTTTCTCATCTTCGACATCAATTCAAGATGTAAAATGCCATTAACCAAATTAACTTTTAAAACATATTCAAATAGATTGATACCTTTGAGAAAGAACTTAATCCAATCGTCATGAATTTTCCACACGAACTCTTCACGGCATAAGCTTCTCTCTTTCACAGATTGAGATCCCCCCAAAAAGAACTGGACATCCTATTGCTTGGCGCTCTCCTCCATTGACCATCCCTACCACTTTGCATTCTCAACAATGATGAAGACCATTGCCCTTCCTTTACCGCTCTCAAGTAAGAACTTGTATTTATTCTCTGATCAATAAATTGAACAAATGAACTTCTCCTTTTTTCTTTCTTTAACAACACACTTATAATATTTTGCAATGTCTACATCATAATATATATATAAATTTTATCTATTACTGAGACATTTTTCTTTAAAAGAACACTTATAATATTTTGCAATTTTTACTTCATAATATATATATAACTTTGATATATTACTTAAACTTTTAAACTTTTACAGTAACTAATGCTTAAAGCACAATGTTAATTTTAATTTTAATTTTTTCATAAATTCTTTTAGTTGAAAACATCTTAGCTTCGATTTGATATGTTATTATCCTATTCTGAATGGATAAACTAATATATTATTATATTACTATTTTACTGTACATGTTACCTATCATTATTGGTCTCCAATAAACAACCAACCACATGCCTCCCACTTTCGTTGTTTTTTTTTCACAACCAAATGTTAATAATTCATTTATATTAAATAATAAAAAAATACAATTATTTATATTTTCATATCAAATTCTGTACCTAATACTTAAGATAATATATATACATATATATAGAATAATGCTCTATAATATACCTCACTTAAAATCTTCACACCCCATTTTAGAATCCTATCTCACTTCCACACTATAAGTATTTAAATTTAAAATTTCAAAATTCATTTAAAATGAATTAATCAGTCAATTTCCTTAGCTTAAAACAAAATAGAAATATATAGAGTACAAATTTTAATAATCCCAATTCATAAGAGTCATGTAAAGTTTGACCACTCTGTCCTTGCGGACACCACATTAATTATATGAAATTCCAAAACAATTTAATATTTTTAGGTATTTTTTAATATAATTTAGCTTATTTTTTTAATAGATCATTCAATCATAATAGTATAATAAATAATTTTCAGTATTGAAATAAAGATAATGATATTTTTGTTTCTTTAATTAGTTTACTTGGTATTTTATTAACAAATTGTTAATACAAAAAATTGTTCATATAACTTTTTATGATCCACACCACAATTACACATCATAATCCCATAATTGTTCTTCTATTTTGATCTTCACAATTAAATCCCCCTCAAATTAGTCAAATTTTTTATTATTCCTCCCCTTATAAATATAGGGAAGATGGACATTTATTAAAAAAATACCCCATTCTCCCAAAGAAAGGACAAAAAAACCCTAAAATGGAGAATGGGTAAAAAACCATAGGACCAATACCATAAGGCTACATAAAACCATGGACCAATACCATGGGAAACATTCTCCTATAAATACATTGTGAAGGTCCCCACAAACATTTTTTACTTTTGGTTCTTACACTTTCCATTCTTACCTTTAGCCACACTATTTCACATAGTATGTTGAGTTTACTCCATACACTCCTTGATTCAGAGTCCCATTCACAAACCGTAGGTGGAAAAAATATGAGCACCAGATAGTGCTGCAGTGGTCCACTTTATAAAGGTATGTTGCATTTGTTTGATTAACATTAGAAAATCTAAAAATATTTGTTTTTGTTTGCTTGTAAGTCAAGGTTGAGTATTTCCCTTGCAACATGAACTCTACCTTTAGATCCTTTTGATCTAAGGTAGGTGCTTTTGCACGTAGTTGGAGAGAAATCTCCACAAGAATTTTGGCGACTCCACTAGCTCGATCCTCTTGGATCTTTGTTTTTTGTAGGTTTTTATTTGTTGGTTTGTTTTGTTTGGGTACCCTCAGCCGTAACAAATATGACCTTATTTCGGCAGATCTGAACCAGTCCGTTCACATTGCCTACCCCCTGACCCTAACAGGCATTTTTTTCCACAAAAACCTTTCAGTTTCGGTCGGATCACACCTTTTCGGTCGGAAGGCAGGACCCAAGTTGCACCTTTTTTCCCGATAAGTGCGACCTAGGTCATAGCTTTTGACCTGATAAGTGCGACCTGGACCCAAAGTCCAGATATTGCTTGTTCTTCCTTCTAGACCGACCTAGATCGCTCATGTGACCCTACTATTTGGTGTGATTTGTCGCGTGAAAAACCCTGTTAAGTGCGACCTGTGTTTTTTCGGTTGTTTTTTCGTCTCGATCGTGACTGTTTTTCACTACTGTGCAACCTTGATCGCTTCTTTTCTACCTACAGGTGTGGCCTGGCTATTTTCCAACTATTTGAGGTGTTTTATATCCATCCCAGACCCCCTATCTATGTTCTGCCCCTTTTCGGACTTTATTTTTCCATATCTGATTGCCTACAACCCCTTGTTGTTTTTTGCAGTCCCCCTTTGCTTGTATGTCAGCCTATCCCGGTTGAGATTGGTAGTTGAGACACCCCGTGTGCTTCCTACACCCTATAGAGTTCTTAGTGTGCTTGTTTGCTTGCATATGTTATTTTATTTGGAAGAATTAGTTTTGATGTGTTGAAAAGCATTTACTTTCAGTATTGTTATTTATTTTTCAACATATGCGTCTCTAGGAGAGAGAGTTGGGTTTTGGAGATCTCCACTTGTGTATGCATATCACACCTTAATTTGAACGCTTGGTCCATAACCCCAAGTTGAGCCTAAAATTAAAGTTAACTCAACCAACATTGTAAGCTCACTTGAGGACCAAAACAATATTGTAGTTAGGTTAGGACGCTAGGGATAGGAATCCAAATAACACCCCTTTGTCACTTACATATGAGACAATTGTTGTCTTCTAGGGAACCAAAATCCTCTAGTATTTGTTGACATGGTCATAACCAGTTTATCGAGGGGCCTCTCACTCTGCGGGGGTAAGCCACAATGTAGAGGTTCCGTAAGTCTGGGTGAAATACCACACTCCACTCTATACGAAAGGCTATCTTTTCACAGTCCTCCTTGTGCATGCCAGGGACCATACCAGGCGTCGAGGACCAAAGGGTTGAAGTACCAAGAAACCATCCTAAACGTGTCATGAACAAGGTATCCTAGTTTCTAGTCTCTTAGGGATTTTTACCCAAGGTCCCTCTCGATATTGGGATTCTCTCAACCTTTTGTTCTTCCATTTCATATTATTTGATTGTGGATTTCATCACCCAACAGAGGATACGATTTGTGAGGGGCTTCTATCCTTTAGATAAGAGCTTGCTTGCACTTATACCCCATAGGTTAGTGTGTCGTTTCTTCATAGGTAGTGCCGCTTGTTGGATTTCTGGATGCTTTGTTGTAGACTCGCTTGTTGTGACATGTTGTTGCAATTCGGTTTTAGAGCTTTCTTTTTGGCAGGTGTGTCAGCATTTATCAAATCTCCTTTTGCACACTCAATTGTAGTTGGGTTTTTGAGCTTGCATTTGCCACCTTTGAGGCTTTAGTCATCATACAACACACCATCATGTCATCATTTGTCCACCACGCTACTCCTAGAGACTTAGGGGGAGTACCCCTTAGTTCGGTTCCTTGAATCGCCATCATCAGATCTATATTTGACGTCTTTCACCACCTTCAAATCCATACACTGCATCTGAGTTAGATTTATATTCCTATTAATCGAAACCTACCTTGTTCACTTCCCCATCTAGCCCCATGATTGGTGCACCTCCCAACCCCTCCAGGGGGGGATTATTGGTAGTGGACTTGTGAACGCTCCACCTATCATCCCGGATATCCCTTCTAATGGACCTACACGCCCTGGTACTAGTGGGACCCTTGTCACTTCACACACTGCTGTTGGTTCACTACCCACTAGTGGTGGCCCCATTCCATCCACCATGGTCACACCATTCCTACATTCATGCATGGGGACACTATCCATTCTACCACTATTCTGGATATTCACACCATTCCAGTGACTACTAGTATCAGGATTCATCTCTACCAACCCTCATTTTCCTATCGTAACTACATGCCCGTCAACCCCAGTACCATTGATGGCCTTTCTAGATCTAGTTCAAGTCCAAGTCTACCTTTCATGGCTAGTCTCAACCTTCCTGATTTGGTGCAGTTAACAAATGAACCCATCCATCACAACCCATTGTGGTATCCTATTCCTACCAAAACCCCTTCGAACATCCCTAATTTTGAGGGAAAGGCGAGAGAAGACCCTTAGAACCATGTCACGTCGTTCCACTTATGGTGTTCCTCCAACAACATAGTGGACGATTCTATCCACTTGCGACTATTCCAACGCACACTCACTAGTGTTGCAGCCAAATGGCACATTGAGTTGCCTCATGCCACTTATTCTAATTTTTCCTCTTTAGCCTTGATGTTCCTCCACTACTTCCAGATACCCGTATGTTACGATGAGGGTGTGGAAATCATGTTATCATGTAGACAAAACAATGCTACCCATATCACAAATCACAACCATGAGTGGCGCCGTCGTTGTATTTTGTGCAAAATCCAGTTAGATGACAGGATCTTCCTGGTTTGGTTTCTTAAAACCTTACTCCCCCATATCGCTAAGGATGTTGCGTCTGAGTGCCCACAAACCGAGGAAGAAGCAATTCTTAAAGCACAATAGTTTGACCTTATCTATGCCCAATCAGGTTGCCTTTACACCATTATCCTTGATGCTCCTCATGATGGATCCTCATGATTAGATACGTCGGGGGCATCCCATGTTGCTAATGGGGTCATTGGATCCAATACCTAGCACCCCTACCCATACAAAACCACTCCTTCGATGTTTCCTCACTCTAGTAATGCCTCTAGTGTTTCCCAACCCGGCTACGCCCCTGACTTTTTATGTGCAGGGGCTCAGTCTGGACCCACACCTTCATATGCATCTCCTACACTTGTTCCTCACGTTCATGAAACAAATGGACTTGAACCTGCTTATAATGACCAGATGGTAGGATTTTCATCCTCTCTAGCCGCTCTCGCCTACTACCGAACACCTGTGCAACCTACACCTTCCCTGGCCCCAATTCCTCTTATTCCTCAAGGATAGGTCTATGCTCATCAGAACCTCCCCAATCAACCCACCCCCAATAAAAAACAAAGGAAGGGAAGAATACAGAGAGATAGGAACTGAGGAAACAACCAACCTCAAGGGAGCGGTCAACAACCCAACCCTCCTAACAACAACAGAGCTAATGCCCCTGCACAGAACCCCCAACGTCCACCTAGACATAGGAAGAACCCTCAATTACAAACTAACCATCTGTGTACCATTTGTGATGTTTATGGCCATTATACACACCAGTGCCCCCATATGCATCAAGTTTGCCACTTATTACAAGCCAAAAATCAATAGGGAACCAATGATGCTGCTCCGACACATCCAAACCCAGCACCACAAGGTCCTCTGCGTATAGTGCTGTAGAACCCGTTGTCAAATCAAGGAATGGTTGCATCCCAACCATTAGTACAACAAAATACCACAACCACTTCTTCAAGTCACATTAGAGGAAATTTCAACTCAAAATGGGCCTCCTAAAAAAAATTAATAAAATAATATTTAAACTAATAAAATAATATTTATTAATTTTGGAGGAAGAAAATAAAAAAAACTACTTTTTGTTTGTATTTTCGACATATCTCCCTGTGTTTTTACTCAAATTTCGATCGGGAGAGCTCGTTGGATGCATAATTAAATTCCGCATCCAACGAGTACCCACTCGGCATACTTTTGACAGACCCCACTACCCAAAAAACAAGAAATACCTGAAAAAATATGATGATGACATCTTCATCACGTTTTTTCAGGTATTTCTTTTTTTTGGGGTAGCGAGGTCCATCAAAAGTATGCTGAGTGGGTACTCGTTGGATGCATAATTTAATTCCGCATCCAAGGAGCTCTCTCAATCGAAATTTATGTAAAAACATGAGGAGATATGTCAAAAATACAAACAAAAAAGTAGNCATCCAAGGAGCTCTCTCAATCGAAATTTATGTAAAAACATGAGGAGATATGTCAAAAATACAAACAAAAAAGTAGTTTTTTTTATGATACCTATTCCCAAA
>LPNX010403481.1:1387418-1435809 GCA_001517045.1 Pseudotsuga menziesii
TTTATATTAAAAAAGTGTTTAAGACCTACACGGTATTTCAAATTTAAAGAAATTTCATTGGCTAACACATGATGACATGGAATTTGAATTAGAGTTAAAATGCCCACTTTGAGTTGAAATTTCCTCTAATGACCCATCGATCTTGGTGTCCATCATCTTATGACATTATCGTCTAATGTCAATTTACAGACTCAACACAACCAATAAGGATCCACCACAGAAACCATTAATCCCTCCACATGATCTACCTCCACTTCTTTCTATATGTCCTTACATTTGATGAGACCCCCCACAGGCGGGACTGCCAAAGTCCCTAGGTTCCCTTTGTTCCACTTTGCGAACAATCCTACTGCTAGAGCCATTCTCAATTACAGTATTGTCGATGACTTGGCCTAGTCCCCCTCTACTATGTTTGCTCTGGAAGTCCTGAGAACTTGTGCTTCACAATGAAAAGCCTTGTGATCTGCTTTAGGTTTTTTCAACTACTCTAACTTTAGGTTGATCACATTCGACTTAGATCAAGGAGAACCTTGGATTCCTTCATCCATTTCCTTCCAAGTTCTTTTCACCGTTCAAAATTTGGTTATTCATCGGCCTGTCATCGATGAGTGTACACAATTTTTTTTCCACATATATCTCTATGATCCACACCATAATTATACATCATAATTCCATTATTATTCATGTCCATTTTGACCTTCACAATTAAATCCCCCTCAAATTGGTCCAAAAATAATTATTCCTTAACTCATAAATACATGGAAGATGGACATTTATTGCAACAAAACCCCATTCTCCCAAACAAGGACAAAAAAACCCTAAAATGAGAATGAATAGAAAAACCATGTACCAATACAATACACTACAGAAAACCATGGACCAATACCATGGGCAATATTCTCCTATAAATACATTGTGAACGTCTTCCCACAAACACTTTTTACTTTTGGTTTTTACACTTTTCATTCTTACCTTTAGACACACTATTCCACATGGGATGTTGAGTTTATTCAATATACTCTTTGTTTCAGATTCCTATTAACAACCATAGGTGGAGAAAATCAGAAAACCAGATCATGGAAGTCGTTAGACTACATCCTCAAATGCCCACTTTATAAAAGTATATTGCATTCATTTTATTAAAATTAGTAAATCTTAAAATATTTGTTATTGTTGGCTTGTAAGTCCTTAGATCTAAGGTAGATGATTTCCACTACACAAACACATAATTCATGTTCCGTTCCAGGTAATATGAGAAGCAAAATTAATAATGTTATTTTTTAAACATGATAAACGAGTAGAATTGATCGAACGACCCTAGATAGGATTTTATTGTCCCGTTCTACCTAACCAGGAGTCCAAATAAACCAGGATATAACTCCTCATTTAGCTCACCTAAGGTGGCTAGGGCATGAGCCCCGGGTGCCTTCTTGATCCTCTTCCCAACAAAATGCCACGTATAAAACCACCATTTCTCTCAACCACAGCCTGTCTGCCTCATTTCTCTACGCATGGTGTTTTATGGCAGTTAATAATAATACAAATAAAAAATTTGATTAATATTTTTAACACTAGAATTATAAAACTAAAACAAATCCCAATCTATAAGAACGCCCTGCATGAAGGCCATTTGGCCTCGTAGGCTCCTCCCACGATCAATCTGAATAATCATAAAAAATATATAATTCTTAAAAAAAACTAGAGACCAAGCGGGTGTAAAACTCTAGTTTCTCCATAGTCATTCTTTATTCCTGACTTATATTTGACGCAAATCTCTGCAACTCCAGCTCGTTAGGTATCCATTCATTCTTTATTTGCGAAGGTTTACTCAGTTTATGGTTTGCTTCAATGTGGCTCTTGCAATGTCCGCTATGTGGATATCTCGCTGCTTCATTCAATGGCTTATTATCGATCATGGGACTAGATGTTGCCTTGGGATGTGTTTTGAACAATATACCTGCTCACTTCATAAGGAAATCTCATTCGACACTTGATTATGGTTTATTTGGTTTATTTCTTAGTTTAGGCACTTGTTTGTTTTTATTACGCACTAGAAATTTAGCTCATTTATAAACATTCATAAACATAGGTTATGAAATTTAGCTCTCAATTCTTAAAAAACCGTCATTCATTATTATTATTTTTTAGAAATATATAATCATCTCATTAACAAACACCGCATATGTTGGGTTACCTGATTCTAATTGAATTTAAGCAATATCTTGATATATTGGTAAATTGATATCAACACAAGCTATCACTATGTCTCGTACCGTTAATTGAAGCGAGTTGGGAAGCGTTGTTGAATATAGTGCAAGCATGGTGCAAGCTAGGAGGTAGTGACATACATGCCAACAGCCTGGTTTGTAGGAGAAGAGTTTCACATAGATGGGAGCACTCTGTAGGATTTACTCAACCCCTCGCAGCAAGCACCCCCGATAAAATTAGTTGGCTACGTCCCACTCATTGCAATGATTTTGGTCACCACCTATATAACCAAAATACCACTCCAGTCCAAAAAATCAAGGGGTAAGGTCTATCACTCAATACACTCAAGAATCCATTGCCATGGGCTATGACACTCCAAATAGGAAAAGATTATAGGCTGACCAGCACAAGGCCTCACTCCGGTTACAACCTTGAAGCTCTCTTACGTGTTTAAATCCCTTGTAGCTCTTTGTCTTTCCTTTGTAAACTTTATTACTTCCTTGACAACCTGACCCGCCTTACATCCTTTATTGCTTAATCCACAACCTTCTCTACACCGCCTAACTAGCTAACAACCCTCTCAACTATCTGAACCTGCCTCACTCGTTCTATCTCCGCCTAACTAGCTAACAACCCTCTCAGCGATCTGAACCTGCCTCACTCGTTCTATCTCTTCTCTTTCCTCGTCTGCTTCTTGATATCGATCTACAACCTTCCCACCCAAACTCAAAGCGCACATTGTATATATATATATATATACATGGGGCGAAGCTCGGGTAGTTGGGAGATTTCGTTGTTGCAGTCCTTACCTGTGTTTGAATTTCGTCAGGGACATTTGCTCCTTGGGAGCCCTTGTATGTAATGAAATATTATGTTGGTGAGTCGTTTATTGTGATTGACCCTCTCGGGGGTTGTTGTTGCTCGTTCATGTATACTTTTCAAGGGAGTATAAGAGATATCTTCCCGGGTAGACGTAGCCATGGTGTAAACTGGGCTTCCATAGTGAACCACCGTTAAAAAAACTCACCGCACAAGACAATGGGCTCTAGGTCTGGTGGTCAACAATTTGCACTAGTTGCAACACATTTATCTACTCTCATTTATTTGATAATAACTACAAATTGTTCTTAATGAAATTATTATTATTATTATTTTCATAATAGATATAATTCATTTGGTTAGCTCTTATGTTTTAAATAATAATGAAAAATCTTAAATTATATATCATCATCATCATCATCATCTCAATTATCATCTCAAGAACTCCTGCTCTGTTTTTGTTTTCTTAACTTAGAAATAATAAAGCTCAAGTTATAGATAACTTAACTTAATAGTTCTTGTTATACTCTCCTTAATTTTATTTTTAATCCGTTCCTAACCTTGTTCTTCTTGCTTGTTTTGTCCTATTACATACACACACCTCTGAATATGTACCCAATGAGCACTCCCGTGAGAGAATTTATAAGTGCTCAGAGAGGCTACATGCATAACATGTAATTCATTTTTTTGTTAGCATCCTTTTCTTAGTCTTTGGAAATATTGTTTGTATGGAAGCTTCTTCCCTAGACATGCATTTTTATCTCTTTAGGCATCTTTCTAGTTATGTTTTCAGGAACTATTGTCTATGGTAGGCTTTTTGGTTCGAGAGTTTGAACCATGAAGCTCTAATACCAAATGTATGTAGTGTTGTGTTAACATGATATAACACAAGTAGGGAGTCTAAAATCTATTTGGTTCACTGTCTCTATTTTATGTTTCTGATGTAGTTATTTTTCCATTTCAATATTCTAGAAATTCAATAATTATAGCTTTAAATCAACTAAGGATTTTACATATATGCAGATACAATTCATCGTATAGTATTTCATGAAATATATTATTTTCAAATTTAATAATAAAGAAAAATTTCACAAGTAGAATACCGTAGCTCTTGTATCCTTCTTTTGCAGTTTCTTTTCGCCTAAGCCTTAGTAACCAAACCAACAAACCACCCCGCCGACCAACTTATCATGGTGTTCCTAGGAAATCGATGGATTTCCTAGCCCCCAAGCCTACAATCTGATAATCCAAATAGAAAATTTCTTTAGTTCAAAATCCATCAATCAACCATTTCCTTTGAATTTCCCGCCTCCTCAAATCCTCGAGTTAACCCCCTCCTCGGTATTCCTCCTTTCTCATAAAAAAACTAAGTCCTATTCTCCCAAAAGAAAAACGAACCCCCTCTTCTGTATGAGATCTTTCCTAAATACCTTTTTTCTCTTCCAAACTTCATCCTCACTCCACCACCTTTAACCTCCATGTGTTTTGGGAAATATAAATCATAAATACAATACACCAATCAAAGCTAAAATAATGTTTAAATATGTTGGTTAGATTTCATTTTTCTCTATAGCAGTAAAATAATTAAATTGCAATTAAGTTTGTCCACTTGGAATTGATTTAATATAGTTTACATCATCCAAGAATAAGCATTTCTTGTCTTATTTAAACTGAGTTAGATAATATATAATTTATTTCACCACCACTTATCCTTAAATGCGGTCAAATTAAGTTTGTCCCCCTGGATTTTATTTAATACAGTTTACACCATCCAAGAATAATAATTTCTTATCTTATTTAAACTGAGTTAGATAATATATAATTTATTTCACCACCACTTATCCTTAAATGCGGTCAGGATAATACAATAAATCCAAGCTTGATTTTTGATAGAGAGGTTTCTCATGTCTTAATTACTCAAATCAAAATCCATATTAGACAATGATGTTTGATTTACAAATAAAGTTTTGAACCACATTATATATGTGGAATATAATAATATCAATCAATAATCACTTTCAATTCTTTTTAAAATAATAATAAATAATTTTTTACTATTCCCATAAAACAATCCATATAAATTTATTTATTTAAAGAGAACCATCTTGATTTTTGATATTGAGGTTTCTCATGTCTTAATTACTCAAATCAAAATCCATATTCGACAATGATGTTTGATTTACAAATAAAGTTTGTTTCAATTACTCAAATCAAAATCCATACTTGACAATGATGTTTGATTTACAAATAAAATTTTGAACCACAATATATGGAATATAATAATACCAATTAACAATCACTTTAAATTTTTTTAAAAATAATAATAATTTTTTTTACTATTCACATAAAACAATTCATATAAATTTATTTTTTGAAAGAAAACCATAAACTTTGTTTATTCAAGAATAGTTATAATAACAACATGAATATCCATGTTAATAACAATTCTTATTCTTATTCTTGGTATTAAATTATTATTATTATTACTTTATTCTTTTTAAAGGAAAGAAAAACATAATACAAACCTAATATTAATTAATTTTAGACAAACCACCTTAAATGGTTTAAACATTATGATAAACATGTTTAAACAGATCAATATTATTGGTGTACACTAAACAATAACTATCTCATGACAATTCCTTCTTGACAATGACGATTAATTACTAATGCATCACTTATGTGTAGCTAATAAATAACATAATTGACTTGTTTATGCTTATCAACATGATTAAATCATCATCATTCAAACTTGATTAATGAACAACATGCTCTTATCCTGAATAATCATTACAATCATTTAGCATGTTAATTATTTATCACATCAATATTAGCATATGTGTACTAGATATGCGTGCGTGTCCATCTCACACACAGATCATATATGTACTATAAGAAAAAATCATTTTTCCTATGCATATATACTAACTAAGAAAACAATAGTCCTTTCTCCAAAAAGAGCAATCATACATTCAAGACATGACAATCTCTCTCTCTCTCTCTCTCACACACATACATATAACCAAATCAACTACTTCCAACATAACCATTTCAACATCATCAATCATTAATAATTAATCAATCAAGTTATAATGTCATTTATGCTTTAGATTCACAATAGCTAATAAATCAATCATTATCAAAGAAAAAGGTATTTAGTATCACTCACTGGGTGTTGTAATCCCTCAATCCCCAACAATACTAGCTAAAATATCCTCCCATTATAACCTATGTCCTCATCCTTCCTATCCTTCCTCCGCTAGTAAATATGTGGATGTCGACTTCCCCGACTTGACCATGTATAAAACCAGAGAGAGGTTGTCACAACGGGCCTGTCCCATCCTAGCAGGCATCTGACCATTGTCATCACAACAACTTGGGTAGCGTGTCTCAACATGTTCCTCCCACAACTCCGTGTATCATAGTAATATATGGTGAGAAATGCATTCGTCCCTCTCAACATATTGGGTCTATACCCTATCAAATCATACTCTATTGCTATCAAGATTATCAGAATGTGTCATCATATCATCAGTTTGTTCAATAAGGTTTCTTGCATGAGTAAGTACTAATCCACACATCATATTTATATTCGACTATCACTTAGCCTTGGTGTCTTATGGGTTAGTATTTCACAAAATAAACATTTATAACAAGCATTTCTGCTCGATCATCAATGCATCCACATCATCATCATTATTTCTTTTCACGTAACAATTTTAGTTCATCACAAGTACACATGACATATAATAATTCAATCAATCATATCATAAGATGGTATCCATGTATCGCATCATATATTTCACATTTTATCAATGAAAACATTTAAACATATATTGTCATCATAAAAGAAATAAATCCCATGATAATTACAACATCGTAACTGCATAATCCAAGTACCAGTGTAATAATAGTGACAACATAAATATAGTATCATCATAATCATAGTGGCAACATAAACGTAGTAACATCATAATCTCAGTTCCATCATGTCGTAAATAAAGCTTACTCAGTCGTGTTGAGTCCAACAAATAATAAGCAAATCAAGTGTAGTATGTCTGGCTAGTAAATATGTCTAGTCAAAATATGGGGCATTACAGAGACAAACTATGTATTTCATGCACAACAACACATATGGATGCTTTCCTTTTGATAAATAACTCCTGGCAATTGGAGTGTTCCTCAAATGAACAATTTGAAGAAATAAAAAGAGCACCTAGAATTTTTTTTGAACCCTGCAATGTTCCTATGATTGCATGGATAACCATTGATATATAACATGTTCTTCTTGTTAAAGTTTCCATTAGCATAATCATTCACGCACATACTATACATGGGAATTCTATGTTTGTATTTAAGAATATTCAGGTAATCAAACTGACAATAAAAACATGACTGCAAATTGGCATAAGTGCTACTGACTGTTTGGGGGAAACAGGTACATGTGAAAGGATAAACAACCTAAGATTCACAACATCTAGGCTTAGACTTTGAAATCATAAAATTATTACCACAAAAGGAGAATTTGATTCCAACATCAGGCACTAGTAGAGAAGAAGACCAAGCGCCATATAAAGTGAGTTTGTAATAAGTTTTAGTATTTACTTTGCAAATGCACTAGAAGAGAAAAGTCATAGCTACCCTTTGACAATTGGAGCGACCTTGGTGTGTACTTGGATATTTTTTCTCTCAAATCATACAAAGTTTTGGATCTCCTAGTAGAGATGTTTTGGGTGGTATTGATATCATACTTTGTATAGATACAAATTTTAGTTGAATGAATAGAAGTAGAGGGGTTGGACAATTTAGGACGAAATGTAGTTGTTTTCTCTTCCAACTTTTCAAAAAATGAGCATAAGGAAGTATTCCTATGTTACACTGTATCCGGTGTAATGGAGAATTGATATCCGGATACCAAAGGGAAAGATGTTCCATCTTCTGAATAGTAATGTATAAATATTAATATATATATATGGATGATAGATTACAATGGATATGGCTGCCTTAAATATGGTCTGGCCATCACATATTGAAGAGACACTTATCTACATAAACTATATTTTAATATTATTATTACTATTAGTAATAGTTACATATTTATTACTATTTTATTGTTGTAACATTTCCTTCCCCTTAGGAAAGCTTTGTCCTCAAAGATTAGATTATTGTTATTGTCTTTTCATTCTTGTTTGTGTTGAAACAACGTCATTACTTCATTTATGTATTTTGTTTTAGAACTTGTATTAGGTATGTGCTTGGTCTTTATGCAATAGTTTGTCAATTTCCTTTCACTTGTAACTTGAATTTGTATTCCATTTCGTTTATTATTGTTGTCCCCTTTTCCATGTACATGAATACGAGGAATATTTTTGTGACTGACCATATCAAGATTTGTTTTAGAAATCGCTTGTCCCATGATACTTAAGATGTCATCACGTAATGTTTCCCTTTTATTATCCTTACGAGTTATCTCGAGAAGTGACATCTCTTGAGGCTTGTCACACTCGAAGTCGCCATATAGTGTTACATTTAGGTTTCTCCAGGGTAGTAGAACAATTAAGGTAGAAGATGAATCTATGATATTTGATTTCTTTGTCTTAAATTCCTTTGCATACTGTAGGATCCATCTTTTGTCTTTGTATGGATCATCCTTATTGTCAACGACACTGGCTTGACTCTCATTATGATCTTGGTCGAGTTCATTTTTATTTTTATCAAATATATTATTGGTATTTTGGTCATCCCTAAGATATTTTGTCTCCTTGTATTGTTTATTGTCTTGATCGATTTTGTTGCTCTCATTTTTGTCGACATACTGGTCCAACATATCTCAGTTATTGATATGGTTTGTACTAGACCTTAGTTTTTGTAATACTTTCATTATTTTAATCTGGTTCTGTATCATGATGCTTAGTTTTTGTGCTATGGTGTTTATGTTTTGTGTCATCACACTCATCTTGTTAGTTGACTCTTTTTGTTTCTCGTTCATGATGTCTAGCTTGTCATCAACGTTTCTTTCTAGTACTAGAACAACTTTGTTTTTTATTTATTTCTTAAGTTCTTTGGTATTTTTCGTTTCTTCCTTCCAGGTTTTTTGGTCGGCGACGAAGGCCTTGATGTCCTTCTCCAATTTTTCAATTTTGTCTTTTAATTTCGTCATGGATTGGGTCTTGGTATGGAGGCGTGTATTTGGACGTTATTTTTTCTTTTATATGGGTAAAATAAAAATATATAATAATAGTAATATCAATATTATTATAATATCATATATAGTGTGAAAGGGGATGCGTAGTGGCAAGGAACAAGCGGGAGAAGGGGGTTATGTGGGGATGCGTAGTGGCAAGGAGTGTGAAGTAGGTGGAGAGTGGTGGAAGGAGAACGATGAAGGTGGTGGCGTGATGGTGAAACACAGAGGGTAGAGTAGCACTGTGTGCAGACTGCAGTGAGAACGAGAAGATACAGGAAGACTCAAGAAGAAGCAGAAGCTGGGGGGCATGAAGGAGGATGCAGTGTGATGGGTGGAAACAAAATGAGATGATGTAGAGGGAGCCGAGAAGGTGCAACAGAGGGAGGAGTGTGGAGCGATATGGAGTGTGGGAGTGGAAGAAGAGAACACCGAGGAGAATGGAGCACAGGTGCGTGGAGTGGAAGGGAAGCGAGTGGGGAAGTTGTGTTAAAAACCCGAATCATGAACTCCCCCGTAGTTATTAGGAAACCCTAATATAGTGGTTAAAAACCTGAATTAGGAACTCTAACTTAGCTCTGATACCAATGAAGAGGTAAAAGCTTCTTTAACGCTCGTAAGTTATCTAAAATGACCACAGGTAATTTGAATCCCACATGTTGGTAAGTAGTAATAAATCTTGATAATAGATAAGATGATAAATAGTTACATATGTTTGGGATTTATATGATCCCGTCACACACCTTTTCGCAAAAGGGCATGACTATTAACTTTAGATAGTCTTTTAATTAATAATAAATTAATATTAATATTAATTTATTATTTTATTGTTACATCCTACGTGTCTTTTCTATATCACCTATTGGATTCTTTATCATAGTAGGAGGTATTATACCATGAACATTGGGTAGTCAATCATTTATATAATGGTTGATTGTGACACTCTGATGGTTCTCTTTCAACCCTTGACATTTTGAATAACCGCATACTATTGGGGTGTCATAAAAGAGATCTAGTTGGTGATGAATTATCCTCGATAACCCACGATTCTGGATAGAAGATGGCATGCTACAATTGACTTGGTAAACTAGCCATCCATTTTCATCTACCAACTACTTGTGGTATCTTTCTCTTGATAAGACCTTGCGATGTTTTTCAACTAGTAGAATATTTTTTGCATCCAAGCTCAATCATGAATCAAGATCCTACAAAATTGAATACATTTTTATTCAAATTCAAATGGACAAATAACATAAATTCAATCAAATAATCATAATTTAAATAAAATTTAAACTTACTAGAGATGGAAAGGGAGAACTTGATGAAATTTGACAAATATGGAATGACCTGTAATTTGAAGAATTGTCCATTTGATATTATAACTTTTTCTCCATGTATTTAATCCATATTGGCAATCAATACATGTTTAGATTCCTAAAATAATTTTTGAGAACCATATCACAATCTAAATTTTAATATAGTTTTGAAACCTTTCTTTAAGAATAAGGTGAGATTAAGTAGTGTATATATACTATGAAGTTTTGTAATTGATGCAGTTATATATTGAAAGAGCATTTGAGATTAATATATCATTTGAGTTGAAACATACATTCATAGGGATTTATAACTACTCTGATGAGCTGTTGATTGCATGGGCAGACCCGGGTTTACTATAATCAATCAACAACACCCCTAACTCACTGGCCCATTCTGTGACAGACCGCGAAGCGATCTGAAGTCTCACCCGAAGTGAATCTAATGGGTTGGCCAAGACTCAAGTGTCTTGGACCAGGTTCTGCGCATCCTACTTCTCTTCTCTTACTCCCGTGAGTCACAAAATCAGCTATATTGGCGCATCGCACGTCCCCTTCTACTCGCAGCACTTTTAGCCGTGCGATTCTTATCCACACGCAAGTCGCACGGTTTCTTCCCACGTCGCACAAATTCCACTTACTCACAATATCTCCAACCTTATCGCATCTCTGTGCACCGCAGGACACCCAACCTCTCCTCAACGCTAAGCCCTCAGCTCGCAGTATCGTGCACCGCAGCTCCTCTGTCGGTGCGATATCGCCTCTCTGCGATATCTTACCACTACGACCTTGCACTCTTAGCGTTGACCGTGTCGACGTGCGAAACTCTACTTCCCAGAAGTTATATTGTGATTAAATGGTCACTAGAAACAAACGTAAAGGAGTCTTTAAGCAGCTTACTAAAATACTTCAAGTTATCTCTATCTTCCTGCATTACCATGAGCTGAACAATACATACATTCACTTACTACAACTAACATTATATGCATGATAACCAGTAACAATAAGCAAATACAATCACATTCATGCAACACATAACACGCAGATTTAACATGGTTCACCCCCACGATGGGAGCTACGTCCACCAAACTGTTCTTCTATTATATATCTTGAGGGAAGTTAGCACAGTCTGTTGCACCGCATATGCAGCGCGAGATCTCTTCTAGATCTCTGGCCTATTTCTATCTCTATATTGCCTTTCTTTCAATATATCCTTCCCTCTCTGTCCTCTCTGTGGATGGTTACATACAGACTCAAATGAATCACAGACAAGCTAGGTGTCTGGATCGTTACAACACAGTCTGTCTGACTGACTCCTGAGTCTACTTCAAAAATAATCAACTGACCAACTAACGACTCATCCTATGAACCAACCAACCCTTTACAATACAAAATACAAGCTTTTATAGGCGGCCCGAAGGTCTCGCCATTACAACACTATGGGCCTGTCCCAACAGTAACCCAAACCCTAATTAGTGACAGTCGGTCCTCTCTGTCCTTGAGGTAGCCGCTTCCCGTCACACCACAGCTCTCTGCAGTCTTCCATGCTTCCCGGTACTGACCATGGGTACTATGCACCGCTTCACCGCTTTCTATCCTTCGCCTTCAATGCTTGAGCCTCGTTGCTCCTTCCTCTTTATGAGGGTCACTGAGCCCTCTTGTCTTCCGCCGCTGCCTTCAATGCAGTGGGTGAGCTCTCCCTTCTCGGTCGCTTAGGTACCATTGCCTTTCTTTGACTTTTGCATCCCAAAAAGTCACGGTTTTCAGCTCTGCTCTCCAGATGGAAATGTGCTATGGCGTCGTAGCTCCGTCTTATCCTCTTTTCCGCCAAAACTTATCTCTCCGCCAAAACTAGCAGCTTCTTCTTTAGCTGTGGGACCCTGCTCCAACAGTCCCCTAACACTCACTTGTGGCTCGTCCTCGAGCTACCTGCAACAGGCTTCTCCTGCTGTAACTTATCCTTCGCCTCCTGCGAAGTGCGCTGTAACCTGCCTTGAAGTCCTGCGACTTCATTTTTTATCTCCTCGGCGCACTGTTTCGCCGAGTCAAGCAATGCTTGATCAATCTTGGAGTCCTCTGTTCCTTCAATTTTCTCTCTGGTGGTCGTGAATTCCTTCACCTTCTGCTCAACCACGTCAACTAATTGTGTGATTTGCTCATGAAAAGGTTGAAGCAGGTCAGTGATGTGCAGCTCCTTTGTTCTTAACTGCTGCACCTCCTGCTGTAATTGGTTCATCTCCTTCGTCTTCCTCATCTTCTGAAGAGCTGCTAGGCTCTTGATTTCTTATTTCATGGCCACTGCAGTGTTCTCTACTTGCTGTATACTCTGCTGGATCTCGACCTTCTGTGGTGGCTCATCTAACTCGGCCCATGTGTTCATCGCATTTGTTAGTAGTACCCGGGCTTCGTCAATGCATGATTATATCTGTGCAGAGGTGAGTCGAAAGGCTTCCACTCGCGCTTTTTGGTCTGCTAGGGAGGTGTCTTGTAGACGTGCCTCAAGCTCGGCGATCTGCATCTCGTGGTTTTCCTTTATCCTGGCTACTTTCTCATCCATCTTAGCTACAGTTTCTTTGAGAACCTTTGCTCTTTCTGCAACTCTTTGTAGCTTCTTCGGGGTAGGCAGTGCGAACTCGATGTTGCAGTTAGGGAGTTCTAGTGCAATATTCTGTAGTACCTGGGAGAGTTCCTGATCCTTGTTCTGATATGTTTTTAACTCGTCTACCATTTTCTGATAGCTGGTCGTGAGTGCTGCGTTCTTTTGCTTTAGCTGTGCATTCTGCTGGTAAGTCGCAAGCTCTCTACTCCTGAGCTTTGCGCTTAGCTGCTGTTGGATTCTGTGCAACTGATCAATGTGAACCTCTGCAAGGTCAACCTCAAGGGGTTGCTTAAACTGGACTGGTGGGTCCACCGTTGTCGCCGAGAGTCTGATACTTCCCGTTGGGACCAACACAATGTTGAGGCGACCTTTTGCCAAGCTTTCCTCACGGGGTGCCGGCGATGCTGAAGTTTCTCCAGTGGGCACCTTTACTAGTGGAGCATGTATCGTGGTAGCCTTCTCTGTAATTGTTCGTATGTCTATGAGCTGCTTTTCTATGGTGCTCTGAATATTTTCCTGTGATTGCTTCACCTCATCAAAATGGAACCATTTGTTGATTGCATGGGCAGACCCGGGTTTACTATAATCAATCAACAACACCCCTAACTCACTGGCCCTTTCGACGACAGAACGCGAAGCGATCTGAAGTCTCACCCGAAGTGAATCTAATGGGTTGGCCAAAACTCAAGTGTCTTGGACCAGGTTCTGCGCATCCTACTTCTCTTCTCTTACTCCCGTGAGTCACAAAATCAGCTATATTGGCGCATCGCACGTCCCCTTCTACTCGCAGCACTTTTAGCCGTGCGATTATTATCCACGCGCAAGTCGCACGGTTTCTTCCCACGTCACACAACTTCCACTTACTCACAATATCTCCAACCTTATCGCATCTCTGTGCACCGCAGGACACCCAACCTCTCCTCAACGCTAAGCCCTCAGCTCGCAGTATCGTGCACCATAGCTCCTCTGCCGGTGCGATATCGCCTCTCTGCGATATCTTACCACTACGACCTTGCACTCTTAGCGTTGACTATGTCGACGTGCGAAACTCTACTTCCCAGAAGTTATATTGTGATTAAATGGTCACTAAAAATAGACGTAAAGGAGTCTTTAAGCAGCTTACTAAAATACTTCAACTTATCTCTATCTTCTTGCATTACCATGAGCTGAACAATACATACATTCACTTACTGCAACTAACATTATATGCATGATAACAAGTAACAATAAGCAAATACAATCACATTCATGCAACACATAACACACAGATTTAACATGGTTCACCCCCAGGATGGGAGCTATGTCCACCAAACTGTGCTTCTGTTATATATCTTGAGGGAAGTTAGCACAGTCTGTTGCACCGCATATGCAGCGCGAGATCTCTTCTAGATATCTGGCCTATTTCTATCTCTATATTGCCTTTCTTTCAATATATCCTTCCCTCTCTGTCCTCTATGTGGATGGTTACATACAGACTCAAATGACTCACAGACAAGCTAGGTGTCTGGATCGTTACAACACAGTCTGTTTGACTGACTCCTGAGTCTACTTCAAAAATAATCAACTAACCAACTAACGACTCATCCTACGAACCAACCAACCCTTTACAATACAAAATACAAGCTTTTATAGGCGGCCCGAAGGTCTCGCCATTACAACACTGTGGGCCTGTCCCAACAGTAACCCAAACCCTAATTAGTGACAGTCGGTCCTCTCTGTCCTTGAGGTAGCTGCTTCCCGTCACACCACAGCTCTCTACAGTCTTCCATGCTTCCCGGTACTGACCATGGGTACTATGCACCACTTCACCGCTTTCTGTCCTTCGCCTTCAATGCTTGAGACTCATTGCTCCTTCTTCTTTATGAGAGTCGCTGAGCCCTCCTGTCTTCCGCCGCTTCCTTCAATGCAGTGGGTGAGCTCTCCCTTCTCGGCCGCTCAGGTACCGTTGCCTTTCTTTGACTTTCGCATCCCAAAAAGTCACGGTTTCCCTCTCTACTCTCCAGCTAGAAACGTGCTATGGCGTCGTAGCTCCGTCTTATCCTCTTTTCTGCCAAAACTTATCTCTCCGCTGAAACTAGCAGCTGCTTCTGTAGCTGTGGGACCCTACTCCAACAGTCCCCTAACACTCACTTGTGGCTCGTCCTCGAGCCACCTGCAACAGGCTTCTCCTGCTGTAACTTATCCTTCGCCTCCTGCGAAGTGCGCTGTAACCTGCCTTGAAGTCCTGCGACTTCATTTTTTATCTCCTCGGCGCACTGTTTCGCCGAGTCAAGCAATGCTTGATCAATCTTGGAGTCCTCTGTTCCTTCAATTTTCTCTCTGGTGGTCGTGAATTCCTTCACCTTCTGCTCAACCACGTCAACTAATTTTGTGATTTGCTCCTGAAAAGGTTGAAGCAGGTCAGTGATGTGCAGCTCCTTTGTTCTTAACTGCTGCACCTCCTGCTTCCCGGTACTGACCATGGGTATTATGCACCGCTTCACCGCTTTCTGTCCTTCGCCTTCAATTCTTGAGCCTCGTTTATCCTTCTTCTTTATGAGGGTCGCTGAGCCCTCCTGTCTTCCGCCGCTACCTTCAATGCAGTGGGTGAGCTCTCCCTTCTCGGCCGCTCAGGTATCGTTGCCTTTCTTTGACTTTCGCATCCCAAAAAGTCACGGTTTCCGGCTCTGCTCTCCAGCTGGAAACGTGCTACGACGTCGTAGCTCCGTCTTATCCTCTTTTCCGCCAAAACTTATCTCTCCGCCAAAACTACCAGCTTCTTCTGTAGCTGCGGGACCCTGCTCCAACACGAGCTTTAATAATAGAAGTGCATTGGTGTGTCCTTAATAGCTAAATGCAATGCGTATAAAACACTTATGTATTGACTCTAAACATTCAGATAAATATCACAAAAGAAAATATCCACTATATTTGATAGTGGATATTTAAATAGGAAGTTTCAATATTATTTCCATCAGTGCGTTGAATATATAATTGTGCATCAGTGCACACATGTCTCTGGTGAATGGAAAATGCATTACGAAATTATCAATTTTAAATACCTATAAAGTTTTTAATTGTATGTCTGTTAGGATTAATTAATCCTCCTTTGTCCAATATAGTCGATTTGGTCATTTTTTCTAACTTAGGGAGTTATTATTATTGTACTAGAGTGTTGGGGACACACTTAGAGGCTATCTTCCACTTACTGCATGTGAATGCATGAGTTTATGTGCCTATGGGGGCAATCCCTACATTATAGGATCCAACTCCTGTTGGTCGGATTAATTGTCTAATTAATTAAACAACTGAAACTACCAAAACATAAATTGTCAACCTGAGGAAGTCTTTTATTTCAAAGCTATCGTGAAATATTTATGCAAGCACAATTTATACCTGACACGGTTATCTATTGGTATGGAATCAAAACTCTTTGTAGACTAGATCACACCTTCTTGAAAAGAAATTAAACCTAAAACCTATTCATGAAACCAAATTGTAAATCTAACATACTTCAAACAAAATCTATTCTTATGAAACAACATCTAATTGCATAAATCTAAAAGAAGTGTTGTGTTGGCCAACAATCTATTAAACAAATTAACAACAAAACAACTATGACAAATCTAATAAATGAAAGCATACAACTATGATAAATCTAATGAATGAAAGTATGAATGAAATAATAAGAAAATCTAAACAACAACACACTTACAATCAACACTACCAGCATCTGCTTAGGGAAGAGGGCCCTTCCTCCACTGAGCAGATCTGGATCTCCCACAATGAAGGTCTACAACTCCAGAATTAAGAAACTGCTAGCATGTATTATTGGAATGAAAGTATTACAATAGAGTCTGGATCAAATCCTACAGCATAACATTGCTTTCTCTCTTCACTCCTTTCTCATGAGATTGATTACATATTTATACATAAAATTCTCTCAGGAGAATGAGAAACCGAATCCCTAACTTGATTTGTTTCAACAAATTTGCTAATTTGAAAAACCGACCATAATTGCAAATCTGGAAAATACCCTCTCAAAGAACCACTTGTATATCTCAAACTGTATCTTTGTTTGGTAATTTCCTCGAGATTCAGGTAAATGAGGCCGTTACGCACAAAACCTATGTCCCATATTTTTGAGATTATTTTCCATCTTCCTGCAAATCAAGACATGAATCAAGGTGTTCTTATTTGGCATGCGTTTTTTGTTAACTCTGTTTGATCATGAGTTGGAGGCTTGAATCACGAGTGTTGCTGCTGTTAATATGAAAAATCACTCCATAAACCATCATCAGTAAAATTATGCATAATAGTATTTAATTCATTAAAAATAAAGGAAAATAATCATGGTTAACCACTAAAGCATCAAAGAAAGTAACATGGTATTTTATGGGCAATTACAACAAATGGATGGAAAATTGAATGATAAATGGATAATAATATGAAGAAGAGGGATGAAATGTATGTCGATAGGTGATGCAAATATGGACAAATCCATGACCCAACATCTCCCCCGAGCTGAAATTGTTGCATGTCCTCACGCAACCGAAAACCTGTGTTGTCTCCAAACTAGAAAGACTCATTGAATTGTTGCTTTCATTTTACCATTCACACAGTTGCAGCCGGAAAATTGACACAGTTGTAGCAGAAAGAAATGGAAAGTTTAGCAGAAATTGGTGAAGTCGCAACTACTTAGTGGAGGATTTAGCATAAAATAAGGCGGAGTTGCAACTGCTTAGCGGAGGATTTAACATAAAATTTGGCGGAGTCGCAGCTGCTTAGCGGAAGATTTAACATAAAATTTGGTGGAGTCGCAGCTACTTAGCGGAGGATTTAGCAAAAAATTTGGCGGAGTCACAACCCTTTTAGCAAATAATTTGGTAGATAATTTGACGGATTCACAGCCCAAAGAGCGCTAAATTTAGCAGAGTCACAACAAAGAGCACTAAATTTAGCGCAGTCAGAGCCTTTTGAGCAGAAAAATTTCAAAGTCATTTTCTCCCAAAAAACAAACTGGGTTCAGCTGAAATTTTGCAGGAATTATTTTACTAGTCCAATGCATCTACACACAAAAAATCAGAGATACCCACATCACGGATTTCGATAAAAATGCAAATTGGCTGTAGGTGATGATGCCCAGTTTCTCGAAAACCGTCCATTGGATTGGGATGAAAATTACCATGTTTTTTCATCTTGATATTATGCACTTCCTATCCAAAAATCACGATAATACAATTTACCAATTGCAAGATATGCTTATTTCAATTTCTGCACTTTTGTAGACAAACATGAATAAAGATGGGTTGCAGCTGTGTTGCAACTAAACTTCCTGAACCAATATTTCACAAAATACAAATTGGGTTTGGAGGAAATTCTGTAATCAAGTATTTACCATTCTAATGCATCTCCACACCAAAAATCAGAGAAACCCACATCACGGATTTCGAGAAAAATGCAAATTGGCTGTAGGTGATGATGGTCATTTTCTTGAAAACCATGCATTGGATTGAGCTGAAACTTACCAGAGTTTTTCTTCCTGGTGTAATGCTTCTTCCTTCAAAATTTCATAAAAACCAGTTTACCATTTTCAATATATCCTTCAATTAACTTCTACACTTTTTCAATTTACAATTATCATGAGAATGCTTCACTACTGTCTTAAAATCGCAGACCATTGCTAAATGGACTGCCATAATGCTGCCACAAATTGTTTTAATATATTTGACCCCTTGAAAATGGAAAATATCACATGGCTCCCAACTTATGCAAGAAAATATTCATTCATTTTAAAACTAATTGAAACCATTGTTGCAAATGAATGAAGACAGTTCTAGCACAACAATTGTAAAACTTAACTTTTTGTGTTTGTTTGCTTCCCTTGCATCTGCAATAAGTTCTTATAGAGAAGCCTAGATGTTACATTTATGACTCACTGCGTCTTCTATAGTCTGTATGCATGCCGCACTTATATATTGTCTCTTCTCACCAAATTATATGGAATGCACATCAGTCCATTATCTGCCAAACTGAGTAGAGCATGTCCTCATGCAATTAAAACCAACTTCAACCCAAGTGTGTAATCAATTCTTCATATTGTCTCTTTGTGATTTTCAAAGAAAAACACTTATTATTGTTACCAATGATCTCCAACAATTGGCACACCAACTGAATCCTCAAAATGATGAGTATGAAATGATATATGAATGTGTGTAAAAGGGATGAATAGAGCAACTGAATGCAAGATTAAAATTATAAAATTTCTTTTTAGAGCATGGGAGGAGCAAATCACATACCCTTGTTTCATACCATGTTATATGGAAGCATGTGTTTGTTTCACAACAAAAATGCCCAAATCATTATAAAAACTTCCTTTAGGATTGTAAATAGAGGTAACCATGTTTTATTGAACATCAAAGCCATGCCAATGCTACATGAATATTTGTTGAACAAGAGGCCAAGCATTCTTTTGCACATTCCACAACAATCAAACTCATTTCAGAAATTTTGTCAACCTTGACAAATGACCAATGTTGGGAGTAATCATTACCTTAATGCTGCTGAGATAAACTTCACATCAAACCTTGAAAATGATGCTATAGGATTTACATTGTGCATGTATCATGCTCATGATGGCTAAAACCAATGTATGCATTAGTGGATGGTAAATATGAGCCAAGGAACTCATACCTTTATTTTATGGAAACATATTCATAAGCTAGAAATGATGGATGTTGCTTGAAATGACAACGAAAACAAAGATCAAAGATACCCAAAACCGTGTTCTCAAAATTCCATCATCATGTTGTTCAAAACATTATTGATATGGCATTCCATATTTGTTCAAATGTTGCTACAAGGCCTAAATACAGAGGTTGTTTGTGTTTTTATATTTGTGGAAGAAAGTAAGCATGATGTTTCACACAAGTTGGCCATGAATCAAAAGGATGGAAAAGATAATTTAACAGTCCATTGTATGCAACCTATTTGTCATCAACTATGAGTGTGCCAACCCATTGAATGCATTTACCATATGTATAAAATGGTGGACAATCCATATACCATATAAAATGTGGCTCTCAATAATTTTGACTTCTGAAGATGTGAACCATCATGTGCACCACTGAACCAAGCAAAAAAATCAAAGAAATCATTCCTTTGTTTTTTGTCGTGCTTGTGTGATAGCATACTCTTGAGAAGGAATGGATTCTACATCAAATTTTCTGTTGTAGGTTCTTGAGGAGCCTATTCCTCTCTTTCAATAGTGTCCTTGGATTGTGCATGTGTATCAAATTCTCTCCTTACTGCTGGTCTTTGTGTGGCAGTAGCAAATATTCCTTTCTTCCAATGGTTTTCTAGGCTTGTCCATGTGCATGAGAGGATGCTTATATTCTTAATGCTGGTTCTTGTGTGACAACATCAAATAATTTTATCATGGTTGGATGTAGGAAAGGTGTAGGGAAGGACTTGATTTGGATGTGCGTGAATTGGAATGATGAAGTGTTAGAATTGAGTGAGCAAGGATGGAAATGGATGGACATAAAATGCTATATAGAAAATGGAAATGGATAATGCTCAGTGGTTCTTTGACATATTCCTAAATATTTAATAATTCAAAACTCATGCTATTTTACCTCAAGTCTTACCTCCATGGAAGCCTTGGTTGACATGGATGGACTGATGTCTGTTGGACCTGATGTAGGCCAAAATTTTGCTGAGAGAGATGTATATGAGAGTTGAAACTGAATGAGGTTGAATCTGATCTGAAATGATGTTTTTCTGGTTGAATGTAAGACTAACTTCTGAGCCTACAATTGATGAGGAGGAATTCTACCATAAAAGCAGAAATCTCATTCTCTTATTCTGAAAATAAACTGCTGGAATGAAAATGGAAAGGAATTTCAAAACTACTAAAACAAATGATGCTGCAAGTCACTGTTGCAACCATTAGATCACATAATCTTCAATTGCTACAAACCGAGGTACAATTCTTACCATGAGAATGAATGTGCTGAAGTCGAGCATGGAAAGAAATCATGGAAATAAATCATTGGATTACTGATTATTAATGTATGTCATTAACCAATGTGAAGCAACTCATCTTTGATGACAATGAGCTCTAAAGTACCTTAGTGCATCTTGACAGGTGCGAATGAATGTGATGGAGTCGAGTCACCTGCAAGATTTGTCAATCAAGAGGCATTGATGAATCCCCATGATTAACAACAAGGAAATATGCCATTGATTCATGCAAATACCAGGGCACTATACAACTCTAATCTCGATCCCAGATGATGGGTTGGAGTCGGTGGGAAAAGACCATTGGAAGGTGGACCTTAATGAATTCCACATCATCCAATACGAGTACAAAATAAATGATTGTGAAGAATCACAGTGAAAAATAGAACCAACATGAAACTCAGAAGTGGAAAGTATATGTGAAGTCGTGATGACAAATAAAAATCTTAAGGTTGACTACATAAGCGGTGGAAAATGGGACTTTGACATGAATGTATTTTTAGGGTTTTTAAATGAGGAGGGTGAATGAATCTACCATAGCACAATTGGCTTCTTGAGAGGTTTCTTTTGGCAGCAATTGGTATGGCAAGTGTGATGAGCTTAATGTCGTTTTAAAATGATTCTTGGCATGTAGCAATGGGACTTGACTTATGTAACATTGGTATGGTTTGCACATCAATATATCCATTTTTTATGTGCTCAATCCATTTTATAATTGAGAAAAAGTCTTCGAGAGTCACTCGTGCATGCATTGACCTTCTTCTTCCAAGGACCTGCAAAAACCCAACAATTGCTTGCAATAAAACATGAGATGATGGAAGAAGAGAGGTGATTGATATCGCTTCATCTAACACTTATGAAAAAAAAAACAAGCAATTAATTATAAAACAAATCCAAAGAAAACTGAACGAAGAAAATTCAATTTATACCTGTGGGAGAGTGATGGCACATTAGACTCACTAGCAGTGTTTCGATCATAAATTCCTCGTTGCTCATCCAATTTGAGTGATTATAGAGCCAAATGAAATTAAATTTATAGGTCTATGTCCCTTATAAAAATGTTTTAAAAATTGTATGTGATGATATTCCAAATTTTCTCAGTAACAAACTGCATGACAAGGTGTTTTTCAAATTATGGACTAGACCAACATTCACGATTTTAGCCATAATTTTTTCGTTTGATAACGGATTGATGTGATTTCTATTGGATATGAAAGTAGATTCATGTAGGTATATCCAATAGAAACAAGGGTTTCATCCAATAAGAATATATGGGTCAAATAATCCAATGAACAGTCTAGGAAGCTGAGTTTTAGGAATGCTAATTTGTGATAGGCAGTTGGTATTTTGGTCATAAAATTTGTATACGATATCGGAATGGAGTGATTCAAATTGTGTTGTAAACTATATTCATAGAAGAATATATCAATGAAACAGGTTTGTAATATATTTCCAATAAGGAATCCAAAAATTTACTGTCCCAGCTCTGTTCCTAAGCTGCCTGCTTGACACCCCATTAGTATTTTGACCATAAAATTTTCATTTGATGCCCAATATAAAAAATTAAAATTGGTTTGGAAACTAGATTCAAAGGGATACTTGGGATATAACCAGGTTTAAAAAAGAATTCCACCTGGTCTCCCAAAAATGGACTGTCCCGACTGTGTTTCAATAAAACTTTCAAGCCAAAATGCCACAAAAATTCAATAACTGAAATTTGGCTCCCAAAAAGTGACCGAAATAGGTGTGAACTTTTTAGTGATGTAAATTTAAATAAAACACACACCCATACCAAAAATTTCAAGCATTGAACATCTATATTGACTTACACAGTCTATTGCGGCTACAACTGCAACTCTTAAAAATGATATATTGTTGAAATAAAACATGTGTATTTTTATGGATGTGTTATATATAAATGAAAAATAAATACATACCATGCTGTGCAACACACACGTATCTCAAACTCATAAATTTCACCTACAGGATAGTCACAGCTGGGTGTTGCATCCGATTGTCACAGTTGGGTGTTGCAACTGACTGTTATAGCTGATTGTCACAGCTGGGTCTTGCAGCTGACTGTTATAGTTGGGTGTTGCAGCTGAAAAATTCATTCTCAAGTTCAAGCTTGAAGGGTTCCATAATCATTGGATCATTTTCCCATGGAGTCTTCATTCACCAATGCTTCCTTAATTATCGTAATTTTTGTTTTCAGGAAAGTTTTGTTTGTAACAAATAGAGACAAATTAAATTTTGAAAATCGAAGACAAAAATTATTTAAGCATTTTGTTCAAATAGTCAACAATTCCAAAGCATTCCTGAAACATCTCATACCCATTCCTTATCTTTCTACTTTCTAATCTTCTAGATCGCCTCAAAGAAGTGACTCAAGTATGCTCATACTCCCAACAAAAAAATATAACTTTATGAGTGCTAGGATATGAGAGATCAAATTCCCTTGAAATGATGGTGCAAATAATTGGTGAAGTATGGAATGATGTTGTAGACTGATGACAGATTGAAACCAAGCTTCAATATAGTCTTCGTTCCCTTGATTTCTCATGGATGTTACACCATGAAGCTCCTTAGTAAACTGATCTTCCTCAATGCATAAGAGATTCAGATCTAATGATGTGAATGCTGCTTTTGGTTCCAATGTCGGTTCTTCATCAAATTTGTTGATCTTGTTAACTTGTTGATGATCATAATAAACTTCACTTCCAAGTCTTGGATTTAAAACATGTTCAAGCTTCATATGGATTTGCTGCAACAATGCACAACCTTTTTGCAGCGGTGTAGGTGAGGTGGAACAAGAGGGAAATGTAGGAAAATTTTGCAGTTCAGCACTGTAAGAATACTATACCACTTTATTATGGTTAGGGTGGAGGGTGGATTGGCCAGGAAATTGTGTTGGATACCAAGAAGTTTGATGAGAAGATAGATGTAACTGATGTAGAGGGTTGGTTTGTGAGGTTGATATTGAAGGACCAAGTTGTGTTACATCATGAGGGAGAGCAACCATGTGATCATAAGATAGGCCATTCCAACCTTGTGGATAGGGTAGGTAAGAGTTAAATTGATGTTGAAACAGCTGCCATGGTGGAAGATATTCAATGACTGAGTATGAAAGTAAGGAAATGGAAGGATAGAGTTTTGAACCATACATGTAGGCCACAATTTCCATTCATATTTCGATGAGTTGGTTGCAACTCCCAAATCTCTTTGATATGTTTCTTTCATCCTTGGTAAAGAGGGAAAACGATATGTGGAATGATTCAAGTCACACAGGCCACAAATTGTGAGACTATCTAAAGGACAATCCATTTCAAGATGTTTCTTCTGGCACCGCGTGTAAACTAATTCTTCAAATTCCGCATGCTTTTCCTTAACCTGCAAAACATCCAATTGTGAATCAACTCTAGAAATTTCAAATAAATTGCTAATTCCAGCTCTTATAACTCTTGTTCTTGCAGCATATTTCAAAGATTGAAAATAATGATTACTAGAATTATTACCAGTCTTGAAGCTTCCTCTTGAATACCTTCTACATAACTCACAAATATCATCATATGCTAACTGAAATACATCACTTGTTCCCATCAGATTTAATGTTTCTAAATATTCATCTTGGATTCCCTTGAGTAGAAGTGTTTTTTGTTGATGTAATTGTAACTTCAGAATGTATTAACTTGTATTTCTTATCTATTGTAACCCAATGTTTATTCCGGGATGTTATTATGTCATGTCATGCCTCGATGTTCCGATCGGGAAGATCTATAATGTAAACAAGTCATGTCAAGTCATTGTGGGTAACCTTCCTATTGTCTAAGGGTTAAAGTCTCCACAGTTTCGGGGCACTAGGGTTATTAGACTTACCTAGTGAAGTCGTCCCTAGTAGGGTTTTAGTCATGTCGGGAATTAGTATAAATAGAGATGTGACTTCTCTCTTAGCACACACTCATCCACACTCAGTTGTAGCACATAGCTGAGGAAGAGAAAGACACTGGGGAAAGGAAGAAAGAGGTTACTGCTGTCGGCATATCATCTTATTGTTTTGGGGTTTTATATTTTGTGCTAATTCTATCTTTGATGAAGTTGCAGGGTTTTCTCCATTTGTGGTTTCCCTGAGGAAAAACACTGTGTTCATTGTCTCTTGTGTTTGATCGCTGTACTTGTTTTTCTCTCAGTTAAAGATCCTAACATAATGCTAGCTTAAATGTTGAAAAACTAACATGGAATCAGAGCTAACCTGAGAAGAAGACACTATGCAGCTGCAGGAACTAGGGCTTCCTACTTTGTGGATCTCTCTCCACAAATTTTCAGCAAAAGAAGGTTGGAATAACTCTCCTCCCTAGGGTGCATCTTTTTGTCAAAGCAGAATCCAATTCTGAGGTTTTTCAGTTTTGGCCCGACACTGCCGCTGGAAATTAGGGCTTTTCACAGAAGAGGAATTTTTTAGTGAGCCCAGGCCTGGATTGATCTCCTCCCTAAAATCAAAGTTAGGGATCAAATTCAAAGCATTTGGTTGGACAGAACTCCGATAAGCAAAACCCTAATATGCTCCTGAACTAGCTCTACAGGATTTCAGCTCCAAATCTAAATCCAACATCTTGACCTGGTAAGATCTAAATCTTTTGTATTTCCATTTGAGGTTCTCAGTTAATATGTCTCATCATACCAAGCTTGATGAAAATCTTGAGGGAGATGATAACTTCTGAGCTTGGAAGTATAGGATCTCCCTGATCCTAGAAGAAAATGAGTTGGACTCCTATATCAATGAGGAGGTTCCAGTTCTAGAGGGAAATGAAGCAAAGGCCTTACATAAGAAGAAGTTGGTTATGGCAAAGAGAATCATTGCTGATTCTATCAAGGATCACCTCATACCACAGGTGTCCTCCCTAAAGACACCTAAAGCTATGTCTGATGCCCTAACCAAATTTTTTGAAGGACAGAACATAAACCAGAAGATGACTCGGAGAAACCAACTGATGAATGTGAAGATTCAGAATGCAGAAACAATCCAGTCTTACTTCACAAGAGTTCAGATCAAGGAACAACTGGAAGCAATAGATGAAGAAGTGGAAAATGCAGATATTGTGATGACTACCTTGAATGGTCTCCCTAGATCACGGGACTCCTTTATTCAAGGGATCTGTGTTAGAAAGAAGTTAGTCAAGTTCAATAGACTATGGGAAGAGTGCTCTCAAGAAGAAGCTCGGATAGTAGCTCGAGAAGAAAATATGGGAAGTGAAGATCAAGCTCTCATGGTACACTCCAAGTCAACCAAAAGAAGATCTCATCACTCCAGAGGTAAGCACTATCACAAAGATAACACTAGAAAATATTTGTCTAGGATCATATGTTGTACATGTGATGAAGCATGAAACTATGCAAGAAATTGTCCTAAGAAACAAAATAAGAAAAAGAGCAACAAAAGAAGACATCATGCTCATGCTGCATAGGATGATGAACCATCCAAGAAAAGAACCAGATATGAAAGTGAATATTCTTCAAGCGAGGGTGAATATGTTTTGATTTCCGCTCTCACAGGAAACATTACTCATGGAAGCAATGATTGGCTCATAGATAGTGGGGCTTCCAAACATATGACAGGATTCAAGGAATCCTTTGTGAGACTATCAGAACATGAATCACCTCACAAGGTGAAGCTAGGAGATGACTACCAATATCCAATAAAAGGTAGTGGGGAGTCTTCCTACAAACTAGACTTTGGAAAGTCTATGACAATGAAGGAAGTATTGTTTGTGCCATGTCTCAAGAAGAACCTTCTCTCCATATCTACATTAGATGCAAAAGGCATGAGGGTTGCATTTATAGATGGTCAAGTCATCATGTGGCCAAAATGAAAGACTATCGATGATGCGGTGGTGATTGGAGAACAAGAAGGAGGATTGTACAAATTGAAGGGCCATCCAGAACAAGATTTGGTCCATGACACAGTAGAGCCAAATGAACTTTGGAATAGAAGGCTTGCACATGTGCATTACATAGAACTACCACTTGCAAGCAAAGCTGTTGAAGGTATTCCAGAAATTCAAGCAAAACATGATGGGGTCTGCAAAGGATGTGCGAAAGGAAAGAATACAAAGAAGACATTTCCAAGTAGCAAAATCAAAGCAAAAGGAATATTGGAAATCATCCACTCCGATGTATGCGGTCCTATGTCATCAAACTCACTAAGCGGGTATGCATATTATGTTTCTTTTATTGATGAATTTTCTAGGAAGACATGGGTTTAATTCATGAAGAACAAAGAAAGAGTATTCGGCAAGTTCAAGGAATTCAAAGCCTTGATCGAGAACCACACTAAAGAGAAGATCAAGACCTTTCAATCAGATAATAGCGGAGAATTCACTTCAAATGAATTCAAAGAGCTATGCAAAGACTCAAGGATTAAGAGGGAGTTGTCCACTCCTTATAATCCTCAACAGAATGGGATTGCAGAAAGGAAGAATAGAACTATCATGGAAGCCGCAAGAGCTATGCTTCATGATCAAGATATTCCTATGCATATTTGGGCGGAAGCTGCCACAACAGTGGTGTATGTATAGAACCATACTCCACATAGAGTAATCGAGAACAAGATTCCTGAAGAAGTCTTCTCCGGAAAGAAACCAGAAGTTTGCCATCTCAGAATATTCGGCTGTCCAGTGTACATACACATTCCAAAAGAGAAGAGAACTAAATTAGATCCTTTAGGAAAGAAGGGTATATTTGTGGGATACTCTGAAAGCTCGAAGGCTTATAGAATATACTTCCCAGGATTCAAGAAGATTGACATCAGCAAGGATGTGACATTTGATGAAGACACAACTTACAACAAATCCAGAAAGAAACCTGCTGAAGAATCTGAAGAAGTTGAAGCACCCAGAATTCATGATACAACCATGAATGAAGAAGCTCAAGAAGAAGATCGAGAATTTGAAGAACCACAAATACCTGTAGATCCACCTTTAGAGAAGAATCCTCATAAGAGGAAACCTGCTTGGGTATGAGAACTTATCCAAGGTGCAGAAAGATATGGGGCTCCATAAGAGAATTACAGAGAAAGAAAAAGGACCAGATCCTACTCTGGGTATGTAGCACTTATATGTGATTTCATTGATAAAGAACCTTCCGATTATGAAGAAGTGACAAAACAGAAAGAATGGAAGGATGCTATGATCGAAGAGTACCAATCGATCATGAAGAATGATGTTTGAGATGTTGTCCCAAGACTGGAAGGGAAGTCAGTTGTAACTTCCAAATGGATCTACAAGATCAAGCATGCTGCAGATGGTTTATAAGGCAATATAAGCATGATAAGGCAATATTTGTCGCTCAGGGTTTCTCTCAGAAAGAAGCAATAGATTATGAAGAAACCTTTGCACCTGTAGCCAGATACACTTCCATCAGATTAGTACTTGCTCTAGCTACAGTGATGAAATGGAAGATACACCAGATGGATGTCAAGACTGCTTTCTTGAATGGTGTAGTGGAAGAGGAAGTGTATATAGAACAACCACTCGGTTTTTAGACACATGACAGGGAGTCTCATGTGTGCAGATTGAAGAAAGCCCTGTATGGTTTGAAACAGGCACCCAAGACATGGTACGACATAATTGATAGCTTTCTATCCAGTTTGGGCTTTACCAAGAGTAAAGCAGATTCCAACCTTTACTACAAGGTTGAAGATGGCAACCCAGTGATGCTTCTACTATATGTATATGATCTGTTTGTAACAGGTATGGATGGGTTGATTGCTGATACGAAGAGAAAGCTTGCTGCGGAGTTCAAAATGAAGGACTTGGGTATGATGCATTATTTTCTAGGTATGGAGGTGTGGCAGAGTGCAGATGGAATCTTCCTTGAACAAGGGAAGTATGTAGTAGAAATCCTGAAGAGGTTTGGGATGATGGACTACAAGGCTATGGCCACACCTATGGCATCGAACCTGAAGCTATTGAGCGATGCTTCATCAGAGTCAGTTGATGCTACGATGTATTGTTATATGATTAGGTCCTTGATGTACCTGATGAACACAAGACTAGACATTTGCTTTACTGTGAACACCTTGAGCCAGTTCTTGACAGATCCAAGAAGTGTTCACTTGATTACTGCAAAGCATATTCTAAGGTACCTGAAGGGTACAATTGATTATGGGCTCAAGTACGATGCAAATAGAAAGATTAACCTAGAGGGTTATGTTGATTCAGATTGGGCAGGTAGTGCCATCGATAGGAAGAGCACTTCAGGGTGTTGCTTCAGTATGGGATCAGGTGTGATCTCTTGGTTTAGCAGGAAGAAATCCTGTGTGGCACTGAGTACAGCTGAAGCATAGTATGTCGTAGCTTGTTCAGCTAGTTGTGAGGAAGTATGGCTGAGGAAGCTACTATTTTATTTATTTTATCTCCAGTTGGATGTTACTTGTATACATTGTGACAACCAAAGTTTTGTGAAGTTTTCAGAGAATCCAGTGTTCCATGACAAGTAGAAGCATATCGAGATCAAGTATCACTCTATCAGGGATATGGTGCAGAGGGGAGAAGTGAAGCTCTAGTATGTTGCGACGGACGATCAGATAGTTGATGTGTTGATGAATCCATTGGCTAGAGTGACATTTGAGTACTTCAGGGAGAAGCTTGGTGTTCTCTAGATCGAGGTCCCTTCCAAGGGGAAGTGATGAGTCTGAGAGCCATTCTGATGAGCAGGTTAGATGTAAGGGCTGAGCCATTCTATCATGGTAAGAGGATTTGGTTCCTTCCATGTCAGATATGAGTGCTGAATGCCATTTTGGGAATGGAAGTACTTAGTCAGTTACCAGGAGCACTCAGTCTGGGAATAAAAGAGCCATTTTGACGAGCAGGTCAGATGTAAGGGCTGAGCCATTCTGTCATGGCTAAAGGATTAGGTTGCTCCCATGTCAGATCTGAGTGCTGGCCATTCTAACAAGTAGGTTAGATGTAAGGGCTACTACCACTCTCTGAGAGAGTGGAGGCACCTGGTCCATTACCAGGTAGCTCAGTCTATGACTCAGGGCCATTCTGATGAGGGTGTAGGATTTGGTTCCTACCAGATCAGATGTGAGTGCATGCCATTCTAACGAGTAGGTGAGATGTGAGTGCTGGCCATTCTGACAAGTAGGTCAGATGTAGGGGCTACTACCATTCTATGGGAGGATGGAGACACCTGGTCCATTACCAGGTAGCTCAGTCTGGGATTGGGGGCCATTCTGATGAGGGTGTAGGACTTGGTTCCTACCAGATTAGATGTGAGTGCATGCCTTTCTGATGAGTAGGTCAGATGTAAGTGCTGAATCCTTTTCACAGATGATAGTAGTGTCCTATCATGCTAGTGAATGTGAGTGCTGGGCCTTTCTGATGTGATTGTAGGCTCCTACATGATCAGATGTGAGTGATGGGCATGCCTTTCTAATGAGTATGTCAGATGTAAGTGCTGTGTGGGCCATTCTGATGAGTAGGTCACATATAAGCACTGAAGAAGACCTACATGATGGCTAGGCCTATAACTAGCATGAAAGAAGGTTGGCTCTGTAGAACTTCCTATGATGAGAAGAATAATGAGATAGCACATATGATGATGATGACCAGAGAAGATCCAGATCGAGCTATGATCTAGATCCAGTTATGATGTCTCTGAGATGATCCAGATCGAGTGATGATTCAGATCCAGCAGTGATGATCCAGATTGAGTGATGATCTAGATCCAGTGATGATGTCTAGTAATGATCCAGATCGAGTGATGATCCAGATCTAGTGATGATGTCTAGTGATGATCCAGATCCAATGATGATGATCCAGATCTAGAAATGAAGATGACATGAAGATGAAGATGACTTGAAGATGAAGATGACTTAGAGATGCAGATGATGAGAAGATCCAGAGAAGAAGAGAAGTGATGAAAATTCTGTCGAGAGAATGCCTTCCTAGTTAAGAGGGAGTGTTGATGTAATTGTAACTTCGGAATGTATTCACTTGTATTTCTTAGTAACCCGATGTTTATTCCAGGATGTTATTTTGTCATGTCATGCCCCGATGTTTCGATTAGGAAGATCTATAATGTAAACAAGTCATGTCAAGTCATTGTGGGTAACCCTCCTATTGTCTAAGGGTTAAAGTCCCCATAGTTCTAGGGCACTAGGGTTATTAGACTCACCTAGTGAAGTCGGCCCTAGTAGGGTTTTAGTCATGTCGAGAATTAGTATAAATAGAGATGTGACTTCTCTATTTAGCACACACTCATCCACACTCAATTGTAGTGCATAGCCGAGGAAGAGAAAGACACTGGGGAAAGGAAGAAAGAGGTTACTACTGTCGAGAGATCATCTTACTGTTTTGGGGTTTTATCTTTTGTGTTGATTCTATCTCTGAGGAAGTTGTGGGGTTTTCTCCATTTGTGGTTTCCCCGAGGAAAAACACTGTGTTCATTGTCTCTTGTGTTTGATTGCTGTACTTGCTATTTTCTCAGTTAAAGATCCTAACATAATCCTAGCTTAAATGTTGAAAAACTAACTTTTTTAAGGTCCCTTTTCCCAGTTTTCTTTGTTTGGATCTTTGAACATTGTATTGAAAGCATTTCATGTTATCCTCCAAAATCTCTTCTTTCGCTTGTTTCATATCGAAGATATCTTCATTGACCTTGCAATAATCTTGGTACCTTTTCAAGAATACATGTTTCATGTCTTCCGAAGTTTCTATAAAATTCCCATCGAGGCTCATGAACCATCGGATGTTGCTTTTAGAGGGATGTTCCTTTTAGCACAATAACCATATCCTCTACAAAGTACTTTGAATTGAAATAAAAATACATTAGGGTCTTCATTTTCCAAACTGTGAAAATTTGGTAGAACATGTGGGGGAATTATTTTCGTTGGTGCCACTCTTCCTAAATCTCTGATGGGAAATTTGAAGGTAACTACTTCTGCCTCTTTCTTACTTGCCATCTCTTCATTAGATTCTTCGTGTGCTATCTAGAGGATCCTCCTTTGAATGTTCCTGTAAACTTGTTAGTATAATGGGTGGTGCTTACGACACCACTAAGGGGAATGATAATATTTACGCTCCAAAAGTTGAAAACGAAATAAAATTGAATGCAAAGAAAGAAGAAAAAAAATACACTCAAAGAAAATTCAATAAACTGAAATGTAATCATGCAACCTACATGCCCTACTTTAACAATGCATATTCTACAAAACAATGTCAGATGTACTTTTTCACTATTGATAACTTCCCTGGCAACAACGCCAAAATGTTGGTTGGATTAATTGTGTAATTAATTAAACAATTGAAACTACCAAAACATAAATTGTCAACTCGAGGAAGTATTTTATTTCAAAGCTACCGTGCAATATCTATGCAAGCATAATTTCTACTTGACACGGTTATCTATTGGTATGAAATCAAAACTCTTTGTAGACTAGATCACACATTCTTGAAAAGAAATCAAACCTAAAACCTATACATGAAACCAAACTATAAATCTAACACACTTCAAACAAAATCTATTCTTATGAAACAAGATCTAATTGCATAAATCTAAAAGAAGTGTTGTGTTGGCCAACGATCTATCAAACAAATTAACAACAAAACAAATATGAAAAATATAATGAATGAAAGCATACAAATATGATAAATCTAATGAATGAAAGCATGAACTAAATAATAAGAAAATATAAACAAAAACACACTTACAATCAACACTACAAACATCTTCTCAGGGAAGAGGACCCTTCCTCCACTGAGCAAATCTGGATCTCCCACAATGAAGGTCTACAACTCCAGAATTAAGAAACTGTGAGCATGTACTATCAGAATGCAAGTATTACAATAGAGTATGGATCAAATCCTACAACATAACATTGATTTCTCTATTCACTCCTTTCTCACGAGATTGATTACATATTTATACATAAAATTCTCTTAGGATAATGACAAACCGAATCCCCAACTTGATCTGTTTCAACAAATTTGCTAATTTGGAAAACCGGCCATAACTGCAAATCTGGAAAATACCCTCTCGAAAAACCACTTGTATATCTCAAACTATAGCTTTGTTTGGTAATTTCCTCTCTATTCAAGTAAATGAATATGTTACACACAAAACCCATGTCCCTTATTTTTGAGATTCATTTCCATCTACCCGCAAATGAAGACGCAAATCAAGGTGTTCTTATCTGGCATGCGTTTTTGGTTAACTCCATTTGATCATGAGCTGCAGGCTTGAACCATGAGTGTTGCTGCTGTTAATATGAAAAATCACTCCATAAACCATTATCATTAAAATTATGCATAATAGTCTTTAATACATTAAAAATAAAGGAAAATAATCATGGTTAACCACTAAAGCATCAATGGAAGTAACATGGTATTTTACGGGAAATTACAACAAATGGATGGAAAATGGAATGATAAATGGATAATAATAAGAAGCAGAGGGATGTAATGTATGTCTATAAGTGATGAAAATATGGACAAATTTGTGACCCAACAACTCCGACTGCCACCAAAAACCTCCATCACTTGGTTGTGGTAGTTAACCAATTATGTTGAGTTAACCTCTAGTTACAATCAGTTAGATCACTTTCAGTTATCCTAGTGCCAGTTTTGCATGCATGTGGGGAGAGTGGCACCTTTTTCCCACATACCTCATCAGTTAACTGATTGTATACTGATTTAGACATCTGAAGTTACACTAGTGAGCTCCAATAATGATTTAGACACACCGAGTTAGCTAATCAGTCAGTTAGAACTGATAGATTCGAATCCTATATTTAGCATTCGAATTCTATTTATTGTATAATAATTGTATTATTGATTAATAAATGAATATTAATTTTGTGATTAACTAAGTAATTCTTGTTTGATTTATCTGAAACTTGTGGCATGAATTTCCTATTCAGTGTACATTCTCTTTGATAATTCCACTGCATAATTCTCTTCCTACAACCTTCATTCCTGTAGATCAATGGTTCACAAATTTACCATGGTATCGGAGACTTGTTCAGGATAGAATCAAAACTTGTATGACCTCCATTGTGCACCAAAAGCAGTCGAGTTTCCACATAATTATTGGAATCATAGCATTGCTCCGTCTGGATTATGTCCAGAGAAGTCTATCCAGGTGTGACAGAATCTGAGAAAGTGCACATGTCGAGGTTAAAAGGATTGTACTGACATATGATTGTGAATTTTTTCTTTTCCAGTGATATTTTGAAGGTACAAATTCAATATGGATTCGATATTATCAATTCCTCTTCTTACTCAATTCACAAGATATTCAGATTGAAAATTGAAGATGATTTCATCTCTAAAGAGACAAGGTCTCTAAGAGTTATCTATTGGACTTAGTAAAGAGTCTTATGAATATGATAATGAATGGATAAATGACAGTGATAGATATTTTTATAGGATATGTCTATCCTTTTCTCCAAGCTTGCTCTACCTTATTAATTATGTTGAATACCCAAAGGATATTTGGACAGAATTGGATAGAACCTTTGGCAAGCACAATGAGGATCATTCTAGCAATTTGGAGAGCACACCCAACACCACAAGATTTCTTTGTTCAAAATTATAGGCCTCTATTCTCTCTAATGGAGTTGTTCAAGATTAAGAATCATAATCTTCAACACAGTCAATTTGAATTGAAAAAAGGCTCCTTCGAGTGACTCCTTTTCTTGTTGCTCCAAAAGTTTATGAGATATCTGATATTTCCTCTTCTCATATATATGATATAGAAGAAGAAATTCAAATATATGCTATTGAAGAAAAACTCTCCTTCCATTCTACTCGGGAATTCTCCATTGATTCTTCTATTTTAAATTATGGCAAAGTTTGCTAGTGATTGCTTCAGAAAATGAAGAGGAATTCAATTTCTCTCTCTCTAATGATGCTGTTGGTGTGCATAAAAGTAATACTTTGTATATTTTGGAAGAAATATCATATTTTAGGAGTGATCCATTCACTCTCATTTATTTTAATCTTCCAACAAATTCCTACATGATTGCTTGCACCAATACTCAGAGTTTTGTTGAAGAAGGAGAAAATTGTGCATCTACCATCTTAGTGGAGCACTTGGAACCTTTGTTCCAAACTATTGGATCTTATATGACCTTATTTTCATCTGATATGACCTTATTTGGTTCTAATTTTAAGTTTCAAGAGCCTCCAGTCATGCTTGTATTTGTTCTCATCAATTTTTGCATGAAAAATCAAGTACCTCAAGTCTCTTCCAAAATTGTTGTTGGGGATTCGATGTTAGTTTTCTCTCATGAGTTTGATGATATTAGATTTTGTGAATGATTAGATATTTTAGAAGATATATTAGATTATGGATCTCAAGCATTCTCTCTCCATGATCCTAGGACTTCTCTACCTTTCTACTTGATCACATGATCATCTCCTCACAATACTAGAAAAGACAGAGACATCCTGCATTCTCCTGGACACTTTCTCCTAACCCTCAGATCTGATTTTACCTCATATGTTTTGATGTTCAAGGCTGAAAAATATAATTTAATTGGGTTTACCTCACATGGTTCATATTACCAATCACTTTTTCTCTCTCTACATGGGTCTAGTTTTCATCTTGCAGATGTCTATGTTCTTGATCCAGTCGAGCATATTCCTGTTCTTCCAAAGAGGAAAATTACTCCAGACACAATAATTTAGTTTGGAGAGGTCCACATTCATAGTACCAGGATGTTGATGCACAAAAGAACCAATATTATGCATTACTTCTCCACAGAGTTGTAGATTGCAACAAAATTTCTTGATTCCTGCTTATTTTGAGGGGAGGGTTTCCCATAAGGTTTTCCCCATTTTCCTTATTTTATTAAGAATTATTTTATGTCATTTATATTGTATGGGTGACTTTTTTCCTAGTTTCCAGGGCCCAACTTGTCCAAAGTTGAGATTAATGGGAGGTGTTAGGATTAACTAATCCTCCTTTGTCCAATATAGTATATTTGATCATTTTTCCTAACTTAGGGAGTTATTATTACTGTACTAGTGTGTGGGGGAAACACCTAGAGTTTATCAGCCACTTACTGCATGTGTATGCATGACTTTATGTTCCTTTGGGATAAATCCCTACATTATAGGAGCCCACTTTGAGTGCCACTAGCAACCTACATCAGTTGTTTGTGGTAGGTAAGCAGTTATGCTGAGTTAACTTCCAGTTACAACCAGTTAGATTACTTTCACCTTTTCCCCACCTACCTCACCAGTTAACTGATTGTAGACTGATTTAGACATCCGAAGTTATACTAGTGAGCTCCAATAATGATTTAGACACACTAAGTTAGCTAATTAGTCAGTTAGAACTGATAGATTCGAATCCCATCTTTAGAAGTCAAATTCTAATTATTGTATAATCATTGTATTATTGATTAATGAATGAAGATTAATGTTGTGATTAACTAAAGAATTCTTGTCCGATTTAACTGAAATTTGTGGCATGAATTTCTTGTTCATTGTACATTCTCTTTGATTATTCCACTACATAATTCCCTTCCTATCTATCTCATATTTTCCTGTTGATCAATGGTTCATAAATTTAACAATGTCTACTCGATGTTGTTTACAAAGTATATCGCATCGGTGCACTAGTATAATTCAAGCGCACCAATAGTCACAAATCGCAACATGAAAAATACATTTTTTTACACATTTATACTCCTATTTTATGCCCATAAGGTGCAATTTAGAACATATAGTGCATTGATTCACTTATATCATACTAGCACAACAACTTCCCAGAAAAAAGTTATACAAATTTATTTGTGAACAATGTGTTGTCTATTACATCGCATCAGTGCATTGATATATGTAATTGCACTGATATGTGGAAAATAATAAAAAAACACATGAGTTTTTTTTCTTCCTTGAACTAAAAAGGGAGCAAGAATTTATTTTTCATAAAACTAATTTGGTAAAGTTTAAAAAAAAGAAAACCTAATCACTATTTCATTATTTTTCCAAGATTTTGAGGGGAGAGTTTTGCAAGAGAGACTTACCGAAGAGAAGTTTGTAGCAACCATATTATTCTGATGATTGAAATTTGTAAGGTATGGTGAATGACACAAAAATTTGCATAGTAAATATTCCAAGTATGAAAATTCTTATTGTTGATCTCACTACATGATTTATTTATGCTCATATGAAGATTTAAAAAAAATAAAAAATAAAAGATTTTCATATTTACGTTCAATGTTGAACTCTTTCTTTCTTGTTGCTTCCTTTTGTTTTATGTGGATGCAAAATTTCATGTTAGGGATTAAATTTCTCTATTACTTCACAATTAGGATTTATTTTTGGGAATCAAATGCAGTGGGACCACTTATTGCATCAGATCCCAAACCCCGTCCCTGTCATTTTTTTTCTAAAAAACTTTTTCATGGGTTTTGGTGCATCTATTTTGTATAACGCATTGATGCGCTTATAATAAAAGTGCAACGTTCCACTATAAACTATTTTTAATTTTTTTTAGGGAATGTCGGGTGCGCTATGGAAAATATGTCGCATCGGTGCTTTAGAATAAATGTATAACACTAAAGAACCTATGGCTTAGATTTTTTAGTTTATTTTTCGTTATTGGTGCATTCAATTATTTTGCACTAGTGCATTCATAATATTCTAGAAACAAAAGAATTGAATGCATGATATTTTTCGTTATTGGTGCATTCAATTATGTTATTTTTCAGGAATATTATGAAAACCCCAAAGTATGACTGCAATGATATGCACAAAATGTAAATACGGATTTCAGAAAAAGTGTACAAGGACATGGTTAAATAAATGGACATAATTGCATTGCAGGAGGATACATCTCAACAACAATGTACTTCAAATGTATGTAATCACTGAAATTTTCTATGTTAATTTTTTCCAAACCCAACACCTGTTTCAATGCCCAATAAATTATTCTCCAAGATTAATTCACAAACCGTAAATGCATTTAAATATGAAATGTATAAACTCAAACACAATGAATTTTAACTTACAAATTGCAGTGAAATAGAACAACAAATACATAAATTTGACATGGTTATTTTTGGGTAAATTACCCCTAGAAAAACCCTGTAAAGAAAACCGGTTCAAGAGAGAAATGTTATTAATGAGCTCACATAAAATTTCTAAGTTTGACAATAATGAAAACAACATTAAATGCACTTGTATAGTTTGCAATAAATGCAGGAAATCTCAATTTTCATTCATAGTCAGTTGTATGACCTCCTCAATTTGTGTGCATAGCAACGGGTACAACATGTACGACCTCAAAAATCATGCCCATATTTATGATGTACAACTTTTGGATTCATGCCATAAATCTATTATATGGGTCCTCAAATTTTTTTCTCTTTGTCTCATGTTCTATGGTCCTTGAAATTTTGACACCTACTTAGTTGTATGGTCCAGTTATCTTAGCATTAAATTCTCACATGATTTCTTTAGAATCATGCCCTCTCTCCTCTCAATAAATGTGCCCCCCCTTTGTTTCTCTTGTCTCTTCTCTTCTTCAACTCTCTTGTTCTCTTCACTTTGTATCTATATCTCTCCTAGAATTCCTTTTGCCTCTTTATAAATGCGAAATGACTCTAACTTTTCATTTTCCAAGATAAATGGACAAGATTAAATCTTGGGATATCAAGATCAATGGTTGTGATATTTTTGCACTTTATCACAACTTAAGTCATTTTCACTCACCATAAAGAACAAGTCACTTTAACTTTATAAAATAAAGTTAGTGTCTAGGAAATTAATTTTTGGTCACATTCTACATGCTTAGACACCAAGCTTATGTAGAAGAGAATCCCCACTATAAAAACTCAACACTCCATCTTAGAGAGGAAGGTGTTTTGCACCATCCCCTCTTATCTATGAATTTGACAAATTTTCCTTTCACCAAAGCCTTTGTGAGGATGTCTGCAACCTGCTTATTTGTAGAAATGTACTGAAGCTACACTACCCCTCTCTAAACATAGTCCTAGATGAAGTGGTACATGATCTCAATGTATTTCGATCAGTTGTAAAACACTATATTCTTCAAGAGTTTAATTCAACTCTGATTATCACAATGAATCACCATCAAAAGCAACTCTTGAACAAATAACCCAACAAGTATCTTTCAAATCCATATGGCCTCACAAATTTCCAATCTGGAAGCCATATACTCTTCCTTGAAAGAACTCAATGAAACCAACTTCTACTTCTTATTGAATCGGGACAATACTGTCGAGACCAAGCTAAAGTAGCATTCTGAGGTGCAAAACCTGTCAACCACACTTCCTTCCCAATATGAGTCACTAAAAAAAATAGTATAACTCCATTCCCCTGGAAATATCTCAAACCAAAATATGAAGTTCCATGCAAGTAATGGAGAACATGTTTTGTTGCGATCTAGTGCACTCCAGGATAATTTTTAGGGGCGAAATTTCGCCAAAGGGCTATTTTTTAGGATTTTTTCAAAAAATAAATTCGTTATTTGGTTATTTTTAGTCTCTAATTGATCTATATTGAGATCAGTGGCCACCCACCTATTCCACTAGCTCAAAACAATTGCCCATTGTAGTAGTTTCCTAGTTATTTTTCTATATTTTTTCGAGTTCCAAATTTTTGGGGTCGTTTTGAGGCCCTAAATGATGTTGTTTGGTGATTTGAAATGCCAAATGGATGCCAAAGACATACATTTTGCTCCATTCAAAATATGTAAATCTCATATAGACCTTTCCAACGGGATATCGAGCGCCCAAATCGAAGATCGTATGTAAAAGTTGTGACCCCAGGAAGTTGATTGTTCTACTAACTACCTTGGGGCCTCAAACTTTATGAAGGTTAATCTTCTAGGGTTATGTTTTGAAATTTTGGGTTTCTTTCCCTCATGGTTATTGTAAATAGGCCCTTTTGGCCTCATTTTGTATTCATCTTGGCACTGATGAGCGTAGCAGCCACATCTCTCCTCTGAGATAGTTAGCTTCACTCTAGTTGCTTTATTGTATAGTATGTTTTATTTCTGCCATTTAATATAATATGTGTTTACTGTATCTCTTTTTTCTTTACAACATGTCTTTTTTTATGAGCTATATTTGTTATTTCATTTCGTTCACACATAAATATGGATCAGTGGCATTATAGAAATATTCTATTCGATTGTTTCTCGGCGCATGTCCCTAATGAGGTCAGGGTATTGAGAGTTTGGTATTGAACTAGTTTAACTTGGGGAATATCATGCTCACCACACCAAATGGCCTCCCATGGAAAAAGAAAAGAGAGATGACAGAGAAGGACATCCTATCAATTCGTTGCTTGAGGAATCTCTTGCATGAGAGAGGAATGAGATGATAGATAGTTTCTCCCAGATCCTTCTACGAATTTCAATAGTGACGAATGCACCTTCAATGAGCAAGAGTTTCCGAGATGAAACCCCATTCAAGGTACAAGTTAATTTTGATATTCCTTTATTTGAAGGTCAAATCGATGCTGATGCCCTAGATAAGTGGTTTAATATTCTATAAGGGTATTTCTCTATCCATAATTTTTTTGATTGGGAAAATATCACCTTTGTGCTCCTTAAGGTCGTCCCCCATGTTAAAAATTGGTGGGATACTTATTGGGATAAAAACTCATCAGAAGAGTCTGTAATGTTTGAGACAAATCCCACCTTGGCTTCTTTCATAGATGTCGTCAAGGAACGTTATTAGCCTGTGGGAAACTATGATGACCAATACACCAAATGGACCATTTTGCATCAAGAGAGGGACTAGACGGTGTCGAAGTACACCAACAAATTTCATACCTTGCGTACAAATTTGGGTATCAAGGAATTTGAGTGGCACCTGATACTGAAATACCGTGGTGGCCTACATTGGTACATCCAAACTGAGATGTAATTCCTAGACATATCTTCACTTGGATCTACCTATCGGTATGCTGCCAAAATCGAAGAGAAATTTCAGCAAAAGAACAAGCGAGGCTTTGGACATGTGAATCCACCAAAAAAGCAAGGGAATGGAAATCCTGACTCATAGAAAAGAGGACAAGGAAAGAATGACTAGTCCCCACCATAAGAAGAGAATGGGAATGGAAAGATAAATAAGTACACCGAGAAGTGATGCCAGTTCTTCAAAATACCCTGGCACAACATTGATGAATGGCACTCAAAGAAGCCATTATTGGCTGAGATCAAATCTTCAGAATCAGATCTCGATTCAGATTCAGAACCCAATGTCACAACCACATATAGTCAGAAGAAGATCATTGATGAAAAACCCAGTGTCACTGTTTCTACCACACATATTGAACCAGAGGAACCTGAAGAGTCAGAGGTAGAGGAACACCTCTTCCACTCATGCAGATGTGGGTGAAGGGAATGCCACTATATTTTGTTGTTGAAAACAACATCCAAAAGAACCTGATCTCAGTAGAAGTGATCATGAGATTGCATCTCATGACAACACCACACTCGCAACCATACAACATCGGATGGATGAGTCAAGTACTAGGTATCCACATTACTCAACAAGCTCGCTTACCATATGGCATCAATCCTTTCAAAGACGAGGTACTGTGTGATGTGGACCCACTTGAAGTATGTGATGTTCTTTTAGGACAACTATATAAGTGGAAGCATCATGTTGTATATGATTCATGACCTCGCAGTGTCATTGTCACTTTGGGAGGAAAACTCTATCAGATACCAGATAGAGTTTCATGAGCCACAATCTCGCAGGGTAGGAAGATAAGTTCCCACACCAGGAAATTATCCATCTTCAAAATTTCCTCTGAAGGATAACATCATATAACATATACCTCCACATCCTCTGCATGGGGTGTTTCTACTCTACAGAAACAAGAACAACACAGAGTCATTGTTTCCCAATCTACCAGAGTACCTCTACGATGCAAGGCCATGCATTCAAGGTGATCCTATGGGAAGAAATCATCCAGATCGATTCAAACCAAGGATAACACAAAAACCAAAATGGTTGAAAATATCTAGTGTATCAATCAACAAGAATTACAATCCTCTTGGGATGTTAAAGAAAGACAACCTCTTCTCTTCACCAAATGTCGCACTAGGAGATCATCTCAACACACAGTTTGAGATATGATATGGGATTTGACACAATGGATACCATTTCAATCTAAGGGAGACAATTGATCTAGATGGATATTGGTGGCCACCCACGTATTCCACTGGTTCAAAAAAATTGTACATTGTGGCAGTTTCCTAGTTATTTTCTATAATTTTTTGAGTTCGAAGCTTTTGGGGACGTTTTTAGGCCCTAAACGATGTTTTTTGGAAATTTAGGGGGGAAAACTAGTTGCCACCAAAATTTATTTGGCACCAATTGAAATATTTAAATCTCGAATAGACCTTTCCAATGGGATACCAATATCCCAAATCTGAGATCGTATGCAAAAGTTGTGACCCTAGGAAATTTATCGTTCAACTAACAACCTTGGAGACGCAAAATTTATGATGATTCATCTTCTAGAGGTTATGTTTTGGACTTTTGGGGTTCTTTCCCTCATGCTTATTATAAAGAGACCCTCTTGGCCTCATTTTGTATTCATCTTAGCACATATGAGCATAGAAGCCACATCTCTTCTCAGAGATAGCTACCACTACTCTAACTGCTTTATTGTACATCATGTTCTATTTCTGCCATTTAATAGAATATGTGTTTATTGTATCTATGTTTTCTTTACAATCTGCATGTGTTTATGATGTTATATTTGTTATTTCATTTTTTTCACACATAAATATGGATCAGTGGTATCATATCAATCATCTCTTCTATTGTTTCTCGATGCATGTCCCCAACAAGTTCAAGGTATAGAGAGTTTGGTATCGAACTAGTTTCACTTGGGAAGATAAATCTCGCCACCCCAAACGAACTCCCATGGTGGAAGAAAAGAGAGACGACGGAGACAGAGATTGTATCAATTCATTGTTTGAGGAAGCCCTTGCGCAATAGAGGAACGAGATGATGGATAGTTTTTCCCAAATCCTTCTACAAATGCTGACAGGGATGAATGCACATTCAACGAGGAAGCATTTCAAAGATGAAACTCCATTCAAGGTACAAGTTAACTTTGATATTCCTTTATATGAAGGAAAAATCGATGTTAATGCCCTATATAAGTGGTTGAATGTTCAAGAATGGTATTTCTATGTCCTCAATTTTTTTGACAAGGAAAATATCACCTTTGCGCTCTTCAAGGCCACCCCCATGTCAAAAATTGGTGGGATACTTATTGGGAGAAAAAATCATCAGACGGGTCTGGAATGTTTGAGACAAATCCCACTTTGGCATCTTTCATAGATGTTTTCAAGGAACAATATTACCCTCTAGGAAACTATGATGATCAGTACACCAAATGGACCATTCTTTGTCAAGAGAGGGAACAGACGGTGTCAGAGTACACCGACAACTTACCCCCCTTGCGTACAAAGCTAGGTATCAAGGACTCCAAGCGATACCTGATACTAAAATATAGGAGTGGCCTACATCGGTGCATCCGAACCGAGATGGAATTCCTAGACATCTCTTCACTTAGATCTCTCTATCGGTATGCTATTAAAATCGAAGAAATTTTTTGGCACAAGAACAAGTGAGACCTTGGACCCGCGAATCCACCCTAGAATTAAGGAAAGGGAAACCCTGGTCCGCATAACACAAGGCAAGGAAAGAATGGGAATGGAAAGATGATGAAGGACACTGGGAAGTGGTGCAAGTTTCAAAAAAGAACCTAGCACAACATAGATGAATTTCTCTCAAAGAAGTCATTGGTGGCTGAGATCAAATCTTTAGAATCAGATCCTGATTCTGATTCAGAACCCAATGTCATAGTCATAAACAACTGGAAGAAGATCATTGATGCATAACCCAGTCTCGGTTTTCTACCACATAGATTCAACCAGAGGAACTTGAAGAGTCAGAGGTAGATGAACGCCTCTTCCACTAACATATGTGGGTTAAGGAAATGCCACTACATTTTTTGTTGACAACGACAATAAAAAGAACCTGATCTCAGCAGAAGTGATCAAGATAGTGGATATCCCGACAACACCACACCCAAAACCATAAAACATTGGTTGGGATAGCAAAGGATGAGGTATCTGCATTACTCAACAATGTCACCTATCATATGGCATCAATCCTTTCAAATATGAGGTATTGTGTGATGTGGCCCCACTGGAATTAAGTCATGTTCTTTTAGGATATCCATATATGTGGAAGCATCGTGTTGTATATGAGTCACGACCTCACAGTGTCATTGTCACTTTAGGAGGACAAATTTATCGGCTACCAAATATAGTTGCACTTGCCACAATATTACAGGGTAGGAAGATAAGTTCCTACACCAGGAAATGATCCCTCTTCACAATTTCCTTTGAAGGAAAACATTAGATCATAGAGACCTCCACATCCTCTGCAGAGGGTGTCTCTTCTCTACAGAAACAAGAAGAACACATAGTCATTGTTTCCTCGTCTACTCGAGTACCTCTACAATGCAAGGACACACATTCAAGGTGCTTCTTCGAGAAAAAATCATCCAGATCAGTTCAAACTAAGGATAAAAAAACAACCAAAATTTTTGAACAGATCCAACGCATCAATCAACAACAATTACAACCCTGTCAGGATGTAAAATAAAGGAAAACTCTTCACTTTAGCAAATGTCACACCAGGATATCATCTCAACTCACAGTTCGAGATATGATACAAGATTTGACGCAATGGAGACCATTGCTTCCTAAGGGGGCATGATTTATCCATATGGATATCGGTGTCCACCTACCTATTCCATTGGCTTAAAACAATTGTCCATTTTGGTAGTTTCCTAGTTATTTTCTATAGTTTTTCGAGTTCCAAAATTTTAGGGGAGTTTTAGGCCCTAAACGACATTTTTTGGAGTATACCAACAAATTTCATACCTTGCATACAAATTTGGGTATCAAGGACTCCAAATGACACTTGACACTAAAATATCACAATGGCCTACATGGGTACATCCAAAACAAGATGGAATTTCTAGACATCTCTTCACTTGGATCTGCCTATCGGTTTGCTGTCAAAATCGAAGAAAATTTTTGGCAAAAGAACAAGCGTGACTTTGTACCTACGCATACACCATATAAGTAAGGCAAGGGAAACCCTGGCCCATAGAACACAGGACAAGGAAAGAACAACCAACCCCCACCATGAGAAAAGAAGGGGAATGGAAAGACAAAGGAAAATGAGAAGTGGTGTGAGTTCTAGAAAATCCCCTAGCACAACATTGATGAATGCTGCTCAAAGTATTCATTTGTGACTAAGATCAAATATTTAGAATCAAATCCTGATTCTTATTCAGAAACCAATGCCACAGGCGTAGACAATGGGAAGTAGATCATTAATGCAGAACCTAGTGTCACTATTTCTACCACACATATTCAACCAGAGTAGCCTAAAGAGTCAGAGTTAGTGGAACGCCTCTTCTACTCGTAGATGTGGGTGAAGGGAATTCCACTACAATTTGTTGTTGACAATGGTAGTCAAAAGAACCCGATCTCAGCAGAACTGATCAAGATATTGGAGCTCCTGAAAAAAACCACACCCACAACCATACAACATCGGTTGGTTGAGATAAGGATGAGGTATCCACATTACTCAATAATGTCTCTTACCATATGGCATCAAGGATTTCAAAGACAAGGTACTGTGTGATGTGGCCCCACTTGAAGTCTGTGATGTTATTTTAGTATATCCATATATGTGGAAGCATCATTTTGTATATGAGTCACGACCTCACAGTGTCATTGTCACTTTGGGAGTAAAAATTTATTGGATACCATAGACAGTTGCACCTACCACAATCTCGCAGGGTAGGAAGATAAGTTCCCACACCAGGAAATTATCCCTCTTCACAATTTCCCTTAAAGGATAACATCAGATCATAGATACCTCACATCCTATGCACAAGGTGTCTCTTCTCTGCAAAAGCAATAACACATAGTCATTGTTTCTGCATATACCCGAGTACCTCTACAATGCAAGGCCATGCACTCAAGGTGCTCCTCCGGGAAGAAATAATCCAGATCAGTTCAAACCAAGGAGAACACAACAACCAAAATTGTTGAACAAATCCAGCGTATCAATCAACATCAATTACATACCTCTCAGGATGTCAAAAAAAGAAAGCCTCTTCACTTCAACAAGTGTCGCACTAGGAGATCATCTTAACACACAGTTCGAGATATGATACAAAATTTGATGAAATGGAGACCATTGCTTCCTGAGGGGGGAGGATTGATCCATATGGAGATTGATGGCCACCCACCTATTCCACTAGCTCAAAAAATTGTCCATTGTAGCAGTTTCATAGTTATGTTTCTATAGTTTTTTGGGTTCCAAACTTCTAGGGTCATTTTGAGGCAAAGATGTTTTTGGCGATTCAAGGGAAGAAATGGTTTCCAATGGAAATAATTTGGCCCCACTCGAAAGATGTAAATCTGAGATAGACCTTTTGAATGGGCTATCTAGCTCTCAAATCGAAGATCATATGCAAATGTTGTGACCTTAGGAAGTTGACTGTTCAACTAACCACCTTGGGGCCACAAATGTTATGACGATTCATCTTTTAGGGTTATGTTTGGAATTTTGGGGTTATTTCCCTCATGCTTATTATAAATAGGACCTTTTGGACTCATTTTATATTCATCTTGGCACAGATGAGCGTAGAATCCACATCTCTTCTCAGAGATAGCTACCACCACTCTAGCTCCTTTATTGTACGGTATGTTCTATTTCTGACATTGAATAGAAGATGTGTTTATTGTATCTCTATTTTGTTTATAATATGTATGTGTTTATGATGCTATATATGTTATTTCATTTCATTCACACATAAATCCAGATTAGTGGTATCAGAGCAATCTGCTCTTCGGTTGTTTCTTTGTGCATGTCCCCAACGAGGTCAGGGTATAGAGAGTTTGGTATTGAACTAGTTTCACTTGGGGAATATTACTCTCACCGCACCAAACAGTCTCCCATGGCAGAATAAAAGAGAGATGATGGAGGAGGATATCCTATCAAGTTGTTGCTCGAGGAATCCCTTGTGCAATAGAGGAACGATATGATGGATAGTTTTTCCCATATCCTTCTACAAATCCAGACAATGATGAATGCACCTTCAATGAGCAAGCGTTTAGGAGATGAAACCCCATTCAAGGTACAAGTTAACTTTGATATTCCTTTACTTTAAGGCCAAATATATGTTAATGCCCTAGATAAGTGGTTGACTGTTCTAGAAGGTTATTTCTTTGTCCATAGTTTTTCCAATAGGGAAAATATCACCTTTGCGCTCCTCAAGGTTGTCCCCCATGTCAAAAATTGGTGGGATACTTATTGGGATCAAAGCTCATCAAACGATTTAGGATTGTTTGAGAAAAATCCCACTTGGTCCTCTTTAATAGATTCTGTCAACGAACAATATGAACCTGTGGGAAACTATGATGACCAGTACACCAAATGGACCATTGTACGTCAAGAGAGGGATCAGACGGTGTTGGAGTACACCAACAACTTTCATAACATACGTACAAATATGGGTATCAAGGACTCTGAGCGGCACTTGATACTAAAATATAGCAGTGGCCTACATCAGTACATATAAACATGGATGGAATTTCTAGACATATATTCACTTGGATCTCTCTATCGGTATGCTGTCAAAATTCAAGAAAAATTTCAGCAAAAGAACAAGCGAGAATTTGGACTTGTGAATCCACCACAGAAGCAAGGCAAGGGAAACCCTAATGCATAGAATGCATGACAAGGAATGAATGAACAGTACCCACCACAAGAAAATAAGGGGAATGGAAAGACAAAAAAGGACACCGTGAAGTGGTGTGAGTTCCACAAAATCCCCTAGCACAACACCGATGAATGTCGCTCAAAGCAGTAATTGGTGGCTGATATCAAATCTTCAGAATCAGATCCTGATTTTGATGCAAAACCCAATGTCATAGTATTAGAAAATGGGAATCATATCATTGAACCACTTATACTATGAAACGAGAACTATATACTATGAACGAGAACTCTACCCATAAAAACGATGATTTTTGCAAAAAAAACACTAAAAACACCCCCCNCTCCTAAAAGTGGGATGGTTATTATTTGGTATAAACCCATCACATAATTTATAAGTGGAATAGGTATTATGTGGCATAACCCATCACCATATATAAAATTTT
>LPNX010403481.1:1439428-1449864 GCA_001517045.1 Pseudotsuga menziesii
TTGATGTAGAACCCAGTGTCACTGTTTCTACCACACAGATACAACTAGAGGAACCTGAAGAGTCAGAGGCAGATGAATACCTCTTCCACTCGCAGATGTGGTGAAGTGAATGCCACTACATTTTTTTGTTGACAATGACATCCAAAAGAACCCAATCTCAGCAGAAGTTATCAAGATATTGGAGCTCCTGACAACACCACACCCACAACCATATAACATCGGTTGGTTGAGCCAAGGATGAGGTATCCTCGTTACTCAACAATGTCACCTACCATATGGCATCAAGCCTTTCAAAGATGAGGTATTGTGTGATGTGGACCCACTTGAAGTTTGTGATTTTATTTTAGGACAATCATATATGTGTAAGCATCATGTTGTATATGAGTCACAACCTTGCAGTGTCATTGTCGCTTTGGGAGGACAACCCTATCAGATACCAGAGATAGTTGCACCTGCCACAATATCCCAGGGTATGAAGATAAGTTAGCACACAAGGAAATTGTCCCTCTTCAAAATTTCCTCAAAAGGAAAACATTAGATCATAGATACCTCCACATCCTTTGTACAGGGTGTCTATGCTCCGTAGAAACAAGAAGAACATTGAGTCATTGTTTCCTCATCTACTTGAGTACCTCTACGATGCAAGGCCACATATTCAAGGTGCTCCTCTAGGAAGAAATCATATAGATAGTTTCAAGCCAAGGTTAACACAACAAACATAATTGTTGAACAGATCCAATGCATTAATCAACAACAATTAAAACCCTCTCGGGATGTCAAAGGAAGGAATCCTCTTCACTTCAGCAAATGTCACATTAGGAGATCATCTCAACACACAGTTCGAGATATGATACAAGATTTTATGCAATGGATACCAATGATTCCTAAGGGGGGAGGATTGATCTAGATGGAGATATATGGACACCCACTTATTCCACTAACTCAAAACAAGTGTCCATTGTGTTATTTTCCTAGTTATTTTTCTATAGTTTTGAGGTTCCAAACTTTTGGGGCCGTTTTAAGGCCCTTTATGACACTTTTTGGCGATTCGGGTGGGGGGGAATTATTGTCAACATCATTCATTTGGTTGCAATATAAATATGTGAATCTCATATAGAAATTTCTAACAGGATATTGAGTGCCCAAATTGGAGATCGTATGCAAAAGTTGTGACTCTAGGAAGTGGATTATTCAACTAACCACCTTGGGGCTGCAAAATTTATGACAATTCATTTACTAGGGTTATGTTTTGGAATTTTGGGTTTTCTTCCTTCATTATTATTCTAAATAGGCCCTTTTGGCCTCATTTTATATTCATCTTGGCATGGATGAGCGTAGAAACCACATCTCTTCTCAGAGATAGCTACTACCACTCTACCTGCTTTATTGTATAGTTTGTTCTATTTTCGCCATTTAATAGAATATGTGTTTATTGTATCTCTTTTTTATTTACAATATGTCCATGTTTATGACGCTATACCTATTATTTCATTTCATTCACACATAAATTCGGATCACTAATATCGCATATATTTACATGAAATATGTTTTTTTAATCATAATATTCACCAAAATTTACACGTTTCAGTAGTAAATTATATGTTTCATATTTAATATTTGCTTACCTATCTATATACATGTTTTTTGAATCCAAAATAATTTCCTATGATACTATACTTAAGTATAATATTAGAATCTATCCCGCACGGGTGTGGCTCATTGGCGGTTCAGTTGTCGATTCCCTTAGCAAAAAAAAATAAGTATAATATTAGAATCCTTAAAAATATCTTGGTGCACTCTCCTAGGCTCAACCATAAACTAAAGTAGAGTGTTAATCACAACAAAACAAATATATGGTCTGATTTTGAACATATACATCAAGGACCCAATAAACTGATGATAAAGGTAGGATCAACCAACTCTGACTTTGAAGTAACAAGCTTCTTCAAGTTTGTCATCATATACCTGAAATTCGCCATCTCAAATATCTCCAATATCTTAACTGGATATTTTCCCTATCCAATAAAAACCTGACCTGGAATCTTCCACACCTACAACCCCAAAACATAATGCATCAAACCAATATTCTTCATCTCGAACTCTATAGCTATATCCCTCTTGCATTCTCTGATGAGCTTGTCTGACCTGCAAGAAGTAGGTCATCCTCATAAAGGATAAGAATAATTGGATCCTCACCAACATATATGTAGTATATATTTGGATCGACCTCACTCTTCACAAATCCCAACTATAACAAGTAACTGTTAATCCTAGCATACTGATATCTAGGATCTTTCTTGAATCGATAGAGATCCTTTTTTCAGTCTGCACACATGAGATTCTCTCCATGCACCTCAAATACCAATGATTGCTCAATATACAATTCCTATTTTATGATTGCATTTAAAAATGTAGTCTTCACATCTATCTGATGAAGAATCCAACCCATCTATGTTGTAATGGACATGATATAGTTGATCGAATTGTACCTCACTATTGGTGCAAAGGTATCCTCATAATCTACTCCCTCTAACTATGAAAACCCCCAAACAAAATATCGAACTTTGTACTTATCAATGTTGTCATATGCAACATTCCTGATTTTGTAGAGCTACTTAGAATTCACCATTGACTTCCCCTCAAGTATTAGAACAACCTCCCAAACATCATTCTTCATGATGGAGGCATACCCTTCCATCATGGAATCTCTCCATACCTGCTTATCAACTACCTCCTAAAAAGTAGAAGGCTCCTTCTCATGGATGTTACTCATCAAATACATATAGACACATGATCTCTCTGGTGGCCTACTCTCCCTAACAACCCTCATGGGACTCTCCACATGATCATGTTCATCCTTTATATTATGTTGAATCCATCTTTGGTTCCTATTCCCTAAAGTATTCTCTGGTGGTGCAAGTATATCATACTCATCCATGAGATATGAAGACTGTGATATTGAAGTATGAGCACCTATGTCTGGTGTACTTGTAATCCAACAACAAGTAACCCATGAAACCTGTGAACATGTGCTCTATAGTCTTGTAACATGTGGTACCTGTGAACTCAATGGGACCTATGAACCTATACATGTACCTGTAAGAACTTGATGCTCCTCCCCCCTGTAGAAGATGACTCCTATGACCTCCTTAGTGAACTCTCCTCCTAAAAATCCCACATCTTGCCTAACCATTACTTTCCTCAACATGGGAATATAAACTTGGAAGGCCTTCAAAGTCCCATTATATCTAACAAAGATCCCAATCTCTATAGTGAGCTCTAATTTTTTCCTCTTCTCAAAAGGGACATGTGAGTAAGGAACCTAAATATATGAAAGTGCCCCACCTTGGGATTCCTACCAGTGAAAGCATCCTCAATATTCTTCTTCCAGAACAATCGATGTGGGATTATGTTCTGCACATATATTGCAGCATTGCATGCCTCTACCCAAAGAAACAATGGTAGGATCATGTTCATCCTTTATAGTATGTTGAATCCATCTTTGGTTCCTATTCCCTAAAGTATGCTTTGGTGGTGCAAGTATATCATACTCATACCTAAGATATGAAGACTACGATATTGAAGTATGAGCACCTATGTTTGGTGTACTTGTAATTCAACAACATGTAACCCATGAAACCTGTGAACATGTGCTCTATAGCCTTGTAACATGTGGTACCTGTGAACTCTATGGGACCTATGAACCTATACATGTACCTGTAAGAACTTGATGCTCCTTCCCCCTGTAGAAGATGACTCATGTGACCTCCTTAGTGCCCTCTCCTCCTCAAATCCCACATCCTTCCTAACCATTACTTTCCTCAAAATGGGAATATAAACCTGGAAGGCCTTCAAAGTCTCATTAGATCCAACAAAGATCCCAATCTATACAGTGAGCTCTAATTTTTTCCTCTTCTCAAAAGGGACATGTGAGTAAGGCACCTAAAGATGTGAAAGTGCCCCACCTTGGGATTCCTACCAGTGAAAGCATCCTTGAGATTCTTCTTCCAGAACACTTGATGTGGGATTATGTTCTGCACATATACTATAGCGTTGCATGAGTCTACCCAAAGAAACAATAATAGACCTTGATCATGCAAAAAGTATTTCGTAGCCTCAACTATGGCCATGTTTTTCCATTTAGTGACCCCATTCTATTTAGGGTTTTAAGTACCAATCAACTCTCTATTGATTCCAATTGATGCACATAAGTTATTGAAATCATTGAAGGAATACTCACCCCTATTTTTCGATCTCAACAATTCGATCTTCTTCCTAGTTTGGTTCTCCACAAGAAACATATAATACTTACCTAACCACCAAATTCTACTAAAACTCCCTTTGAAATGACATTTTTCCAAGTTCAACAACGCTGATCTTGGAATCATCACCTAGATCAATATCCGCATCCAATCTCCCCTGAGATAACTATGTGAAGTGCTCATGTACCCATATCATGTTACTAAAGGAACCATTGTCTATGTATCAAACATTGGAGGACTTTAAACTGGACTCAAGACAAGTCGCCAAGGAGAAACCATTATCAAACCTAGCAGAAACTCATCTACCTAGGATAATGTTGTTAACTATGAATTTTTCTTCTTCTTCTTCTTGTTTGAACACTTCCCTACATAGTGCTCGAAGTTGTGGCAATAAAAGCATTTAACTTTTCTAATATCCTTCTTCTGTTCACCTTTCAAGCTAGACCCACCATCGGGGAATTTTATGGGACTTTTATTTATGTTCCCTATGAGAGCAACATTTTCCTCATATCCCCCATGATGTTGACGTGTGTAGCTGGATCCAACTGTCAACTCCTCTTGTATGAAATTTTCCCAAATTTCATACCATGTAGGCATGTTCTCTATGGCAATGACTAGACACAGAAATTCCTGTCGTGGTTTAGAGAAACCATTAAAGGTACTCCTAACCATCTCTGCATCCTCCACATTCTCTCCAAAAGCACCCAACTCATCATGTACCTCTGAGATCTTGGTAAGGTATGATGTGGCATTGTCAGTCTTGTTCATCTTAGTATTTCTCAAATTTTCCCTCAATACCAATTTCATGTTTTGATTGTCGCTTTGGTACAGTTTTTCAAAGTTTCCCGCATGTCAAAGGCATTCTTTTTACTCGTCACTTGAGGCATAATATGGTATTTCACTACATCAAGAATGATCCGTTGTGCCTTAACATTATTTTTGTGATATTCAACCAAAGTAGTAGGATCAGTAGGAATTGTGACATCTTTCTCATTTATTTCCCATAACTCACATTCCTCCAACAACAAAGTCATCATCTCCTTCCATGGAATGAAATTCAATGCACCCTCCAACTTATTATAAAACAACAAGTCAAAACTCAAATACATACTTCACTGACCAACCAACAACCGAATCCCACACTACTAGGTGAAATAAATCAACAATACTCTTGCTACCCCTTGTGTCAAATCTTGCTTTTCACTATTCAAAGCTATGATACCATGTTAATTTTTTCTCAAATCCAAACCCAACTACAATACCCAATAAGTTATTCTCCAATATTAATACAAATTGTAAATGCATTCAAATCTAAAATTTATAAACTTAGACAAAATGAGTTTTAGCATGCAACTTGTAACGAAATAGAACAACAAACACATACATTTGACACAAAGAGTTTGGGGTAAATTACCCCTAGGAAAACCCCATAGGGAAAACCAGTTCAAGAGAGAAATTTTATTGATGAGCTCACATAAAATTTCCGAGTTTGATAGCAATGAGAATTAGCATTAAATGCACATGTACAATCTACAATAAATGTAGCAAACCTCATTTTTTGTGTGCATTCAATTGTATGGCATCCTCAATTTCTATTCATAGCAACAAGGATGGCCTGTATGGCCTCAAAAATCATGCCCGGATTTTTATCATATGGTTCTTGGGATTCATGCTAGAAATATGTTGTATAGGTCCTTGAAATTCATTCTCTTTATATCCTGTTGTATTGTCCTTGAGAATAATGCTACCTACTAATTTGTACAGACCATCTATATGAGCATTAAATGTTTCCATTCTTTCTTTGGAATTATTCCTTCCATCTCCTCTTCAAAAATGCGCCCCCTTTACTGCTCTCTTGTCTTCTATTCATCAACTCTCTTGCTCTATCTTCACTTTGTGTCTATATCTCTCCTAGAACTTATTTTTCCTCTTTATAAATGTGAAATTATACTAACTCTTCATCTTCCAATATGGATATCCAAGATTAAATATTGGGCTCTCAAGGTCAATGGTTGTGGTACTTTTTCCCTTTATCACAGCAAGTCATTTTAACTCACCATAAAGCAAATCTCACTTTAACTTTATAAAAATAAAGTTAATGTCTAGGAAACCCACTTTTGGTCATTTTATACTTGCTTAGACACCAAGCCTGTGTAGAAGACCATCTAATCTATAAAAAATCAACATTATAATATGTACATAGAATTAATTAATTTAGCGTTAAATACTAATTTTCAATTGTTTTGTTGCAAAAAAGAAAAAAAATGGAACTCTTTCAGCACATAAGATATGACGACAAGGAAAAAATGGGTTGATATCAAAGTTTGTGAGTAATTTTGATTTCCTTATAACAACTTACGATTTCATAATGGTTGTAATATTTATAGTTTATTTTTTTTATATTGACCATCCTTGGATGTATTCAAATTGGTGCTAACATGCAAAGAAGAGCCATCGGAAGAATTGATTGACATTGGGTTAAGAATGATTTGTGAGTATATGTTGGCATATAAAAAATTAGTTATGGAATTTGTAAGTATCAATGCCTTTTTACTTCTCTCTTTTTATAATTAATGGAAAACCAAAAATCCTTTATATTAAATCTATGATTTATCTTGCAGGAAACAAAGTATAGAGTGGATCCAACATAGGAGTGTTTGAGGGATGGCATGGGATTTGGTTTTGACAGAATGCGTATATTTCAAGACTCAATTCTTTCTATGGAAGGATTTTCAATTTGCATTCATGTATATTATATATTTTAATTTGTTTTATGCCCACCAATGTAGATACACTCATTACACTTTATTTTTATGTTTCTAGATGGAAGTTAAAGATGATGAACACAATTGAGGAAATCAACAAAACATTTGGCCAAATAACTTAAGACTGCAAGTAGATCGAGCGCCACTACAACAAATCACCCTTTTAGGGGGTTTTGGCTTGCGACAGTTTTTCTAAACCCCTCCCCCCCTCCCAAAAAAAAAACTAGGTATTTGGGGGCGGTTCTTAGAAGCCCCCCTCAAAAGTCCAGAGAATTGGACTTTTCGGGGTGGGGTTTAAACCCCCCCCCCCGCCCCAACAAAACTCCAATTCTTAGGAATTTTGGAGGGGGTTTTGGAAATAACCCCTCCAAAATGTCCTTTTCAAGGTGGGTTTTAACCCCCTTTCCCCGCCCCCCCCGCCAACAAAAGAAAAGTCATGGGAATTGGACTTTTGGGGGCTGTTGTTTTAAAGCTTACCACAAAAGTCACAAGAATTTGGAATTTTGGGAGAAGTTGTTATAAATTCGCTCTGAAAAGTCCAATTTTCATGACTTTTTTCAAGGGGGGTTTGAAAGACACCCCCCCCCCTAAAGGTTCTTTTCAAGGCTATTTAAAAAAAAAAAACTTTAAAATTCATGATAATTTGGACTTAATTTGGGGGCAGTGGTTATAAATGCAGCCTCAAAAGTCCAATTGGCACAATTTTTTTTTGCAGGGGGAGGGGGATTGAAAGGCCCCCCTAAAGGTCCTTTTCAATGCGGTAAAAAAAAAAACCTTAAAAGTCATGAGAATTTGGACTTTTGGGTGCAGTGGTTATAAAGACGCCATCAAAAGTCAAATTGTCATGACATTTTTTTTTGGGGGGATGGAGAGGGGTGGTTGAGAGACACCCCATAAAGGTCCTTTCTAAGGCGGTTTTTTAAACCCCCCACTTAAAATTCATGAGAGTTGGACTGCTGGGGGATTCTGTTTTAAATCTAGCCCCAAAAGTCCATTTGTCATGTAACGTCCCCGACCCTCCAACCGACGAAGAGGACGCTACCATGCCATTAGCCAACCGGGAAACTAGCCCCATGAACACGTACATACATATAAACTGAAGTAAAATGATTGGAAATAAAAACATGCATAGATGCATAATTGTTTAACATACAGCAGAAGAAACACCATACATTCCAACATTCAACATGTTCATCATAATTCATTAAATATCAAATATGATTGCAGAAGTGAAATAGGCGAGAATACTTATCTTATAAAGAACTCATCCTGCAACCAGCTACGTCGCTGCAATGTTCCACCCAACCATAGGCCAACGTGCTCCTTAATCTCTCAGCAACGCTGCCACCCCTTAGCTAGGCATGATTTCCTAAGGAATAAGGAACAAGCAGGCTTACACGTAGCCAAGGATACACAAATCAGCTGAGCTGACATACTTGGGTTTATTAGGCCATCAAGGAGATGGGAAAGGTTGAATGCTAAGATGGTGAGCTCATTGAAAAGATAAGGACACCTACACCAGAACTAGCCTGACTTCTATGACACCCACACACACCCAACACAAGGAAATCGGTCCCTTCTCTGCTACACAGTCCCTCAGGCCCTAATCTCCCTTCTAGTGCTATTCTGAGGTTGTGGAGAAGAAATCCAGCCCTCTACCTCTGTTTGTGTGGCTCCCAAACACACACGGTTTATCAAGCAAACCAAGCCTTCGACCCACTCCAATAAAGTCCAAAGACCAACCACTGCATACACGCAACAAAACAAGCAACTCACAGCTTGGGTGGGGAAACAAAAGAAACAAGATGGCAACCAAAAATGATGAACACAGCTTAGGCCAAGCAAAGCGATTCAGAGTTGTTCTTGGCCCTAGCATGGCCAAAACAACTTAGCGGCAACCCCAAACGTAAAAATGTCCCCACAACAAAACCCAAAACCATAGATTAAACCAACCACAACCAAATTTGTGGATGAACCAATAGTAACCACCACGTGAATGAACCTTCAACAAACCACAATTCATAGGGAGAACAACAACAAACTCAAATCATGAATGGCTCCTTCATAGGAAAAATCATGGGTGACAGTAAACGGTTTCTCCATCTCGCTGCGTAAGGAAAATGATGGAGAATCCTGTGTGTGAGAAGGTGAGAGAACCCTTGTCTACGGGAGGATGAGAAAAACCAAATGGAAGAAATGGAGAATGGAATCATCGTCCATCCCCTGCTCTTTGTGTGAGGGAATGAGCCTGCTGGTGGAGTGTGCATGTGGGCAAGGACTGATAGTCCTGCCACCCACCACTACCCAGCAATAACTGTCCACTAACAACAACAGTTTTAAATGTGGTAGTTGGCTAATGAGACAAGGAAAGATGAGTGATTCAAAAGGGTGGGTGACAACTAAATGGGTACAACAGCTGACACCTGGCTTTTCCCATTAGCCCAAGGTTAATAGTCCCCCCCCCTTATCCTTAGGAAAATCATGCCCTTTTTATCATGGTTGCATTGACATAGCTGGTTGGGTTCATTTTAATTAAAGTGCATATTTACATGATGCCAAAAATATAATGTGCCAGATAGCACGATATACCATTGGCAACGATTCCAATCTCCAAAACATAACACAACCAAATTGATGGTGGGGAGTTTGCCTTTAGGTCCACACCACGATTAATTATAATATATACATCATGTACCTTTTAATGCCAATGGGGTCAAAACCGGGGTGTTACATTCCCCTCCCCCTTAGAATAACACCATCCTCGGTGTTCCAATACTTAGAATACATATACAATTTACACATCCAAAATTTCCAAAATTTTGCAGATTTGTCCTACGTTTAATTGTTTACTTTGAAATTTCAGGACCAAGCCCCTGGGCTTCTACAAGCTTCTCCTATCAGTCCTCAGCTTTTGGCTCATCCCCAAATCTACGAACTTTTTGGCTGCTACCCTCTTGATGTTCCCTTGTTGGGTAGTTCTGGCGGCAATGATGTCCTCCACATTTCCAACATTTCACTGGCTGCTTCATCTTTACCTACTCAATTTCCTTTGAGTCTTCATGCCTAGAACATTTCTTAATGGACCGATTGGATGAATGCCCCATCATTGATCCAGTTTCCTTCCCCTTACAGATTGCTCCCAGAAGGATTTTTACCTCCTTTTGCAAACCAATAGAGTCTTGCAAAGTATGGTGGTTCATCTCATTCTGCCTTTTCTGTATCTTGAGCATCTCTCCAATATTTTCTTGGGTCTTGGCAATTGTTTGAAGGAGACTTCCTACCAAGTCCAATAGCTTTTGGTCTGTTGCCATGATCAATGTGCACAACTGGATTTCACTTTTCTCACCTGTGAAATGCATCATTGTAATTCTATTAGACCAAGCATAATATAGGCATTAAAATCAGTCAA
>LPNX010403481.1:1456346-1488670 GCA_001517045.1 Pseudotsuga menziesii
GGGCAGTTTTGTCTTGCGACAGTTTTTCTAAATCCCCCCTCCCCAAAAGAACACCAAAAAAACATTTAGATCTTCGGGACGGTTCTTATAAACCCCCCTCAAAATTCCTGAGAATTGGACTTTTGGGGGGCGGTTTTTAAACCCCCATTAAAATTCATGAGAGTTGGAATGTTGGGGGATTTTGTTTTAAATACACCCCCAAAAGTCCAATTGTCATGACATTTTTTTGCTTTTTTTTTTTTTTGGGGGGGGGGGGGGGGGGGGTTGAAAGACCCCCTAAAAGTACTTTTGAAGGTATTTTTAACCCCCCCCACCTAAAAAAGTCACGAGAATTGGATTTTTAGAGTGATTGTTTAAAGACCTCCCCCAAAAATCCAATTCTCAAGACTTTGTTTTTTTTTGGGGGGGTGTCTTTACCTGAAAGGACTTTTATCTTTACTGATTAATGTTGTTGAATATCCTTAGTTTAACTAGGGTTTTTCTTGGTTTTCACTAGGTATGGTTTTGGATATGTATTTTCTTTCAGTATCCCTGTGACAAGGATCTTGTATGTACAACTTCATCTTATTCATATTCATGAAGTTTTCATTGAATTTTCACTTGATCCAATACTCATGTAATTTGTTGATTTTATTTTCAACCATCTATGTTCTTCATGGCATATAATTCCCATCTATATGTCTTACTCATAAATATGTTGAGTGATTAAGAAAAAATATGTTGAGTGATTAACGTCATTATAATTAAAGAAGATAAGGATTTTGTTAATAGAAGCTATATGTGGTGGACGAGAAGACCGTGTATGGACCATGATACCTATATGGAATTGGTAAAGAATCAGACCCCCAATTTAAATCTCGGTTCATAACAACCATCCTTAGACGTGTTACAAATATTGATATGGCCACCATATTCCTCTTGCATGTTAAAAATTTTCTATGTAGGGTTATGTGAAAGTTAAGGTCCTACACATTTACCATGATCCATAGAGGAAAATATTCGTGTAAGGATATTTATTTTGGCATTGGACCAGTGAATGGGCAATGAGAACCACACTTAGCATCCCAAAGCTTTAAATCTATGAGAATCATATCACTCTCACATGCCAAACTATGGTGGCTTGAGGCCCCACACATGGCCCATGATGCTCAAGGACAAATGTTATGGCCAAAAAACCTACATATTAGCACTAAAAGATGTATTAGGCACTAAAAAAAACCTCTAAAGTGGAAAACCTCAAAATCACCACCATGATGCACTCCTAGGATTATATTTCTTACCGATTTCTTATTTGGTTGTTGTGGGCCCACACATGGTCCATGAGCTCTACAAAAAAATGTTATCGCTCAAGGCCTTGAATTTCATCCCTAATTTTTTTGGTAATTCCTAAAGACCATCCATGGTTTAATAAACCTTGAAATAAACACCACATTTCACTTATATTCAAAATATTTCCTTTGTAGGAATTGTGTGGTGGTCCAGGGTCCCATGTATGGACCATGGGGTCCAAAGACAAATTTTATGGTTTTGTATTTTTGTATCAACCTTGGTTTGGACACCAAGAAGTTGCATCCTCATTATAAGACCATATCTCATTGGCATGATGGATATTCCATTTGTAAGGTATACATGGTGGTCTATGACCCCACAAATAAACCATAATCCCCATATATGAAAGTTATAGTGTATTCCTAGGGATTTTAGCATTGAACCATGACTTATGCATGTTAGATTTTTATCATTTAAGCAATATGATCTAGGATATTATATGAGAGAATAACATGCACAACAATACTCACAAGAGACAAGAGACACAAATATTTTCCTCGGGGAAACCATAAAGGAGAAAACCCCACAACTTCCTTAGAGATAGAATGAGCACCAATGGCAGCAGTAAAACCCAAAAACATAAAGATGATCTCTAAAAGCTAATCTCTCTCACTTGTGCCATCACTTCCTCTCTCACTCATGTGCCCTAGTTGAGTGAGTGTGTGTGACAAATATAGTCTCACTTTCTATTTATACTAGTTTTCGACTAGACAATTACTTATCAGGGCCGACATCTATAGGAGAGTCTAATAACCCTAGTACCCCACAACTGTGGGGACTTTGCCCCCCTGATCAACAAGGATGGTTAACCTCAACTCAATTGCGGAGTCTATTTCCCTGACTTACAACGAAGGGTTAACCTCATTGAATTTACATGACTTTATTATATTAATGAATCTCCCGATAGGAACATCGGGGTACAATGAAATACAAATGATTCTCCTGATAGGAACATCAGGGTACAATATAAGATATACAAGTGAATACATTTCGAAGTTAAAAATACATCAACACTCCCTCTTAACTAGGAAGGTATTCTCTTAACACAATTCATTAGCACAAGTCTTCTTCTTTGGATCATCATCAAAGTTGGATCATCACTGGATCATCATCAAAGTTGGATCATCACGGGATCATCATTGGATCAACATCAAAGATGGATCATCATTGGATCATCGTCAACTATGGATCATCACTGGATAAATATCAAGTCTGGATCATCACTGGATCAACATCAAGTCTAGATCATCACTGGATCAACATCAAGTCTAGATCATCACTGGATCAACATCAAGTCTGGATCATCACTGGATCATCATCATCACTACTTCCACTATCTCGATCAAAAGTTCTATCTCTCAATTCTACTCATCACAGGAAGTTCTACAAAGCCAGCCCTTTTTCATGCTAGTTGTAGGCCTAGCCTCCATGTAGGTATTCATGAACAGAGCTAGTCCTTTTTCATACTAGATGCAACACCTTCCCTCTTGTAAGGATTTCCAATACAGAGCCAGTCCTTTTTCATATTGGATGCAGTGCCTTGCCTCTTACAAGGATTTCCCCTACAGAGCCAGTCCTTTTTCATACTAGATGCAACACCTTGCCTCTTGCAAGGATTTTCCCTACAGAGCCAATCCTTTTTCATATTGGATGCAACACGTTTCCTCTTGCAAGTATTTCCCCTACAGGGCCAGTCCTTTTTCATATTCGATGCAACACCTTGCCTCTGCAAGGATTTCCACTACAAAGCAAACCCTTTTTCATGTTGGATGTAGTACGCAGCACCTACATCTGACCATGGGAGTAACCAATCCTACCACCATGTCTGAAAGGCACAACACTTATATCTTACCATGGGAGGTCCCGCCTACCACCATGTCAGAAGGGCTCAACACTTACATCTGACCATGGGAGGAACATATCCTGCCACCATGCCAGAAAGGCACAACACTTATATCTAACCATGGGAGGCCTCGCCTACCACCATGTCAGAAGGGCTCAACACTTACATCTGACCATGGGAGGAACACATATTGCCACCATGTCAGAAAGGTTCAGTGCTTACATCTGACCATGGGAGGCCTGACCTGCCATAATGTCGGAAGGGTTCACAGACTCATCACTTCCTCTTGGAGGGAACCTCGATCTGGAGAACACTAAGATTCTCCCTGAAGTAATCAAACTTCACTCTCACCATTTCTAGCATAGAATCACATCAGGGCTGATTACATCCAAGGATAACCTGCGAGCTTCACCAGGACCGATAGAGGACCATTTACATCTGAGCAACCTATGAGATTCACCAGGATTTTATGCTCAGACAACCTATCTCATCGGCTATGCTAGATTTCCCTATTTCAAGAGATCTCGATCTGGATAAAAAACTGGAGCTTCACTTCTCCTCTCTCCCAAGTAGTCGAGCAAGTAGCAACATATTTTCCTTGGCTGTACTTAGCGCCATGCAGGACTCCTTCCTGCTAAAACTAGAGATCACATATGATACCATACAGAAGCAACACCCTGAAGTTCTCTTCCTATCAATGGCACTGCCCAATCTGAATCCACATAAACCTCCAGGTTAATCTTATGATTCGTATCATACTTGAGCCCATACTCAACTGTACCCTTCAGGTACCTTAGAATATGCTTTGTGGCAATCAGGTGAACATGTCTCAGATCCATTAGGAACTGGCTTAGTGTGTTCACAGCAAATGAAATATCTAGTCTCGTTTTTCATTAGGTACATCAATGACCCAATCATTTGACGATACATCATAGCATCAACCGAATCTGATGAAGCATCACTCAATAGATTCAGGTTCAATGCCATAGGTGTTGTCATGGTCGTGCAGTCCATCATCCGGAACCTCTTCAAGATCTCCACTACATACTTCCCTTGTCCCAGGGAGATTCCATCCGCATTCTTCCACACCTCCATGCCTATCAAGCTTCCCCTTCTTGCAAATTTAATGAGTTTCATAAGTCATCGACATATAATAGGAGCATGATTGGTATTCCACCTTCAATCTTGAAGAAAATATTGGAATTCGCTTTACTCTGAGTAAAGAATATAATCATTAGTAATCTGTCCATCCTGTCGTACCATGTCGAACCTCAAAAATCTTCTGCAATCACTCCCTCTGAAGTGGAGCATAATTCTCCCTCTGTCTTTCGTACTCTATGCATTGAAACATTCTATACTGGAGTGAAAAGTAGCTTCCTCTGCTACTAATATTCTATGTATCCATCTAGGGTCACTAGATATAAAGATCTTGAACTTTTTCAAAAGTTCTTCTCGCACCCATATGCGATTTTTTCATTGTCTATAAGCTTTCATCTTCAAACTTGTAGCAAAGGTTAAGATCTTCATCACTCTAGGTGATCTTCAAGCTCCTCATGTATGTGTTATCCCATGGGTGTCTTTTGAGCTCGTACAAGGCCTTCTTTAATTTGCACACATGAGTCTTAATGCCATGTGCCTTAACTTCTAGTTTCTACAAATGTCTCTTCGTAGTCTATGCCTTATTTTTGTGAGAATCCTTGTGCTACGAATATTGTCTTGTATCCCACGATGTTTCCATCTACTTGTAGATACCGCATCCTAGACATCATTCTTCTTGAATTGGTACTCTCCTTCCCTTTCTTCTTGGATACTTCTTCATAGCTAGAAGAATCTGCATCAATGATGTCACTCAATAGTGTCACATAACTAGAGTGTGTCTGAGGCCTCTTTCTTTCCTTGAAAGTATAATCATGTTATTCCTCATATTGGATTATTTCTCGAACTGTTGTCACTTGTTCTTCAGAACAAGTCTCATTCTTCTTTTCTTATATGCGATTGTACGCGATCTTTCCTACAAGTCAAATGCATTAGTTGTATGGTTAGAAAATTTTCCTAAGGCATATTCATAATGGCAAATTATTATGCATAAAGATATAATCATGCAACTATTTTATCCAATACAACATTCATCCATATCTCATAGAAACTTTCTAGATGCCTTCCATCTCTACCATGAAATCATTGAGATTGTGCACTAATCCAATATGTCAACAAAGAGGTTTCATTCTAGATAAGTAGCAATGGAGAGTTGTATAGCACCATGAGCTACTTGACCATCACATGCATATTAGTAGTATACTGTCATTAATGCAAACATTCTATCATGCATAATACATCAACTCAATATAAACAAATGCATAACAAAACAATATCATGAAATGACAATTGAATACTTATCTTTATTTGTTTCGTGGGTAGACTCCTTTCAACTTCATCATCTTCTTCATTCATAACATCATCATTTCTTATCCAAATGCTCAAGATGGATAAGAGGCTCTTCAAGAATTGAGTTCTTCATATTCCTCATTGCTTGAGGGATCTTCTTTGAATCGTGAGTGCTTGATCTTCAGTTTCTCTCATCTTCTCTTCTCTTATTATGGGTCGAGCTTAATCTTGTGTGTGCTCTTACCAGAGTCTACTGAAAGTAATCACTTCCTTCTCGCACACATTCCTTGAATGAATGAATCCCATGATCTTGGGAGTCCATTCTAGGTGGTTATCACTACTTCTGCATTCTCCACTTCTTCTTCTACTACTTCAAGTTGAACTTTGATTTGAGAGACCCTTGTAAAGTATGACTATATGGTCTCTGCATTATGGATCTTCACATTCTTCAACTGTTTTCTCAAATTCATCTTCCGATTTATGTTCTTCCCTTCAAATAGCTTGGTCAAGGAATAAAACATCTCTTTAGGTGTCTTTAGGGAAGAAACTTGTGGTATAAGGTGATCCTTGATTGAATCAGCAATGATCTTCTTGGCCTTAACCAAGTTCTTCTTGTGTAAGGCTTTTAGCCTCATCTCCCTCTGGAATTCGAACCTTTCCACTTATGTAGGTGTCCAATTCATTTTCTTCAAGAACCGGTGAGATCCAGTACTTCCATTCTTGGAAGTTATCAGTTTCAACAAGCTTGTCATCAAGCTGGTGTGATTAGTCATGTTTAAATGAGAACCTCAAATGTAAATAGCAAAATATTAGATCTTATCGATTTGAGGTGTCCGTCCCGATTCCGGAGCTGGCTGATCTAGGGTTTGTCAGAGAAACCTTAATTTTCAAAAATTGGACTATTTCTGATATTATTGGATAGAAATATGCACCTATTTAAAGAGAGCTGTCCAATGTAATCCTTTTTTCTGAAAACAGTGGAGGGAAGCTCCCGGATCAGAAATCCCTAGTTTTCCAAATTCTTCTATAGAAATTCCTGATATTATTTCTGCAGTATCTCCAAAATTACTACTCCTCTGTGTCTAAAACTTCGCACCGAGTTAGCCTCTCCTGTCCTCTTTCCAACAAAACAGGTTTTACCAGAATTGGTTTCTCCAATTGGGACTTAGGAGAGTTTTCCCAAGGTGGAATCTTTCAAGACTGCTCAGAATAACAAACTTGTACGGACTTCCACGTGTCCCTGTATCATCATCAGGGTATGAAACATTTACCAAAGAAATTAAATTGCGTGCCCTATCTGGAAAATCTTGCTAAATTTCATTTGGACCTTTGTATCTCGAGATATATCAATTCTCCCTAGGTGTCTTGTTTAGGGATGAATCCTGGAAGAGGCTGGAACCTTGAGTTGGAGGAATCATATATCCCATAATATAGTGAATATGAGGCTGAAAGTTTTACACAAGGTACATAAGGATTTTATATTAATCCTGTGAAACGTATGGCTCTTGATACTTCTTCAATCTCAAGATATAGTGAATGTACCAAAACTACCAGTTTTAGCATTTTATGGTTTTTTCAGGCCCGGGGTGAATCTAGGGTTTGACTTTCCCAGAGTTTTACTCAACCAAAAAATTCAACCTTGGTCTCTAAACTTAGATTTTTATGAGGAGATAAATCCTATGCTGGGCTCAATAAAAAATTCCTCTTCTATAAAAATCCCTAATTTCCCGCAGCAAAAACTGAAAATGCCTAGAATCAAATTCAACTTCGATAGAAAGATGCACCCTTCAATGGAGAGTTATCCTAGCCTCCTTTTCTGATGGATTGTAGAGAGAGACCCAAAAAGTAAGAAGCCCTAGCTTCTGCAGCTGCACAATGTCTTCTTCTCAGGTTAGCTCTAATACCATGCCATATTTTTATCATTTAAGCAATATTATCTAGGATCTTATTTGAGAGAATAACATGTACAACAATAATCACAAGAGAAAAGAGACACAAATATTTTCCTCGAGGAAACCATAAAGGAGAAAACCCCACAAATTCCTTAGAGATAGAATGAGCACCAATGGAAGCAGTAAAACTTGAAAACATAAATATGATCTCTGACAACTGATCTCTCTCACTTGTGCGTGCACTTCCTCTCTCACTCATGCGCCCCAATTGAGTGAGCGTGTGTGACAAATAGAGAGTATCACTCTCTATTTATACTACTTTCTGACTTGATAATTACTTACTAGGGTTGACATCTATAGGAGAGTCTAATAACCCTAGTGCCCCACAACTGTGGGGACTTTTCCCCCCTGATCAACAAGGAGGTTTAACCTAAACTCAATTGTGGGGTCTATTTCCCCGACTTACAATGGAGGGTTAACCTCATTGACTTTACATGACTTTATTATATTAATGACTCTCGCGATAGGAACATCGGGGTACAATGAAATACAAATGATTCTCCTGATAGGAACATCAGGGTACAATATAATATATACAAGTGAATTCATTCCAAAGTTACAAATACATCAACAATGCATTGAGAACCATGTCTAGTGTTAGAAAGAGGAAAATGTCTATCATATATCATTTGTAGGGTAATGATTCCCCATGGAGGGTATGTGTGGCAGTTTGAGGGCTTGAACATGGACCATGAGCATAGAGAAAAAATGTTATGACCTAAGATCCTTATTTAACCTTAAATCATAACATGGGCCTTGAAAACCATCCTTGGCATGCCCTTCCTCAAAACATTGAACATATCTCGCATGTAGGCTAAGATTCCCCATGTAGTCCTTGTGTTATAATATAGGAATACATTCATGGGCCATGAGCCCAAAGGTAATTCATATGGTAGTGTATCCTAAATTTAGTCCTTGGTCCATGCTATAGGCCATATAAATCATCTTTAGTGTTAAAAATATTTAAATAGAGACCATATCTTGCTTATAGTCCAAATGAGAATGTTATGTATTTTGACCTTTCCATTGCTTAAGTTACAATAAATATCCATCGTTAACTAAAATTCATAAAAATAGGTACTATATATTTCTCACATGTTAATATTCCCTTTATAGGGATTTGTGGTGGCCTAAGGCCCCACACATAGTTCATGAACCCCAAGGAAAAATGTTTTGGCCCGACAACTTGACTTTTCACATCAAACCATGGCCTAGGGACTGAAAACCATACTTGGTGTGCCAAACCTCAAAATGTACGACATATCTTACTCATCAAATAAATATTACCTATGTAGTATATAGGGCCTTTGAGATGGTCTAGGGCATCACACATGACCCATGAGCCCATTACCCTTAGATGTTATGTTTTGACTTGATAATATGGCCCAATCAATGATAATAATTCTTGGTTGCACAGAGCTTGAAATGGCCATTTATTGCTTGTAAGCCAAATATTTCCCACATGGAGATGACATTATGGACTAGGGCCCTATGTGTGGGCCCCTATCCCTTGAGGAAAATGTTATGGCCTGGTACTTTGTATGTTTACTCTAAAACATGGACTAGGCCATGAGAGCCATCCTTAGTGTGCCAAACTTGAAAATAACACTATATTCCACTTACATGATAAATATTCCCTTTATAGGGATTGTGTGGTGGACATAGGCCTATTAATGTCGCATGCTCCCTAGAGACAAAATGGACTAAGGTAAGGTTGATGCAGAAAAATTCTCCTTACTTACATGGTATATTTGGATGTGTGAGGTTTTCTGTTTAATTATTGTGTCCTCCCACCTTGTAAATGGCTAGTTTTTTCCTTATATTTTTCCTTTTTCCTTGACACATTAATCAAATATTACATTCTTTTACTCCCTCAAATTCCCTTAGTCATGTATTACAAAAATAAAGGTCAATGTCCAAACTATGATGATAATATTAAAAGGTACCATGATGGAATTCCTTCTCCTTTTGGCATTTTTTTGTTGGTAATTGTAACTGGTATGTCAAATCCACCCCAAGTATCTGTTAGGTCCACATAAAGAAACAACAAGACCAATGCAAAAACATTTTTCCATGCTTGAAACGATGCATATCTCCATTGTAAATATTTATAAGAGGATTGAACAAATTTGACCCACATCTATTAATGAGATGTATAATATCCCTCAGATCGATTTTAAACCCAAGAATACCCTTCGATATTTAAGGAGCATGGTTCAAGCCATTGAAATTATGTTGGTAAATATAAGGTGTACCAATGGTGTCCTTGGTGTCTATGGTAAACAACCATTTCCTTGAATCAATGGTATTCATCACATTATCCCTTCTATGATACCTCTGCATGAATGAAAAGGTTGTGTGATGACAACAAATCCTTCATCACAAATTTGAGATCTTCCAAAAATTGTTTAATTAGGGAGGGATTAGTTGCCTTTAATCCTCGACTTTATTATCAATTTTTAACTCATGTTATACAGATTTATGTAAGTGTTTATCATGATCCATTATAATGTTGTTCATAAAGTTATGTGTGTTTTTCATAGTGACCAATTATTTCTTTTAGGAAATACTTTTTTCAAATAACTCGACATCATCTTTTAAGGACACACACACACAAACACAATTTTCTCAAAAATATGTATGGCTTTAAGTGTAATGCCTTTTAACATAAATTAAATTATACACGAAGATGAAAGCAGGTATATAGCTTCAATACTACTAATTTGGACGTCTAACATGATAGGATTTGTTTTTCTATTGCAAAAGCCATATATTCTACCTTATTTGGATGAGCTCATAGCTAGGGGGTAGTGGGTTAGTGGTTAAAGGGTTTACGTTTTGGGGGTACTAGTGGGTAAGTAGCCTATGAGTTAACTTGTTAGTTTGTTAGGGGTTAGATGTTAGGGTAAGGTACGAGGTTAGGGGGTTATAGTTTGAAGCTTCCAAGGTGCGTGAATTCATTATATGGGTTGGGTGTGCTAGGTCCATGAGTCATCTAGGTGGGTTGGTTGTGTTAGGTGTGTTTAGTTGTTGGCAATAAGTAAGTGATTGAAGATACAAGAATTTTTTATTCATGGAAAAATACCTTACTCTTAAAACCAAACTAAAGATATCAAGGATCATGGGCCATGGAACACTGCATAGGCCCTACATAAATAATATTTTCCCAAAACAAGGTATATGGGCAAGAATTGGATATTTAGTTAATATTACATGGTCAGGGATTATAAGAACCATGTACTCCCCCATAAAGGGAATATTCTTTCAACTACAAGTGGGAGATGTTGGTATTTTGATGTTTGTAACACCAATAATGTATCTCTTGTCCCACACCATGGTCTAGGGTTTAAATTTATGGCCTAAGTTCATACCAATTGATTATGGGGTCATGGACCATTATGATTCCCTTGACCATCACATAGAATGCATCTACCTGGAAAATATATCATCCACGGGGAGCGTGTGGATGCCAACAAGCACATGTGTGCTTGTAGGCATGCCTAGTATCCCTGTGTATGCCAACACGGGCACACACGAGACTGTTAAAACAAGAACATGTGTACTTCTTATCATGCCCAATCTCCCTGTGTTGTGCATGCCCAGGCTCCATGTGAACGTTAACTACTAGAATATTGTTTCCTTTTTCTATGGTTGTAACACTTCATTATGGACATCACAATGATTCTTTCATATTTCCTTACGATGCAGTTTGTGTAGACCTATTTTGTATCATGTGATATATATGGAATGGATTATATCAATATGACATAACAAACACTGTATGTGTGCATACTCCTATTTAGAATTCACATATATTACTTGAATAATGTTTACAAATATTTTCTTGGATCGTAGAAGTTATTTGTTCACCTATTACATTTTAAGGGCATTTTCCTTAGGTTTATATGATTGTATATCAACATATGCACATGAAAGTAAACTATTATATAGAGAGTAATAAATTTCATATATTGTTAACGATGCTGCAACAATAGATCACAGGGTTAGCCAGCAAGGATACCCAAGCCTTATCAAAGACAATACAACTCTCTCACATATCTCACCATCTTTTAATTCATATATAGTACCCTAAGATGGGTAAAGTTGTAGAACCACCTAAGTAATCCTAATACAATTATTATCATTTGTGTCTAATTTCAAGTTATGGCACTAACATGTCATAACTAAACTGTTCACTTAAATAGATAATGTATTGATGTTGTCATAACATTGGAGCTTGATGTTTGCTCCTCCAACACCCATTTTAAATTAAGAACTCCAATAAAAGTTTGAAATTCTGAAATTGTTGTTCTCTTTGAATTTGAAACATAGATTTTTCACTGGATTACCCTAAACCAACTATATGGCTAAACCCACTCATAACTTAGGATAAAATAATTAATCATTATTTGATTAATTATTCACCCACTAGCTTAATTAGTTGGCATCCACTTGCACCTTAAAGTCAATACATGCCATCTATATCCAAGGAATTATTTATTTCTAATTCTGGATTGATCTTGACCACCTTTTGACCATCAAGAATTAGTGTACAGATCTTTACAACAGATTCTGCTTTATTCTGTTTTATCCTTCTTTTTTGCAGATAAGGTAAAGCTAGTCAAAATAGGAAATTGGGTCCTTTTGTTGCCAACCCATCCTTCATGAATTTCTCTCCATTTTATAGTATTAGCATGTTTTTTCCATCTCCTTGACAAATCACTCATTCTTTTTCCAATTTGTGAGGTCCTTGATAGATTTGGGAAGTGATTTAGCCACCTATGGGGATTTGCTATATTTTGGTAAGTCAGCCTTTTTGAGATTTATGAGTTGTCTCCATAAAAATCCATTTTCCTATGAGGGATGTACTATTTATGTACACTATTATTCATCATGATTCAATGGAAGGATACACACCAATATTCATTTCTTCATTCTTGTGATTCAGTCTCTTTTCGTCTCTCTATTTTTCCTGTGTATGCTTGTGAGAATTCTTAGTAGAAAAATCTATTTCCTATGCTCCTTCATAGAATCATTGATCATATAATTGATATATTATTTCTACATGGTATCATAGCAGCAAGGTTGATAAATTTCTATAGAGTTGAGGAGCGCATCCAGTCTCCTATCCCTCTCTGAAGAAGAGCTTGTCTAGCTTACAAGATTTTCTCCTAGTTTGTTTTGTAGGTTGCAGAGAGTTTCTTCTTGAGCAAATAAATTCAGAAATATGGATTCTTCATCAGCTATAATTCTTACTCCCTTCAACTACCACGAATGGAAATCCAAAATTTCCATTCTATTGCGTAGAAGAGGATTATACAGAGTTAGTCTATCTTTGGAGAATGAGCCCAATGTTGTGATTGAGAAAGATAAGTGGCATAATAGGTCTATTTATACTGATATAATCTTTCATATATATGGTTTGACCACTCCAAACCAAGTATGGACTCAATTGGAGTCTCTCTTTGGAGTTCAAGATGAGCTAAGAGTGCATCAATTGGAGATTGAGTTATTTTCACTAAGTCCAAGAAATTTCGAATCTTTTGAGGGTTTATTCACCAAGTTCAAGTCACTTGTTCTAATTATCAAGAAATTTGGGATTGATAAAGAAGATGATTAATTAATCCTTTCCATTCTTTCAAAATTGGGTCTTAATTACTCAGTTTTTGTGTCTACTTTTCATGCTACTAGGCTTGCTGTTCCTAAGTGGAAAATGCCTTCTTTAAATTCTTTTCTTGATTCACTAACAAAGGAGAAAGATAAATTGATCCATATGGGTGTCCTTAATTCTTCCAAGGGAAAGTATCATGCTCTCTTGGTTCAAGGAAACAAGAATTTCAAATCAAAGCAAATTGTGAAGAAGCCAAAGTCAGAAATTGAAGATGAAGATTCTTATGAATATTTAATGAAGAAAGTTAAGAAGAAAGGGAGCACATACAAGTGTCATTATTGCAGAAAGGGTTTTCATTCTGAGAAGAAGTGTTTCAATAAGAATATGTACATCATGTCTCAGCTTCTTAAGAATAACAAGATCGAAGTTCCAGATGAACTAGAAAAGCCTGCTGATTCCTCAGAACAATGTCATAGTGCGCACTTCCAAGGTGATATAACTTATGATTTGAGTGCCATATTTCTCTCATTTTCTCATGTCTCTGATATATATTTAGTCTCTGATATATCATAATAATAAATATCATATCCTTTCTTTTATAATCCTCCTCTCAGTATACTAGATTCTGTTATATTTTTATCATTCAAGCTAGTATTATGATCTTAGGATCTTTAATTGAGAGAATAAAATGCACAACAATAAAAACACAAGAGACAAGAGACAAAAAGAATTTTCCTTGGGGAAACCATAAAGGAGAAAACCCCGCAACTTCCTTAGAGATAGAATCAGCACCAAAAGTAAAACCTGAAAACATAAAGATGATCTCCTGACAACAACAGTCTCTCTCTTGTCCCAGTAACTTCTCCTCTCACTCATGCACCCCAATGAGTGAGTGTGTGTGTGATAAATAGAGAGGCTCACTCTCTATTTATATTCTTTCGTTCACTTGAAACCCACTCCAACATGTCGGCCTCACTTAACAATTACTTACTAGAGTTGACATCTCTAGGAGTGTATAATAACCCTAGTGCCCCACAACTTGTGGGGAATTTTCCTCCTCTTACCAACAATGAGGTTTATCCTTAATAAAACGGTGGGGACTATTTCCCTGAATTAAAATGACTCACCTAGGGTTGAATTCTCTAGGATATTCTAATAACCCTAGGACCCCACAACTGCGGGGAATTTAACCCTTAACCAATAGGAGGGTTACGCACAATGACTTGACATGACTTGTTTACATTATAGAACCTCCCGATGGGAACATCGGGGCATGGCATGACTCAATTACATTACAAATACTTCTTGGAATAAACATCGGGGCACAATACATGAAATATACAAGTGAATACATTCCGAAGTTACATATACATCAACACTCCCTCTTAACTAGGAAGGTATTCTCTCGACACAATTTTTCAACACTGGTCTTCTTCTCTAGATCATCTTGTCATCTACATATTCAAGTCATATTCATCTTCAAGTCATCTTCATCTTCAAGTTATCTTCATCTTGGATCTGGATCATCATCACTGGATTTGGATCATCACTTGATCTGGATCATCATCATTGGATCTGGATCATCACTGGATCTGGATCATCATGGGGACATCATCACTGGATTTGGATCATCACTAGATTTGGATCATCACTGCTAGATATGGATCGTCACTCAATATGGATCATCTTGGAGACATCATCACTGGATCTGAATCATCACTCGATCTGGATCATCACCGGGTCATCATCATAGGTGCTATCTCATGATTCTTCTTGTCATAGGAAGTTTTGCAGAGCCAACCCTTTTTCATGCTGGTTATAGGTCTAGCCTCCTTGTAGGTATTATTTATCCCTTATATCTGACCCTAAGTCAGAATGGCCAGCACTCACATATGACCATGAGAGGAACACATCTAACATCATGTCATAAAGGCACAACCCTTACATTCACCAGCTGACAGTACTCAACTACTATCATTTGTGAAAAGGCTCAGCACTCACATCTGACCTTGACTCATCAAAAAGGAACAACACTCACATCTGACCTTGACTCGTCAGAAAGGCACAACACTCATATCTAACCTTGACTCATCAGAAAGGCACAACACTCACATCCACCAGCATGACAGTACACAACTACTATCATTTGTGAAAAGGCACAACACTCACATCCACCAGCATGACAGTACACAACTACTATCATCTGTGGAAAGGCACATCACTCACATCCACCAACATGACAATACACAACTACTATCATATGTGGAAAGGCATAACACTTACATCTGACCTTGACTCGTCAGAAAGGCACTTAGTCCCAGACTAAGGGTTCCTCGTAACTAACCAGGTGCCTCCATTCAGAGAATGGCAATAGCCCTTATATCTGATCATGTAGAAACTAATCCTATAGTCATATCAAAATGGCTCAGCACTCACATCTGACATGGAAGGAACCAATCCTCACACCATGACATAATGGAAACAACCCTTATATTTGATCAAGTGGGAACATATCCCTCAATCACATCAGAATGGACCTGCACTTATATCTGATCATGTGAGACTACATCTCACAGTCATATCAGAATGGCCCTCAGTCCTAGACTGAGTATTCTTGGTAACTGACCAGGTACCTCCATTCAAAGAATGGCTATAGCCCTTATATCTGATCATGTAGGAACCAATCCTATAGTCACATCAGAATGGCTCAGCACTCATATCTGACATGGAAAGAACCAATACTATCACCATGTTAGAATGGCTCCTGGACTCATCACTTCCCCTTGGGGGAAATATCGATCTGGAGAACACCACGCTTCTCCCTGAAGTACTGAAACTTCGCTTTGGCCATTTCTAGCATAGAATCACATCAGGGATGATTACGTCCAAGGATGACCTGCAAGCTTTTCTAGGACCGATTACATCCGAGGACAACCTATAGGTCTGTTTACATCTGAGAAACCTACGAGCTTCGCTAGAATTTATGCTCAGACAACCTGTCTCACTGATTATTCTAGAACTCCCTCTTTCGAGAGATCTCGATCTGGATCACACACTGGAGCTTCAGTGCTCCTCTCTCCCAAATAGCAAGTGGCAACATCTTTTTCCTCAGCTGTACTCAGTGCCATGTAGGACTCCATCCTACCAAACCAAGAGATCACACTTGAACCCATACTGAAGTAGCACCTTGAAGTGCTCTTCCTATCAATGGCAGTTCTTTCCCAATACAAATCCACATAACCCTCCAGGTTAATCTTCTGATTCACCTCATACTTGATCCCATACTCAACTGTACCCTTCAGGTACCTCACAACATGCTTTGCAACCATCAGGTGAACATGCCTCAATGTGTTCACATCAAAGCAAATATATGGTCTCGTATTCATCAGGAACATCAAGGAACCAATCATCTGATGATACATCATAGCATCAACCATCTCTAGTGAAGCAACACTCAATAGCTTTAGGTTCAATGCCATAGGTGTGGTCATGGACTTGCAGTCCATCATCCTGAACCTCTTCAGGATCTCTACTGCATACTTCCCTTGTCCACACCTCCATGCGTAGTGCATCATCCCCAAGTCCTTTATCTTGAACTCGAAAGAAAGTCTTCTTATTGGAAATTTAATGAGTTCCTCTTTTCTGTCAGGAATAAGTCATCGACATATAATAGGAGCATCATTGGTCTTCCGCCTTCAACCTTGAAGCAAATATTGGAATCATTTTTACTCTCAGTAAAGCCTAGAGTCATCAGTAATATGTCCATCCTGTCGTACCATATCAAACCTCAAGATATTCTATAGTCACTCCCTCTAAAGCAGAGCATCATACTCCCTCTGTCTTCCATACTGTATGCACTGAAACATTTTGTACTGGAGTGACAAGTAGCTTCCTATGCTACTAATATTCTATGTATCCATCTAGTGTATAGAGTTTCATCTTCAACCTTGTAGTAAAGGTTAAGATCTTCATCAAGCTCATCATGTATGTGTTTCAACTCCCTCTGGCTGTAAATGTCTCTTCGTAGTCTATGCCTTCTTTTCGTGAGAAGCCTTGTGCTACAAATCTTGCCTTGTATCCCATGATGTTTCCATCTACTATATGATGGAACTACAAACTTCCGTTCATGTATCGATACTGCATCCTAGACATCATTCTTCTTGAACTGGTCTTCCCTTTCTTCTTGGTTACTTCTTCATGGCTGGAAGGTTCTGTATCAATGATGTCGCTGCATTCGTTATATTATTCTTTATCTTGAAATGTCGTTACTTGTTCTTCGGAACAAGTCTCATCCTTCTTTGCTTGTAGGTGATTTTACGCAATCTTTACTACAATTCAAATGCATTAGTTGTATGGTTAGAAACATTTCATAAGGCATATTCATAATGAAAAATTCTTATGCATAAATATATGATCATGCAATTATTTTAGCCAATACAACATTCATCCATATCTCACAGAAACGTTTCTAGATGCCTTCCATCTCTACCAGGACAACATTGAGATTGTGCACTAATCCAATATGTCATCAAAGAGGTTTCATTCTAGATAATTAGCAATGGAGAGTTCTATAGCACCATGATCTACTTACCCATTACATGCATATTAGTAGTATACTGTCATTAATGCAAACATTCTATCTTGCATAATACATTAACTGAATATAAACAATTGCATAACAAAACAATATCATGAATTGAAAATTGAATACTTATATTTATTTGTTTCGTGGGTAGACTCCTTCTGGAGCCTTCAGCTTTATCATCTTCCTCATTCATAATAGCATCATTTCTTATCCAAATGCTAAGATGCATAAGAGGTTCTTCAAGATTTGAGTCCTTCGCATTCCTCATCGCTTGAGGGATCTTCTTTGGATGGTGAGAGCTTGATCTTCAGTTTCTCCCATCTTGTCTTCTCTTATTATGAATCGAGCTTCTTCTTCTTCCCAGAGTCTGCTGAAAGTAATCACTTCCTTCTGGCACAAATTTCTCACATGAATGAATCCCATGATCCTGGGAGGCAATTCAAGGTGGCTATCACCACTTCTGCATTCTCCACTTCTTCTTCTACTGTTACAAGTTGTTCTTTGATTTGAGAGACCCTCGTAAAGTATGACTGTATGGTCTTTGCATTCTGGATCTTCACATTCTTCAACTAGTTTCTTAAGGTCATATTCTAATTTATGTTCTTCCCTTCAAATAGATTGTTCAAGGAATCAAACATATTCGGTGTCTTTAGGGAAGAAACTTGTGGTACAAGTTGATCCATGATTGAATCAACAATGATCTTCTTGGCCTTGACCAAGTTCTTCTTGTGTAAGGCTTTGAGCCTCATCTCCCTCTAGAACTGGAACCTCTCTACTCATGTAGGTGTCCAATTCATTTTCTTCAGAGAGATCATATACTTGCATGCTTGGAAGTTGTCAAATTCACCAATATTATCATCAAGATGATGTGATAGATCACTTTGAAATCAGAATCTCAAATGAAAATAGCAAAAGATTAGATCTTACCGATTTGAGGTGTCCGTCCTGGTTCTGGAGCTGGCTGATCTAGGGTTTGTCAGAGAAACCCTAATTCTCAAAACTTGGAATATTTTAGATATGATTGGATAGAAAGATATATATATTCAAGGCAAGCTGTCCAATGTACTCCTTTTCTGAAAACAGTGGAGGGAAGCTCCCGGAATAGGAAGCCCTAGTTTACCAATTTCTTCTGTAGAAATGCCTGATACTGTTTCTGCAATATCTCCGCAGTTACTACTCATCTATGTTTGAAACTTTTCACTGAGGTAGCCTCGCATGCACCTCTTCCAAAACCATAGGTTTCATTAGAATTGGTTTCACCAATTGAGACTTATCATAATTTTCCCAAGGTGCCCTATTACAGGAATGTTCAGAACAGTGAAGTTGTACAGACTGACACATGTCACTGTTTCATCTTCTGGGTCTAAAACATGGACCACGAAAATTAAATTCCATTACCTTTCTGGAACATCTTCATAAATTTCATTTGGACCTTTGTAGCCCAAGATATAGCAACTCTCCCTAGGTGTCCTGTTTAGGGATGAATCCGGGAAGAGGATGGAACCCTAACTTGGTGGGATCCTATCTCCCAGAATATAGCGAATATAAGGCTGAATTTTGGACACAGTGTAAATAAGGATTTTATCTTCGGCTTGTGAATTTTGCGCTCCTGATCCATCTCCAATATTGAGATATAGCGAATGTACCAAAACTTATCAGTTTTAGTATTTAGGGTTTTTCCAGTTCGGGGTCAAACTAGGGTTGGAATTTCCTGGAGTTTCACCCAACCAAAAATCTCGACCCAGGTCTTTAAAATTCTATTTTTATGAGGAAATAAATCCTATGCTGGGCTCACTCAAAAATTTCTCTTCTGTAGAAAGCCCTAATTTCCCGCACCGAAAACTGAAAAATGCCCGGAATCGAATTATGCTTTGACAGAAAGATGCGCCCTTCAATGGAGAGTTAGCCTAGCATACTTTTGCTGATGGATTATGGAGAGAGACCCAAAAAGTAATAAGCCCTAGATTTTGTAGCTGCACAATGTCTTCTTCTCAGGTTAGCTCTGATACCATGTTAGATTTTTATCATTCAAGCTAGCATTATGATCTTATGATCTTTAACTGAGAGAATAACATGCACATCAATAAAAACATAATAGACAAGAGACACAAAGAATTCCCCTCGGGGAAACCATAAAATATAAAACCCCACAACTTCCTCAGAGATAGAATCAACACCAAAAGTAAAACCCAAAAACATAAAGATGATCTCCTGACAGCAGCAATCTCTCTCTTGTCCAAGCAACTTCTCCTCTCACTCATGCGCCCCAATGAGTGTGTGTGTGTGTGATAAATAGAGAGGCTCACTCTCTATTTATATTCTTTCATTCACTTGAAACCCACTTCAACATGTTACTTACTAGAGCCGACATCTCTAGGAGTGTCTAATAACCCTAGTGCCCCACAACTTGTGGGGACTTTGCCTCCTTCGACCAACAAGGAGGTTTATCCTTAACACAATGGTGGGGACTATTGCCCCGAATTAAAATGACTCACCTAGGGTCGAATTATCTAGGATATTCTAATAACCCTAGGGCCCCACAACTGCGGGGACGTTAACCCTTGACCAATAATAGGGTTACCCAAAATGACTTGACATGACTTGTCTACATTATAGAACCTCCTGATGGGAACATCGGGGCATGACATGACTCAATTACATTACAGATACTTCTCAGAATAAACATTTGGGTACAATACATGAAATATACAAGTGAATACATTCCAAAGTTACATATACATCAACAGATTCAACTCCCAAAAATTGTGATTTTTCATTAGATATTGACTTGTCTTTGAGCAACCCTTCCTCACAAGCTTATATATATGATTTAGAATATTGTTTTCAGGATGATATGCATGTCATGACACATATTATACCACCATCCATACCATCTAACATACCTTTGAATAACCCTAAGTCTATACAAATCCCAAGTTCACTAGTGGATTCCTCATTGGTCTCTTATGCAGTGTTACTTATCTTACTTGGTTTGAAGTCTTGTCTATCTTTCAGTTGTTGGTTATCCATGAAATTAGTAATATTTGGACTGATATTAAATATGTTTGGATCTGTTCTAAACACTTACGGTTCAGATCTCATGTCCATCCATCATTCAGATTTTTACACCTATCAGTTTTCCCCAGTTGCTCACAGTTTTCCTAGTTTAGCCCTATTTCCTCATGGAGCCACTGAAGCCTTTGTATTTTCTGTTCCATATGCTAATTTTTATGATATATAATATTTTTATCAGCCTCATATTATATCTATACAGGTGCTACATCAATTTGGAAGATTGACATGTGATTCACATCACAATTTTGTAGCTATTCAGGGAATTGGGTGTGAAATAAATTGTCTTAATTTTTGTACTCTTTGGGAAGGAGTATGCACTTATATCTTTTCCATTTCAGATTATGTTTGTAGATAATAGTTTGAAAGAATCAAGAATCATTCATATAATTCTCCTACTTCATCAGTTGATGAGATACAATGAGTCTCTCCTCCTCTTCCTTGCAGGTTCTACACTCTAGCGCATGATCATGGAGTTCATGATTTCTTCAACAAGTATTCCATCCAGAAGCAGTTCATTCAGCTCATTCAATTGAAGATAAAGATATGTTGAATACATATTATTTCAAAATTTTTGTGCCTTGTCCTTTCTTGAGGGAGGATTTTCCCCATGTGGTTTTGCCTCTTTTCTCACTTTTCTAGACATAATAATTGTTAAAGGGTGACCATAGTCTTGTTGCTGGGCCATATATGCATCCATATTTTTCTTCATACTATCATAAATTCAGACTTATAGGGGTGTGTTGGAATATACTAAACCCACTCATAACTTAGGATAAAATAATTAATCATTATTTGATTAATTATTCACCCACTAGCTTAATTAGTTGGCATCCACTTGCACCTTAAAGTATATACATGCCATCTATATCCAAGGAATGATTTATTTCTAATTCTGGGTTGATCTTGACCACCTTTTGACCATCCATAATTAGTATACAGATATTTACAGCAGATTCTGCTTTATCCTGCTTTTCTGCAGATAAAGTAAAGCTAGCCAAACTAGGAAAATGGGTCCTTTTGTTGCCAACCCATCCTTCATGAATTTCTCTCCATTCTCCAGGATTAGCATGTTTTTTTCATCTCCTTGACAACTCACTCATGCATTTTCCAATTCACGAGGTCCTTGATATATTTGGGAAGTGCTTTAGCCACCTATGGGGGTTTTCTATATTTTGGTAAGTCAGCCTTTTTGAGATTTATGAGTTGTCTCCATACAACTCAATTTTCCCATGATGGATGTACTATTTATGTACACTATTATTCATCATTATTCAATGGAATGATACACACTAATATTCATCTCTTCATTCACGTGATTCAGTTTCTTTTCTTCTCTCTATTTTTCCTATGTATGCTTGTGAGAATTCTTAGTAGCAAGATCTATTTCATGTGTTTATTCTTAGCATCATTACTCATACCATTGATCTATTATTTCTACAAATTTTGTTTTGAAATGTGTTGGTTACCTCTCCAAAAGTTCTTGGTTATTTCTTTGAATGCATCTATTGCATGGTCAAGTTCAAAGTTTTATTAGAGAATTATATTTCTTAATATTCCTACACCTTGCAGGTCTTGAAATTTATATAGATGTTACTTCTTTGTTCCATAATTATTAGTTTCTTAAAAAGTGGAGTGAAACCAACATAAAAACTCCGTTTCTTGGGCTTTGTCCTTATTCAATACTACAGGTAGCTCAATGGACTATCCTACATGTTATCGCACAAATAAGAAGCCCTAACCAAAAAAGGTTGTGTGGACCAAAGGGATAGTTACGGTAAAGTGGATGGGAGGAATTAGGTCTAATGTCACCACAACCAAATTCCTCAAATTCATTGGATAAATCATAAACCTAGTGAAGAGTCCCTAATGGAGAAAATACGCATGTAGACACCAATGTACAACAATTCATGAACTCACACTGGTAAGAGACCTTTTTTAGCATGTTTTTATTCTCAATATAAAAATTGAAGATCGAGATGTTAGAGAGGGAATTCTTGTAGCTGAATCCATATTACATGGTTACAAGAGTCCTTATTCCACCCTCCACTCAGGAATATTTGATCATGGGGCTTAATTTACTCCGCCTATTGATACAAAATAGAATTACAAAATTTCACACAAAGCTCATGGAACTCATTTCACCAAGGGATCCGAAGAATCCATGAATTAAGCATGATGTGGAGTTAGAGAAATCATTCACTAAATTTTCCTATAACCATGTTCTAAATGATTGGAAAATAGTCCCACATGAAAATTATGTTTATTTCATGGATTTTCATGTGAAAAGCTGTGAGAGATGAAATTTCCAACACTACCAAACAATTTTTTACTTGTATAATGTTGGAACAAACTATGTCAATTCTGACTCAAATTCTCTTAGACTGCCAATAAATGTCAATCAATTGAAGACATTCTTAGACATAAAACAGTAAGTTAGTTCGAAGAATCAAAGATGTATGTCAAGAGTTATATGCTCCTCCTAAGAAGAAACCTAGGAATAAAACCAAAGGGAATAAGGTATCCATGAAGTAGAGAATGGCGTTGAAAGATTGTGAGAGATTGAAATCAAGGAGAGTCTCAAAATCTATCTCACCACTGAGGTATTTTGCAGATAAGACCTCCAAATACAAAGGAGTTATGCAGAGGAGATGGGGTAAGTGGGCTGCTGAGATAAGAGATTGTTCAAAAGGATTTAGATTGTGGTTAAATACTTAAAATGTTACAGAAGAATTTGATCAAGCTTATGAAAAGGAAACTATGAAAATTAATGGTCCCTCTGCTCTTACTAACTTCTAAGGTTCATTTACTTCATATACTTCTTAGAATAATCCTCCAAGGGAAGATAAGAAACAAATCTATGATAGATAGTGGATTGCGGCCCATTTAGTTATGACAAGCTCTTTTGTGAATTCCAATATGAATCCCATTACATTTTAGATCCACATGACATCATATTTATTATTATTATTATTGTGTATTTGAATAAGGGCCTAAGGAAGGCTAAGATCAAGATTGAATTCTAGTTTCTTCTCTTGCTTCAGCTCGACCATGTCTACATCTTATTCATTGATTGATGATGTTGGTTCTGAAGATGCAAGTTGTTTTCTTTACAATGACGAATTGAATGGTATAAATATGCAATGGAGAAACCTAAAGGAACATGTGTACATTAGGTTAACCCTTGAATTGTTGGGTCATACTTGTATCATTACATCATATCACACCTATTGACTATGTTATTGTAGGTTTAGTGAGATGGTGCCACAATTTTGAATATTGCTTGAAGACCATCTATTTGCATAGTTGTAGCCTTTCAAATACCAAATCCCTAAATTCAAAGTGACTTTCATTATGATGTTTATTTTCTTGTTGCTTCGCCTTGCTTTATGCTAGAGCCAAGTTGTCATTCAATAGTTGGAGAACCTCTTTTTCATGCTTGATGCATTTCTCAACTTCTTGAAACATAAATTTATCTTTGTGGAGGATGATCGCCGCACTTATATATGCATAGATAATGACCTAATGAGACGTAAAAGAATTGTCAACTACATGGATTTTCTTCACAACATTAAGATAGAAGGAAGAGGGATCAATATGTTCCTACTTATTAAAAGGATTGGGAGGTGTAGGCCCCTCTTATTATTACTCAATTGATTGATCAAATTTGGGCTTAGGCTCCATATTATTTTACTCTTAGAAAACATTTTGTTTTAAGGAGATTATGGTCAAGCATAAGAACCTTGAAAATATTAATTTTGGTCTTAACTTATGCAATAACAATGTTATTTTTATCATTTTTCAATTTAAAGTTTTTTTTGATTATTAAATTTTTTATATTTTTTGTATAAATAAACAACAAAAAAATAACAATATATATAGTATTAAATATATATAGTATTAATAAAAAACAATAAAAAACACCAAACAAAACAAACATTACCAAAACAAACTCTGACTCCTGCCCCAGGTATCCTTACCTCCCAACTTCCCCACCTCCTATGCAGATTTCCTACAAAAGTTATCCATTCCTCCCAACCTCCCATGAGAAGAATCAACAAAAATCACCCAGGAAGAGTAAGGATTTATGTCTTAATTGGTTTTATGTTGAAAATTGGTGAAGCCTGAAGATATGGATATTAAATTGAGCACATAGATCTGTGGACAAACACACAACTTACATGATCGATCACACAATTTACTCAGTTATTAAAGAATGAAACAGTGCAAAAATGGCTTGCAGCTGTGAATGCTTTTCATTAATCAAAGAGTAATTAGATAGATAATTACAATGAAGTACAATGGCTTTAATAGCCACAAGCAATTCAAATCCACACGAGGAAGTTCGAATTGATTAGACTCTATTTGACTGTAGGTAACCAAGACCTTGTCTAAATCACTATCGGAGGGATTAGTGGTTAACTGACCTTGTCTAAACCATAACCGGAGTTCATCGGAGCTCTAAAACACAACTAAAGTGTTACATTCAGTGTTGACTAAGGTTAACTGACAATGGTAGGTGAGAAATGCACCCCACATGTGTTCAGTCAAGTAAACCTAGCGCCAGCTGAATGTAGAGGACTAGAACTGAATGTAACTGACTCCTAACTTAGCTTGACTAGTCATTAACTGAAGTGAACTGACCTTGGTTGGCTTTGGCACTCCTAGTGGCTTCCTAAATTGTAGGGATTGATCTAGGAGGATCCTAAACTTATGCAATCAAGTGCAATAAGTGGCAGTGAGCCTCAATTAGTGTTCCCCACATTTTAGTAACTGAAACATGTGCCCCAATTAGGTCAAGTGGACCCAATGGTGTTAATGACTATAAATAGATTGGATGGACTCCCGATTTAGACATGACTCCCAATTTAGACATATGACCAAATTTGGACAAGGGAGGATTAATAATCCTAACACTCCCCTGAATGCTAACTTGGAAAAACTGTGGGCCCTGGTAACTAATACCATAGGTCACCCATTACATCAAGTAAAGTAAAGTAACTGCTCAAAAACAAGGTGCTGGGGAAAAAACCACATGGGAAAAAAATCCCCCCCTCTAATTAAGCAGGTAGAATCAAGATCAATCTGGTTCTTCTGTGCACAGGTATCCTGGGGCCTGGCATGTGAACCTCTCCATCATTATGTCTGGAGGAATCTTGCTCTTTGGAAGAAGAATGATATGCCCAACTAAATCAGAAATATAGATAGCTGCTGGATGAAAACTGGACCCATGTAGAGCAACTGAAGTCAACTGAAAAGTGAGAAAAGGTTCTTGAGAATTCAGAGAATGTGAGGAACACTCAAGAAACTGATATGTTGCATCCATGAACAGCAAACCATGATAAGAACAGCCCCAAGTGTTAGGAGTAGGTGTCCAGGTGGATGCAGAAAATCTTCCTCTTTACTAGTTCTGTGAGGAGATGAGCATGTGATCAATGGTAAAGAAGCACTGAGACTGTTGAGAGCGAATGCTTGAGCTCCATAGTCTGATATATATTTTGAAATATATAATGAATCACATAATAAAATATCAGCAACCTCATATGAGGAAACTAACACCAAATCCCCATCAGCAGTTTTGAAGAGAAAGTGCGGTACTTGATTTTTTACACCGGAATTGGTGAGAGAAGCTACAAGCATGACTGAAGGCTTTTGGATTTTAAAATATGAACCAAATAATATCACATCAGAAATTAAATCATATCTAAATAGGTTCAAAACAGATCCAAAACTGTGAAATGGAATCAAATCCCCAGCAACAGTTTTGTAGGAGACTTGTGGTACTTGTTTCTTCACACCGTTGATGAGAACAGCTACAAGTGGTACTGAAAGATTATGAATTTGATATATTAAATCAAGAAATATCAGATCAGATATAAATAATATCATATCATATCCAATAATGTTAATATCAGATTCAAATAAATGGTTAACCGAGACGGTGGATGCACAGCTTTCTTCTTCTTCAAAATTCTGAATTTTGGTGCATGTAATCCTGCAGGAATTTGCTGGAAAATATAGATCATGGGGAGCGAATGGATCACTTTGGTAATCTGATATTTGTTCCAAAATATACAAGGTATCACATATTTGCACATAAGCAACAACATTAGAGGGAGAAAAATCAAATTTCTCTTCACTTTCGGAAGCAATTACTAGTAAATTTTGCACAGAATTTAAAGGAAAATCACCGGTCAATGTTTGCATGGAAGTGCAGCAGAATTTTTCTTCAATATCAGAGATTTGAATGTCTTCTTCTGTTTTAGAAATATGAGAAGATGAGATATTAGAGATCTCATGAACTTCCGGAGCATCAGGAGAAGGAGTCACTGCATGGAGACTGTCTTCAATTTGAATTGACTGTGTAGAAGTTTCTGCTTCTTCTTCATCTTGAACAACTTCATCAGAGAGAGTGGAGGCTGAGATTTTTGGATCAAGAGTGCTTATGGTGCTGGATATTCTCTCCAAAATTATATTATGATCATCATCAATCACTCCAAAGGTTCTGTCCAATCTTGTCCAGAGTTCCTTCGGTTCTTCAATATATTCCCTCGGGTCTTCAAAAGATCTAATGAGGTAGCGCAAGCTACGAGAAAGTCCCGTTGCAATTTTTCCAAAAGCTCCATCACTTATATTTAGCCAATCAATCTTACTAAAACACTCTTTATCAAGTCCAATAGACACCCGACAAATACCTTTTCTCATCAGAGATGAAATCATCTCCTTCTTCCATTCTGAATAGTTTGAGGACAGGGTGAGAAGAGGAACTGATGAATCCATTCGAAGTTGTACCTTCAAAACAAAAAAGGGCATCGTAAGGTCGGACAACCTGCACTTTTGGAATTTTATTCACACCTAGCTTAGTTAATCAAGCAAGCTTGATCAACAATTCCTTTGCTTGGCCTATTAAGTGGTAAATTCTCCGCTTCTGGTGCAGTGCTGGAAGGAGCAATTTTGCTCAAAAAATGATCCAGTAGGAGATCTAAGGAGGAGAAGTGCCTTGTCCATTGAGGCTCTGATACCATATTAAATTGAGCACATAGATCTATGGACAAACACACAACTCACATGATAGATCACACAATTTACTCAGTTATTGAAGAATGAAATAGTGCAAAAATGGCTTGCAGCTGTGAATGCTTTTCATTAATCAAAGAGTAATTAGATAGATAATTACAATGAAGTACAATGACTTTAATAGCCACAAGCAATTCGAATCCACATGAGGAAGTTTGAATTGATTAGACTCTACTTGACTGTAGGTAACCAAGACCTTGTCTAAATCACTATCGGAGGACTCAGTGGTTAATTGACCTTGTCTAAACCATAATCGGAGTTCATCGGAGCTCTAAAACATAACTAAAGTGTTACATTCAGTGTTGACTAAGGTTAAATGACAGTGGTAGGTGAGAAATGCGCCCCACATGTGTTTAGTCAAGTAAACCTAGCGCTAACTGAATGTAGAGGACTAGAACTGAATGTAAATGACTCCTAACTTAGCTTGACTAGTCATTAACTGAAGTGAACTGACCTTGGTTGGTTTCGACACTCCCAGTGGCTTCCTAAATTGTAGGGATTGATCTAGGAGGATCCTAAACTTATGCAATCAAGTGCAATAAGTGGCAGCGAGCCTCAATTAGTGTTCCACACACTTTAGTAACTGAAACATGTGCCCCAATTAGGTCAAGTGGACCCAATGGTGTTAATGACTGTAAATAGATTGGATGGACTCCCGATTTAGACATGACTCCCAATTTAGACATATGACCAAATTTGGACAAGGAAGGATTAATAATCCTAACAATGGAAATATTGTACGAATCACTATATGGATAATTAGGGTGGGAGATGGATCAAGGCCTTTTACAAACCATGCGTGCCAAAATAGATGAATAAATAGAGAAACTTGATGAAAAGTATGCACATCTTTCCCCTCCTTTGTGTTATTGATTGAATGAGTTGCCATGGTTTTCAATTAGGGTTTTTGTTATGATTTGGTTTTCAATTATTGGAAAAAGTCTATATTGTGCAATTCATTAGGTGGATATATGAGATTATATGATATGTAAATTGTAGGTGGGCCAAATTATATCCCCCTATTCTCATACTTCCTCCAACAGTTTACATCCACAACCAATAGGATAAAAGACAACTAAAATGCCCCTCTTTTCTGGTGAATTTTTAATAAAAACTTGTCAAAATTGTTCCTAGAAATTGTTATTTCAGAAGTTTTTCAATTTCAATAATCGTGATTGCTTGTTCTAGACTAAATCCCCATTTTATAATGACCTAGATTTCCCAAATTGCGATTTGAGCACTAGAAATTGGAATTTGAGCAAGATCTGGTTTGTTGGATTCTGACGGGTTGGGGGAATTTTAATTAGCGCTTAGATGACTACAACAATTTTACACCAACTAATTACTTAAATTCATTTCTATTTAAAATTGATCCCCCTCGATAACTACTCTATGACTGTATCCGTAAATCCCCAGAAATCCCAAGTAAGTCTAAGCAAGCAGGATTCGTTCAACCACTAGAGTTAAAACGTTTTGAAATGAAAATATTCATTTCTGTAGCATCACTTTATTGTTTCAATGAGTTTGAATAGACATCACTTCCCTTTCCATAGCCGGGTGTTCATGGTTAAAGCTGGTGATGCTTTCCCTTTACATCTATGGGGCGATGCTTCCATCTCTTTCCCCACATGTATAACCATCCTTTGACCTTTCAATATCCTTTCCCAGAGATATATTTTTCAAAATATATCCAAGGTCAAAGATGATTAGCCCACTGGAGAGGATTCCCATGCAACCGAATAAAAAGGCCCATTTTCCTTGACATTGCATCTCTTCCTCTGCCTTCACTAACCATTGGATTGGTTTGGTAAGCCCCAAGGAAATTCATCCCATCATCCACATAATGAAAGTCCTGTATACTTTCTGAGAATTCATGCGGTGTGGTAGAAACTACGAAGTAGCATATTTATTTCACTGTCTTTGATAATGTTTCAGATTTAACTTTTTCTGTTGTTCATGGACATCTGAATAGCCTATGAGCTCCTCTCTAGTGATTTTGTTTCTCAAATTTCCTACATAATCTTGTGAATGTGAAAACTATGTGAGGAGTTGATTGAGTACAACTCCACCCTTGCTAAAGCACAAACAACACTCTATGGATATTTCTTCCATGACTCTATATTAGAAGATTGTGTACCTCCAAGGACAATTGATGGACATTCATGAGATATCTTTGTTGTAACCTTCCAATGGAAACATAAAAAAATTAAGAATGACACACACAAATAAGGTTTTGGTTGTATATAAAAAATGGCATACAAAAGAATGTATCGATAAAGTTCCTTAGGATATCTAGATTATGCAAAAACGTTTCCTGCCACAAAATATGCATTGATAATTACGAACTACTTTCTCCTAAATGATCATGGTTAGTGTTCTTGATTTCCAGGCATCCTAAAGTTGCAAAATAAATTTATAGAAATACTCTAGATAGTTGGCATAATATGTAACTAGAGAGAGAAATGGAAATATGTGCAAAAGAGTTTCAATTTTGTTTTATTTCCCAACAACCTTTTGTGACCTGCTTTAATTTACGTTTGTTTGACTACAAAAATAATTTCTTTTTAGAAATTGTGTCTTCCAAGCTCTAGCAAATCAATCATCTTGAATGTACCACTTGGGGGTTAGTTGTCTTCTAGTCTTTAAACCTTTCAATTTTTGCATTGCATGAAGTACTCGAATTATAGGTGCAATTTTCCAAACCTTTGATTTAATCTAAGCTTCTAATTCCAAAATAAATGTTGTAGAATAGTATTGACATTGTTTCATAATTATAGGTTCAATTTTCCAAACCTTTCATTTAATGTAAGCTTTAAAATTCCAAAATACATGTTGTAGAATAGTATTGACATTGTTTCAGAAGTATCTCTTGTTACTTTGTATGCGTTAACCTTCTTGAGCAATTTTATTTGAGAGATCAAGTTTGACATCAGCTGGATGTAATGCTTTGCTTCATTGGCCATAGAAAACTCTTCCATAGTAGAGTACGTCTTGTTTCCATCTATATTTAATGTACTCCATATATGAATTTTCTTCAATAATATTTGGAGGTAAAAACATTTTCATTATCTTGAAATTCACTTCTGCCTTTTCATTTTGTTATTGAGATGACTAAACAAATTTGCAATTCATAACTTCATAATGCATCTAGAATATTGTTCACATTTAATGTCTTCATGACTCGTTGAGATATGTGTGTTCGACCAGAAGGTTCAAAAACATCATAGCTGACAAGGAATGGATCTAATATAATTGCCAATGTTGTAAGGATATGTAGATTTAGTAGAAACTTAAGGATCATAGATTCCTTGACAGAATAGACTCATTTAATTAACTCTTCATCCAAGAGGTAGTGAGCCTACACCTAGAGATAGGAGTGAATGTCATGAACCCAAGTGTATGAATATCCAATTGGAAAGAGCTTTCAAAGTTGAGTGTTTGTGCATTACCTTTTCTTTTGTTTTATGTATTTCAATTCTATTAATTACCTTATAATGTTTAGTAATTGAAGCATGTTTAATGGGGAACCTATGATTACCAATGCTTGTAAGGAATGGTTGTGAAATAACATCCTTTAGAATCTCAGTCAATCAATACCTTCACTCACTTTGACATTCAATCACAAGTGATGTGAGATCTCTGGATGCCCTTTACATTGTGAATAAATTTACAGTGAAGATCATGAGCCCAATGGTGTAAAGGCTCAAGCAAACGATGACCAAAGTTGGACCTTTACCTTATTAGCATAGATTGGATTTAGTTAGTTGTATAACATTCATAGTATACCTATAGTATACATCTATTCAAGTAATACCTTGTGGTTTCACATATAGTTCATTGAACCTCTAAAATGTTATTCCTTACAAAATGCAAGTATAATTTTTTTTATGCAATATATGAGGAAACTATTGATGTGAGCCGATGGAATTACATGTTGAAAACATATCACCCATAATCCCTAACAATTCTAATTAAATCCAATAACCCCTAGTATAAATAACAACTTTAAATGCTAATACCTAGCCAATAATACCCTTACAATCCCTGAAAAATCAACTTTGGTAGTTCCCCTAACACATATAACCCCAAACCATTTCAAATGTTAACTCAAAAACCTATGCTTATTATAAGCTCTATTATTCATATAATCTAGACCCTTGTAACTTCTCACCCCTAAACACGATCCTTCATCCCCATAACCCCTAAAACATAATAATCCTTGATACCACTAGTAGCCTCTATAATCCATAACCATAAACTCTCTCAACCATAAACCTTAACCCCAAAGAAATATAACCCACAATACTTATAAACCATAAGCCTTAAACATTATAAGTAATAAACCATATATCCCATAAAACCTATAACCATTTATCCTTGTAACCCCTATAATTTATAACCCAAATCACCCATAACCTATCACCCAAAAAGTCTATAATCATTAATAAGTAGGACTTATAACCATTAATA